>ML685954.1:2626914-2658894 GCA_007922175.1 Pelusios castaneus | reverse complement strand
CCCCCCCATCCCTCTTTCTTACTTCCGACCCTCTCTCCTCCGCCCCTCTTTCCTTCCTCCGTTACCCCCCCGCCGTCCCTCTTCCTTACTTCCGTCCCTCTTCCTTACTTCCGACCCTCTCTCCCACGCCCCTCTTCCCTTCCTCCGTTACCCTCCTCCCTCCGACCCTCTCCCCCCTCCGGCGCTCCGTGTCTGAGTTTCCAACTTCCAAAGGGGTGGCCGTGTTAGTCTAGGTCGGCCAAACAAACCAGGAGTCCTGGGGCACTTTTAAAGACTAACAAATGTATTTATCGCATGAGCTTTCGTGGGAGAAAATCCCACTTCGTCAGACACTTTGAAGGTTTCCAGCGCGATTCCTCTGCCCCCACGTCCCCCAAGATACCTGGGTTCAAAAGGATCTAATGCCTTAGTCTGTGGAGCCCAACCTAAATCTCCCCTCTTCCTGTCTCGGGCTGTTCATGGATGTTTTGGTAATAACTGCCAAGTGGGATTTTCTCCCATAAATGCTCAAGCAATAAATTTGTTAGTCTTTAAAAGGGCCACAGGACTCCTTGTTTGTTTGGCTGTACTAGATTAACACGACTATTCCACTGGAACTGGCAGTAATGCTGAATCTGAGACTTTCTGATCACACAATCTCTCCGAGTCTTGCTTTTTTTTTATTTTGCTGCTGTGGTTGAGACTGAAAAGCGGTACTAAGGAAAACTGTTATCACATTACAAAAAGTGATTGTCCCTGAGTTTTACACACTCATCTTCTAAGCAACTGTTGTGAATGGGCCTCATCTACCCTAACTTCATTGATTTTGCTAGCTCTTGCCCTCCTTCATCCTGGCACGTGTATATATACTTCTCAACTGTAGTTTCCACTTCATCTAATGAAGCGTGTTGGAGCCTGGGAAAGCTTATGCCCAAAGAAATTTGTTAGTCTTTCAGGTGCCACAGGGCTCTGATTGTTTGTGTTTAATGACAGTAGACTAGGATGCCCTGGTCTTGCAAACACTTATGCACACTCAACTAAGTGGGTAGCAAACAGAATGATATTTTTGCTTATAGATCTTTAAATGTTGGCTTAGTGTCATGTGTTGTCTGTTCTCAAACAGACATTATTATTATTATTATTATTATTATTATTATTGCTTTTCTAGATGATGAGCTAAATCTTTTAGTCATCATTGTTGATACCAACCCTATCTGGTGGGGGAAGAAGGTGCTAGGAGAATCAGAGGTAAGATTTCCTGGCCAGCATGAGGTCAGAATGAAAGTTTTTAATGAATCTATCCATCTATCCATCTATTTTTAAAAAGTCCAAATTGAACTACATTTGCTGGAGGGAAACTGAAATATTTGTTAAATTCAAAACCATTCTAATATTGGATAATCATAAAATAGTTGTGGTAACATCTTGTCTCTGATGCCCATTTAAAAAAAATATGCTGGTTTGACTGGCATTGCGGCACAGTTTACCTGACTGACCACAAGATGGAGAATCAGCTATCTGTTGTCACTGATTCGTTCTGTAGCCTTGGCCAAATAAACTAGTCTGACATTTTCAAAATTGACCACTGATTTTAATAGCTTCAACTTGAGGCATCTTGGGCCTGGTTTTCAGAAGTGTTGAACACTAATGACTCTAGTTGAAATCAGTGGAAGTTGTGGGTACTCAGCACCTTGGAAAACCAAGCCGTTGGTTTCTCTGGTTGGACACCCACATTTGATTAGGGCAGGGCTCAACAAAATTGGCTTCCAGATAGCTACCAGCAATTTATTTTTGGTCACTAGAGGGCACTCCTCTGCTACATTTCTGCAGCAGAGCTACAAACCTTGGTCGCCATGGCAACCTGGCTCCTGGATTTTGTCAAGCCCTGGATTAGGGGATGCCTGAAAATTGCGAACTCTCTATTTTCTCAATTTCCCCAGCCTTAAAACTGGGGTATTAACACATACCTCACAGAGGTCTTGTAAAGATTAACTAGTTAATCTTTGTATTGTGCTTTGAGGATGTTGAACCCTATATAAGTGGTATTCCAATCCTAAATGTATTCTGGATCTTCATAATAATTGTTAGCAGTTCTGGTGTGTGTCAGAGTCTCTCATATATTTATGTAATTTCCATTTCTCTCTCTGTATGCACATGCACATACATGGAAGGAGAAAAACACTTTTCCAGACACTTTCCTACCTTCTGCAGAGAGGATTATCTGCCTCTTGAATTTCATGTTCTTTCCCTTTGTAAATTCCAAACCCTAATGAAAATATTATTTGTATGTGCAGATTTTTTAAAAAAGTTTTTATTTAAATTTGGTGGCTCTCATGGGACATCTCTTTTCCTGAGCTTTTCACACATTATATGTGTCCTTTCTTGATTTTTCTTTTTTCAACAGTTTACATTATCAAAATGTTTGGATGCAGTAATGGTGATGGGAAATTCACATCTATTTATGAATCGCAACAACAAACTTGCTGTAATAGCAAGTCATACACAAGAAAGGTACAGTAGCTTTTTTTATATCGGTATGGTTTTTATTTATAAAACTTCCCTTAACATATCCTTTTTGAATAGCTCAGTGTGCTGAAGACCATAATCCAAACCACGGTTAAAATACATAATTTATTAAATACCCTCTTAAAAACAAATAAAAACAAAGAGGGGAGGGAATTCTGGGTTGGTGATTATTTAATGCAAAAAGGACAAGAGACAGGGATTCTGAGGAGGTGGTGAAGAAAAATAGCTTCTGAAATGAATAAAAATCTTGATTATTTTAAAAGTGAGGAGAGATGCACTGATACAGAAGACAAAATAGGTTTAAGTTTCCTTCCTGAATCTTAACAGAACATCAGGGTAATTGTTTGTGAGCTAAGAAATGAGGGGGAGTTCTTTAAAGGCAGATGGTGTCTGAATGCCAGTCCCCATCAGAATGAATCTTGAAGAGAAAGGATTTAATGTTGGCAGGACTATCCCATTTAGGGCTTGGTAAACACATTCCTTACATAGTTAGATTATTAGTGTTCTGGGTACTAAGAATTGTTTGGAATTAAATTTTGTCACAGTGGTTGAATGTGTGATTCTTCACCTATTTCTTTAAAAACAAGTGATTAATTTTGTTTCTCACTTTTAGTCGTTTCTTATACCCTGGAAAGCACTGGGCATTTGCAGATCTCTTTGGAGATGGTGGTAGTTTCGTAGAATCTAATTGCTCTGGCAGCAAAGATGGAAAATATGAATTATTAACTGCAATAAATGACATAATCACAGAGGAGATTAAAGACCTGATGACAAAAAGTAAGATGATCTGTTAGAGTATAGCCAGCTTGGTTAATTTGGTTCCTTAGCCTCTTTAGTTTTTTAATGATATTAAAATAAGACAAATAATACTCGGAGTTGTTATGTGAAAATGACACTGTTAAGGAGATTAAATTCTATCTTTATAATTATTATAATCTGCTTGGGAGTGGGGTTGTTAAAACAGCTGTGCCACTGATGAGAACATGCCTGAAATATTTTGTCCCGTTTTAGCCAGCTCCGTACTGGAAAGCTGTAATCAAGCTGGAGAGAATTCAGACAAAAGGGAGGGAAAATGGGGGGCAGGGGGAGGGCTGATGATTTAATAAAGAATGAAATAATTAAATGTGGACAGTTTGGCTAAATGATAACAAAGGGTGAATATGATGACTATTTGCAGGTATGGATGATGTTAAGAAAAAGAAATTCCTAGTGTAATATGAATAACTACAAAATAGCTGGAAAGAGCCCTAGGAACTGATGGAAGCTCCTTTGCATTTGTCTTCCAAAGCTTATTCTTCATCACTCTATATTTTGCTAATAGGCAAGAATTTATTTCTGATCAACATTTTACTGTATTATTGAACCTTATTAGGGCCTGTGTGTTAATGTTTGCTCAAGACACAATTCAAATTAAATGGTTAGTATTCAAATACTTTGTACAAAGGTAATTTCTATGTATTTTTTGTGTTCCAGCTGACATGAAGGGCCAGCAAACAGAAACTTTGTTAGCAGGTTCACTTGCTAAAGCACTTTGTTGTATCCTTCAACTAGTAGAATTTTCAAAATCTGTCTCTCTACAGTATGTTATTAACACTACCACTGGAGGGAAGCTTGAACTCCTCTGTGGTTGAATTCTGTATTAGGATATTGTCAGTTTATTTTGCCAACATTATGATTTATGAGTACAATACCATCAGATTAGAAACTTCAGTAAAGTGTGTGCTGGTAAAAGAAAGTAAAATTGTTTAATACAGGTAGTGCATTTCCAGTCTATTTTAGTAAGCTTTGACAGGTTTATAAATCTATTTCTCAAAAGTTCCTAAAATAAAATGTTTCCTGAATATCAAGTGTAATAGATATTCACAGGATGAACAAGGAAGTAAAAGGTACTGTCTTTCTTTTACTTGAATATTCCTCTTCCCTAAATGCAAGTTGGGCAGCTGGCTATGGATGTAAATAGATGTGACTAAGGCCACAGAAGCTGTGGCCATCTGAAAGACTTTAATAAAGCCTGGTGTTAAAGGAGACCTGGAGTAGTTGTAGTCAGTGATGAAAGTCTGGAAAGACTTGGGCGACCAACCCATGACACTGTATGTAAGTTGATTTTTGTAACAACACATTAATATGGCTGTTTGTGTTGGTGGTTTTCTGATGTGAGCAGCTGTGCATTAATGAAATTATAAGTCAGAAAACCCTTTTAATGACTCTCACATTTGTGACCTGGCCTGTGTTTGAATCAGTCAATGAGAGACTGAAATGCCCTTGCTTTTCACCACCCAGTGGCTTTTTGAGAACGAATGAATGTGGGAGTATCTGCTTTTACCCTAATGCTGAACTTAGTTTGCTGTTGTTTGTCAGATTTTTCTTGCTCTTTCCATGATAATTAATCTTCTCAGTGGACCAACAGAGCAATCTCATATATCTGCTGTGAGAGAGGTCTGTGATTTCAAAGAAAAAATATTGGAGTCTGATGTATGGAGTAACTGCACAACACTAATGCATGTTTCTTTGTCTCCAATATGTAGCCACCCAAGAAATTAAATCAAGAATTCTGGTAAGAGTGTCTGTGTTCAACTTTCTTAATGAGCTTTGAAATCCAGTAAGCACTATATTACATAGGCTAACAAGTGCTAATTGCATTTTCTAGGTCATAAAAGCTGCAGAAGACAGCGCATTACAGTATATGAATTTTATGAATGTGATCTTTGCAGCACAGAAACAGGTGAGGTTAATATTTATTGGGATAAATATTTAATTATTTCAGTATTTACATGGAACACAAAGGTTGTCTATCCCTGTTATGTATGTGCTTCTAATTAAGGGGGGCTTGCAGAGGTCTGAGCCTCTTCTGGCCATGTGAGGAGGCAGCTGAGTTAATATGTATGTCCAGGTCACCACACTATAGTGACTAAAATGACTACTGAGTCTTACCCTGGACATCTTAGAATTAGATACTGTATATTAGGTAAGCGTCATCTGCAGGTCTTCCCATAGTGCTAGTTATTGGACAGAGAAGCCTGGATGATGTGGTACATGGTATGATTAAAGTAAGAGCTTCTATTTTGGTGTCTCCACAGTCTGTTCGTATCTATGTTTTAGAGCTACACTAGATCCCAGCAGTAATGCTAATGGGGAGTTATATTTGTTGTGTGTTGTAATTTTCGTTTTCTGTAAGGGTCATCTTTCTGGTTTCAGAATATTTTGATTGATGCCTGTGTTTTGGACTCTGATTCAGGACTCCTACAACAGGTATGATATACAGATTTTTACTACTTATTGATTGTTGATTCTTAGATGAAGAATTGAAAATAGCTGTTGTGTGACACCTAGTTTGATACATGTGAAGTCATTCTTCTCTCATATGTTTTGTAGCCTTTGCTTGGAGATGGAAAGATTAGGCTGGGCAAATCAAATCCAAGTCTTGTGTGATAATGAACAGGGGTCCCATTTGCTCCCCCCTCCTTTTTTTTGACACACACTTAAATTCAGCTCTCTTCACTTTATTTCCTGGATATTCTGTCATATCGGAAAACTTCCTTGATCCATTCCTCTCTCCCTGTTGTTAGAACATACTGTCCTGAATCTCAACTGTTCTATATTTAACACAGTGATTGCTGGAAACTGTTGTCCTTCTTCCAGGGGGTAAAAATTTGTTGTGTAGGCACTGGTTTTGATAGTCTAATTGGATCAAGAATCTTAATGTAGGATAGTGCAAGAACCAACTATAGATTATTTTTATTTAAATTCTGGATTGTGAGGGATGGGGGAAGCCTGTCAATTTTGAAATCTCAGCTGGGAATGAAAGGGGGAAAAAATGATCTCAGGCACATGAACAATGTAAGAACTGTGATTTTTAAGAAACTTCATTGAAATTGGCTCGGTATCTAAATTTTGAAGTCCATTGACATCTACTTATTTCTAACATCTGTCCTTACTGCAGTACCAGAGAACGGAGAGACATTTCCTTGCTCACATCCCTCTCCATGGACAATCCTCCCCTTTTCAGCTTTCCCTGAGGCTGTTCAAAAGCCAGGAATGGAAATATCTGGGGCAAATAACTTCTTTAGGATTTGAAGTCTGTGCGACTTGAAAATTGTGTGGCTTTTTTAACCCGTTTGTAGCATTTAACAATTTCAGGTTTGTGTACAGTTATGTCTATGTTAAGTGCTTGCAGTGTGTGCTTTCCAGGCTTGTAACATTACAGGAGGCATGTACTTGAAAGTGCCCAAGATGCCGTCCCTTCTGCAGTATTTGCTGGTAAGTTAACTTTAAAAAGCATTTGAAGGCTGCTCCTAGTCCTATTGAAGTTGGTTGCAAAATTCCTCTTGACTTCATTGGGAACGGGAGAAGACTCTCTGAAGAGACTTGGAAGTTGAGATTTGGGAACCCAGACTGCTCCTAGGGATTCAGCTCTTTGATGTTTGGGTTTTTTATTTTATTTTATTTTATTTTATTTTATTTTATTTTGTGCTGCAGAGTGAGGTTGTGGGAGTATGGACAAGTATTTTAAGAGAGAGGCTTTGCAGGAGGGCTTTCACACTTGGCTCGCACAGTCGTGCATGGCTTCACTGTGGTGGGGGTGCTGTACTGAAGTGCCGCTGCAGAACATTGATTTTGCGTGGGGAAACCGGGAGGGAAATGACAATATGATACGAGTTTTTACTGCTGGGTTGCTGGGGCCAGACCATGCCAGGCTGCTGGTGACTAAAAGTTGTTACTGTCTGATGGCTGTTCCTTGGTCTAGTTAAAATGAATTGGTCCGGTCCAGTTCCTAGAGGACAAGAGCCTGCCACAGAACCCACTAAAATAGACAGTAACTGGCAATCTGGTTTCTTTATAGCACTCTGTGAGTGAATGAGCCATGATAATTGGAGTACACTCTTACCTGCAGAATTGTTTGCAACTGGTTAGAGTTTGAGGCACAGTAGTGGTGGGTAGGAGAGACTGGGAAACAGCATTCCATTACTGCTCTTTGTTCCATATGAGTTTTGTGGATACATTTGTGATGTGTCCGGGGGTGTCATTCTGGCACCACTGACCCCCCTCACGCTTGCTTAAAATTTATATTGAATGAATATAGTCCATCTTAAAATGATTTGATAAATAAAAAAACGCCTTTTTAAAATTATCGTGGTATGAGCGTCAAAATGTTTCCTGGAAGGTAAATGAGGACATAATTCCCCTCTTCCTCAAATTACTTGACCCAGTGCAGTCACAGAAGTGAATCACTTTGGCAGGTGGGTTGGTAACTTCCTTCTTTGTAATAGTTTTAGTGTGTATAACAGTTTTTTTTAATGCAATAGCTTCCTTCCAGATTCTGAAATAAGCATTACTTTTTTTTTTTTTTTTAAATTTATATAGTGGGTATTTCTTCCTGATCAAGAGCAAAGATCTCAACTAATACTTCCACCCCCTATCCATGTTGACTATCGAGCAGCTTGTTTCTGTCATCGAAATCTCATTGAAATAGGTTATGTCTGCTCGGTGTGTTTGTCAAGTAAGTTTTACCATTATTTGACAGAACTGACCGAATATCTTTTTTTTTTCCCAAGGTAACTAGTTTAGTAAAACTGGCATATTCTTTTATTTTCCAGTATTCTGCAACTTCAGCCCTATTTGTAGCACATGCGAGTAAGTGCTCTTCTTGACTTCTGTTTGTTTAGGTGAGGCTTAGAAATGTATTCAGCGTATCTTATTTTTTCTTTCTCGTATCATTTCAGGACTGCTTTTAAGATTTCATTACCACCTGTCATGAAGGCCAAGAAAAAGAAACTAAAATTAGCTGTATAGCAGCATTATCTGAATACATCCTTACCTCCTGCATGTAATTCCATGAAACAGCATGTAGCTGAGAAGTTGGAAGCATTTTCTATACGGTGTGAAAAATAATTTATGTGCAAATCTATGCTGCTATTTTCTTAAGGGCTAAACTTTTAAAAATGTCACAGAGGTATATGCCAGACCTGTAAGCAACAAATTGTTGTATTGATGTATGTGCTGTACTGTTTTAAAATAAAAACTCCTATTTGTGGCTATTAGGAGCAAGAAACTGCTGCTTGTATAAAGCGGAAGGTGCAATTACCATCATAGAAAAACAGCATCCCTGCGTCCGTTTACAGTCAGAGACAGAATGCAAATACCCTGGTTCTGCATGCATGTTAAAGTAAAGTAAACATGACTGTATGGGTTTGCAGGATCCCAGGTCTGGTGTTAACGCCTGGATTCTGCAGTTTTTGTCCACACAGTTTGTAGTTAAATTTCATTTGTGAAGAGGCAAGTTTGATTTTTCTCCCCCCCCCTCCCCCCAATTATCCCTTTCTATTGGGTATTGTCTCCTTTTGGTGTGTTCTTCCCAAAACAAAAGTAGATGGAAAATTATTCACCTAAATAATCTTTTGCCAGCTAATACAGGGATGAATAATTTTCTTTTTGGAATTCAGTCACAGGCACGTGTATTTATTTATTTCATTCTTGTGTAGGGATTTTTTAAAAGTATTTTGAAGCTGGAAAACGGTTTAGTTCTCTGGACTGAGAGCGAGTTTCTTTCTTTAGATCTGACTAACATTAAAGAAAGATAGCTTCTGTTACGATTTGATGAGGGGTTTTTTTTCTGTCCCAGAAGGGGGAACGTAGGCTGCATGTTGTTTTCCAAATATTTAGTTTAACACAAACAGAAAATCTCCCTATTTTTAATCTGTAACTGCATCTTTTGGTGTTTTAATCTATTTAACAATAGATGTGCTAATCAAAGAGGTATAATGGGAATATTTGTTTTCTAGGTAGAAAATGGGACTATACATAAATTCATTTTTAATGCTATATTCAGGAAGCGATTTCTATTTTCGTTGGGTTTTTTGCCTGTGTAACCATTTTATTGAAAATGTCAGTCTTTTATTGCCTTGTTTATTAGCTAAATGCAATTTTATGTGAACACTGTATTTATAGTTTGCTTCATAAAAATATTTGTAATAAAACAATTTGTTTAAAAAACCGTCTTTACCCTCCCTTTGCTAACCTTACAGGGGAAATTCTGAAAGGTTAATTTAGTGGGAGGCCCCACCCTGGGTCAGGCGGCCTTGCAAGGCTTGTGATGAGGATTTTAGCCGCACAGCTCCAGCAGGGGCGGGTTTGTAAACAGGCCGCGGGCTCCATGCTGCAGGGACCCTTCATTGTACAATTGCACAGGCCCGGAGCGTGCAGGGAACAGCTGCTTTGCATGGGCCCGGCTGAACGAGCTCGCGCCTGCGTGGACGCTCTGGCTCGAGCCTGCCCCGCGCGCGGCCGAGGGGCGCAGGTTGCGTAGCAGCGGCCGGGCGTTAGCCCCGCCCCGAGCTGTGCTGACACGGGCCGGGCCGCCGCGCGCGCCGTTTCCATAGCGACCGAGGCCCGCCGCAAGATGGCGGCCGCGCCGAAGCGGCCCCTTCAGCCCCTCGGGGGCAGCCCCTGCCCGCCATGATCCCGCCTCTCTTCTGGGCGCTGCTGCTGCTGGGGGCCGAGCGCCCCACGGGGCGGGCCCAGACCCCGGCCCCGCCAGGGATCCCCGGTGGGTGCTGCTGGGCAACCATGGGGGGGTGTCTCTGGGTTGGGGGAGGGGCGGCCACCACCGACCAGCCAGCGCCTATGACAAATGGGGGGGTCGGTGCCTATATAAAACAGCCCTGACTAGTGGGTCTGCCCCTATAGAATCAGGCGATCTGGTCCCCAGAGCGGCCCCCCAGCAATTCTCCAGTCTGTGGGGCACAGTTACAGCTCAGGTCAAGCCCCCCCCAGCACATCCTGCCCAGACCGTGGGGGGGGGTCGGTGCCTATATAAAACAGCCCTGACTAGTGGGTCTGCCCCTATAGAATCAGGCGATCTGGTCCCCAGAGCGGCCCCCCAGCAATTCTCCAGTCTGTGGGGCACAGTTACAGCTCAGGTCAAGCCCCCCCCAGCACATCCTGCCCAGACCGTGGGGGGGGGTCGGTGCCTATATAAAACAGCCCTGACTAGTGGGTCTGCCCCTATAGAATCAGGAGATCTGGTCCCCAGAACGGCCCCCCAGCCATTCTCCAGTCTGTGGGGCACAGTTACAGCTCAGGTCAAGCCCCCCCAGCACACCCTGCCCAGACCGTGGGGGGGGGTGTCGGTGCCTATATAAAACAGCCCTGACTAGTGGGTCTGCCCCTATAGAATCAGGAGATCTGGTCCCCAGAGCGGCCCCTCAGCCATTCTCCAGTCTGTGGGGCACAGTTACAGCTCAGGTCAAGCCTCCCCCCAGCACACCCTCCCCAGACCATGGGGGGTGGGGGGGAGGGGCCAGGCAGCGGGTGAAGCATCTGTGTGGGGAGCTGAACCTGAACCCACTGAGGAAATGAGGGGGTGTGGGGGGGAAGAGTGGTGAGCCCTACGGGAGGTGGTGCAGGTATAAGGGAAAAGTAGTCATTCTGCTCTGCTTTGCACTGATCGGGCCTCGGCTGGAGTAGGGTGTGCAGTTGTGGGTGCCCCGTTTCAGGGGGAAACGTGCACAGATCTGGAGAATGTCCAGAGGTAAGCAACAAAAACGATGAAAGGATCAGAAAGCAGGGCCTACAGGGAAGATGGAAAAGCCTGGGTTTCTTTCATCTGGTGAAGAGCGTGTGTGCGGGGGGGGGGGAGGGGGCACATAAGTTTTCAAAATACTTAAAAGGTGGTATCAAGGGGGAGGGAGAAAAATTGTTCTCCTTAATCTCTAAGGCTAGGGCAAGAAGCAGTGGGCTTAAATTGCAGCGAGGGTGGTTTAGATTGGATGTTATGAACAATTTCCTGTTAGGGTAGGTAAGCACTGGAATAAATCGCCTAGGGAAGTTGTGGATCTGTGTCACTGGAGATTTTTAAGAGCAGGTTAGACAAACATCTGTCAAAAATGGTCTAGATCAGTGGTTTTCAACCTATTTACTCTTGTGGGTCATATATGTAACTCTCTACATGTAATGTGGGCCACCTCCAAACATATGTTAGGCCCGTATGGCTCTCAGGATGTCACATGGGACTCAGCTTTGTGCTGATTGGGCTGTGGGTTGAGACCCGCTGGTCTAGATAATGCTTAACTGTCCTGCCATAAGTGCAAGGACTGGAGGAGATGACCTTAGGAGGTCCTTTCCAGTTCTATGATTCTGTGGGGGAGACAGTGGGAAGGCCCAGAGCCCTGTAAAGTAGGTGGGGAGAGGCCAGATAGAGACCCATGGAGAAAGGAACAGATGGGGTCATGGGACAGTTAGAGGGATCCAGAGACCTGTGCGGGTGGTAGGGAGCTGGGATAATGGGAGAGGGCCAGAGAGACCCCTGGGAAGGCAGCAAGTTTGAACTGGGTGGGGGGGGGTCACAGAAACTCTAGAGAGGGATGTACAGATGGAAGGTTAGTGAGACCCATAGAAGGAGCAAGAGAGGAAGAACACTGAGGTAAGGGAGGGATCTCATAGGGCCAGGTGTTAGACAAGTTAGGGTCATGTAGGTTGTGGGAGAGGCAGGTGGGAGTTAGCCATCATGACTACAACTAGTGGGTGTTTATAGATCTCACTCTGCATGGTGGATTGCGTGAAGCTATTTGGTCGTAAAGAATGAGAGAGAACAGAGAAGGGTAAGAGAAAGCCATGAGTAGCTTATCATGGGTGTCTTGTGGTAACCTGGCTTTCAAAAGTGTTTCTCAGTGTGGGAAATCAAAGGTTCTGACACTAGCATATGTTGACATGGGGAAATATTATTGTATATTAGCAGTTTGTTTTGTGGGAGGGAATCACCATAAATTGTTAGGATTTTCTTTTTTATATTTAGCAAAGGCTACAGACAAGACTTCATAAAAAACAGAATGTGGGTATCCTGAAAAGTCAGAGAAATTTGGAAATAGCCCTCCTCCAAACCAATACAGTTTTGTTTTGTTACTTTGGCCTAAGTTAAAGTGAACTGTGGTGGGGCCACTATTCCTTCGGGCTCTGAGAGAAACTGGTTATGGTTTCTTAACACAGACATTGCAAACTGTTTGTTTATTTTGAATGATATTTAAAATTAAACTTAGAATGCCAGAAAAGAAAAATCAAGCTCATTTAAAATCAATATAGGATTTTAGGCTACTGTGAATATTAATACCAATTTCTATTCTTTTTAGTCTTTCTGCCATCTTTTATCCACATGTCTGGGCCTATGGTCAGTTCATATTTAGTTGGGAATTCAACAGAAGTTTTTCTGTCTATAAATATAATTCATATGAACACTGAGACAGGTGAGATCATTTAAAACCATTCATTTTTCAAATGAAAGTCAAATAAATATTAGGAAATCTTAATTCACTTTCTATTCCTTAGATGAGGAAGGAAAATTGTATACTTTGTTTTACAATTACCTTTGTACTAGAAGCTCTGGAGGTCTCCCACTGACCAAATAAGGCCTTGATCTTACAATCTGCACTGCATGGAGCCATCCACATTGTCTCCAGTGGGGCTTCATTTGGGTCTGGTGGTCTGCTCATGGGGCAAGGTGGATTGATTTAAATCAACAAATGGAAAGCCTAAGTTTAAATAAGTGATTTTCCAACTTTTCCATTAATTCTCCATTTATTTTCTAAAGAATTGTGTGTTCTTAATGGTTCATATAACCAATAAAACATATTGGTATTGATTTGCAACTAAATAGAGTTGTTACACTAGATCTGGTATAAGTTTTTGCTGTCTAGGAGGGTACAGTATATATTGGTGTATGCGCAATGTGCCCAGCCATTTAATGGTGTCATCATCAGCCAGGTGGATTGCTAGTAGACTGCTGTTGAAGGAAGTCAGTGGGCACTCGACAATAATATGTGACGTAGTCTGAAGTTGACCACAGCTGAACCGCGGTTCATTAGAAAAACTCCCTTTTAAGCAAAACCGGTTCAGAGATAACCATAGGTGCCTTGGCAGATCAAAACCTGGGGGATAGCTAGTTGGGTCATTGACAAGAGAATGATCGACGACTGTTGTCATTGACCAAGCAGATTCCACTGTCTTTCCCTGTGGTGGCATAAATAACTATATTCTCCTGCATTTTAGCCAACAGTGTGACAGAGGCTGTCTAATGGTGAACGTGGGGTGCTCTGTTGCTAAATATCAGTAGCAATGGTAATGTGCCAAAGGGGGAGCCGTGTTAGTCTACTGCAGAGAAACAAACAGAGTCCTGGGTCACTTTTAAAGACTACCAGATTTATTTATCGCATGAGCTTTCGTGGGAGAAAATCTCACTTCATCAGCCCGTAAAGTCCCATAATAATATGCATTGCTTTGTTAAGCTGTACATTGACCAGCTTCTTGTGAGATGAGAGACATCAGAAAGGAGCACAGTGCTCTGCTGTTGAGTTGCAGACAGCAAGGGCTGATGTTCTGAGTTTGGGTGCTTGCAACCCAGGTTAAACCAGTCCAGTTTTCTGAGGAGGTTGACTTTGGGCTGCAGTCTTCCTCAAGGGGTTGCGGTACATTAACAATCTATCCCACGTCACTCCGACGTAAACTTAGTTTGGATCGTGCTACAGGCATCGGCAGTTGAGGAAGATGTTTAACTCATGGCTTGCGCTTGCATTATGCCGATGTAATATGCTAGAAATGATTTTATAGCATATTTTTATACATTAATTTAAGCAGCAATATTGCTTAATATTTTCAGATTCTTATTGTATATTTTTAGTATATTAGAAAGTAGTGAATATATTTATATATATTATATATAATAGTGAATACATTTTTAGTATGTTAGAAAATAGTGAATACTATATTGCTAATTTACTATTGTGGTGCCATATTTATAAAGCTTGACTTCAAAAGTTAGATGGTTTTCCCCTGATTATTTCTTTATCTAGAAAAGCAGTCTTTAACTCAATGTTTTTAATAGAGGCTTATGGGTTCAGCATATTTAACTCTTATTTCAAAATTTTAAGAGTTTATAAGTAGCCTAGGCCTTCCTTAACATATTTTGAATTAAATTCAAATTTAATTTGAAACAGACTTATTTTTTTTTTTTTTTTTTAAACCTTATTATAATTTAAATAACAAAATTTAAAAAACCCAATTTAAATAAATCAGTGATTTTTATTCATTCTGCCATGTGGAGCCAGTTGCAGGATTGGGGTTTAACTGCTCCAGATGAGATGTTGTAGATGAGAATGATGGAAAGCAGCAAAACAAATTTTACCTTTTTTTCTTTTATATTTAGGAATTTTGCCATTGTTAAAGTGCAGTGAGAGTAACCGATCTGGTGAATGGCATTTGAATGGACCTGAACCTTATGATGTGTATATGGTATGTAAAATACTGATTCTTCATTCTAGAAGTAGGGAATTGAAGTTTGGTGTATTAAGAATTAATGTGAGGCTAACTTAATGGTAGCATAGAATACCTATGTTTGATTTCTTGCTTTGATTTCTAACTACTTGGAATAACCATTCCTGTGGATACTGAAGATCCCATGACACTTTTCATAAGAGTAGGGACTTAGAGGTAGGGTTTATCCTGTGTCAGAATTCAGCTCTGTCATGATGGTTGCCTATGGCTTCCCTCCCAGAAGTAGATGCACTTATCTGTCTGTAGTTTGTGAATGGATTAAGATCTTTTGAAAGGTGGTGTATAAAAATGAAGACAAGTTCCAAAGGGGTAGCCATGTTAGTCTAGTTCAGCAAAACAAACAAGGAGTCCTGTGGCACTTTTAATGACTAACAAATACATTCATTAGTGCCACAGGACTCCTTGTTTGTTTTTGTAAAAGTGAAAGATGCTATGTGAATACTAGACTATTACTTTTATTTATTCTTATGAATTCTAGTACTTCAGTGTGATACCATGATTTACATTGCTTGTGGTCCTCTTGAAGTAGTTGCTAAACTGAGGCCTTTTGATAGACTGCAAAATCAGTCCAATCCACAGTGGTGGGACTTTATAAAAAAACCAGAAAGAATCCTTTTCACTTGTTTTAGGTTTGTGCATGTACATTTTGAGGTAGTGTAATTTATTTATGTGTGAGCAAACATCTGTGTAGATATGTTAAGAAATTTTGCATACATTTCACAGCTTCATTTATTTTCAGATCTCAGTGCCTTTTCAGATTCCTCCCAAAATACATTCTTTCTGATAAAATTGAAGCCTCTGCATCTCACTGTAACACTGGTGGCAGAACTGACTCCATGGCAGAACTGGTGGCAGAACTGACTCCATGCATAAAGGTGATGCAGAGTATAACTGAATATAGTCTAGTCAATCTAAAATAGCTGTCAAACTTGAACTGGTATTTTTCAGAATGCTTCCAAAGTGACCATAACCTTGATGAAGAACCTGCAGTTGTGTTCTTCCAATGCAACTGATTGCTGCATGAAGCCACTCTGTGTTGTTGAGACTCTTCAAGTTTCCGCTTGTCGTGGTTCAACAATGTTGGCAAACCTCCTGATTCAAGCTGAAATATATGCCAACTCTTCCTTTACAGGAAATGTGTCGGGTAAGTGTTCAGGTGTTTAATAACAAATCTGTATGTTGCCGGGTTCCAGTTTCATTTTTGAATATTTATATGTCTTCCTAGGCACTTGCCAGTGTGCTAGCCATTGTTGCCCCAAACTTCAATTTATTTATAATCTATAATAGTGGACCCCAGACTTTTTCTATTGTGCCCCCATGGGCTGAGAGTCGGAGTTGGTGGCCAGGAGCTGAAAATGGTGACTGGCAGCCAAAAGAGAGAGCCAGGGCATAGCTGGAAGTGGAGCCAAGGCCATGCTGGCCAGGGCCGACAGTGGAGCCGGGACTGCAGGTATGGCTGAGAGCCAGGGGCAGGAGCTATAGTTGAGATGAAATCAAAGCAAACCACCAAGTTACCTTCAGTCAGGCTAGCCAGCATTTCACTCCAGTTGAGCCTTTTGGGCATCCTCAAAATGGATTTAATAGGTATAAGCTGAACTATCTCGGCAGTTCATTGCTTGTGAGGCAAACTAATAGTAATAGTTTTAATTTTTTCAATTAATGGTCATGATTTTTTTAAACTGAAAAAATGATTATTAAAATATAGTGAGGTGGATATCTCATGTCTGATTGTATTTTAGTGGTCGTTTTCCATGTGTTCATTTTTAATGCAAATAGGATTCTTCTAATATTTTAGGTTAGATGTTTTGAGGTGTGAAGTTTCCTGTTGAACGGGGTTCTTATTGTGGGTTTGGTTAGGGAGGGTTGGGTCCAAATGTAAGGTAATGAAAAGTTGAGATAGTACTAAAGATCTTTTATTGCTGCCCTATTTGTCAATATTTAAAAATAAAATGTATAAGATTGGAATAACCTCTAATGCACACTTTCTCCTTTTCTTTTTTAAAAGGATGTTATCATCTAAATCTGATTAGTGGAGTTGCAATGCTAATTAAAATGTTAACTTTATGGCCTAACTTTATTTTATATTACTCTTTTATAGAAAATGCAACACACATCCCTAATCAAGTGTATCAGCCCCTGGGCTCTTGTCCTTGTAACCTGACAGCCGGAACTTGTGATGTTCGTTGTTGCTGTGATCTGGTACTGATTACATGTTTAACTTTTAAGATATTCCCTTTAAAGTTTTATGTTACCAGTAATCTTAGGGAAATATGGCAAAGTCCACTAAAATACCCAAGAAATTATTTGTTAAAATATTATGCATCAGTATCTACTGTCTCAATCTTTGAAGAGTACGTACATCGCTTACTAGAGGACTTCAATCACTGCAAGTGTCCCGGGCAGTAAATGTCACAGGAAACACTGTTTCTGTTAGTGTCCTCTGGTTTTTAATGGTAGAATTTTAAAAAGGGAAACTCATTATAGTGAAAACACTTAGAAGGCCATATTCAACTCAAATATGGCTCAGCCAAATGTGTTATGGAATATAACATTTGTGTCAGTGTTCCCATTCTAAGGTCTAGGAGACATTTCTTAAATAACCGTGGTCTGAATATCGCCGGCCATGATAGCATTCCTGGTGAAGCAGAAAAGCTCTGTCATGTTAAACAACTTCCTTTCTCTTTTTATTTCAAGGAATGCACTCCAGATATGAAGCAGTTGTTCAGTGGATCGTGTTTTGCTGGCATTTTTGGTGGGAATGTTAATCTGCCATTTGAACAGTTGTGCTCTGTTCAGACAACAAACAGTGCTCCGGACTGGTTTCCCTTCTTGTGTGTACAGTCTCCTCTTAACAATACGCCATTTCTTGGCTACTTCTACCATGGTTCTGTGTAAGTTTAAAAAATAGTCATAGCGAACTTACTGAATAGCTGTGATATGCCAATGACGTTGTTATGCCACTTGTAAAATGTGAGTAATATTATTTACAGGTAGAGCCCTGCAAATCTGCAGATATCCACTTTATCTCAGCGGACCACGTTTGTGGATTGCAGGTTGAATGTGGATACAAATTTTGTATTCATACAGGGCTCTATTTACAGGAATGTTCCAAAATCAACATTTTAAAAATATGTGCATTATTTAAGTTTATACAGTAAAATTTAATTGATGGCGTGTATGAATTTAGAGATAGTATGAGAGAGGGATACTTGAAAAAGAGCATGTTACTATTTGCATTGAATAGGTGATACACTAAAAATTTACTTTTTAAAATTTGTTTGCAGTTCTCCATCTCAAGTTTCTTCATTTAAGATTCCTCTGCAAACTGTTCCAGAAACACCTTCCAGTGGTTACAAACAAGGAGATCCAATTATGACAATGGAGAATGAGTATTTTATAATCCGTCAGGTAATAGCTTCATGTTAACAATATTTGGCTTTTGTTCCCCTCCTCCCGCATTTGTCAATCTCATTGTCCCTTGAACTTATATCTTTGTATAGGAATAAAAACAGGTACAACCAATTCTGTGACTAGCTGTTTTGAACTGGTGAAATATACTTTTCAATTAGCACAAAATTCACATTAAAAATAAACATTTGTCTCTCTACCATCAATTTTTTCCTATATAATATTAATATTTTGAATTTAACCAAGAAAAACACACTGTCAAGAAATATAAACAAATTTGGCATAACTTAAAATTTTAAGTGTTCTTTACACGTCTTTATTTTTATGTCCTCTGCTCTGTAACTCAAACTCTTTTTCTGTTTTACATTAGTCCCATGCTCAAATACCCAGACATTTTCAAATTTTTTTTTTTTACATTTTAGAATTTTCATTTTAGAGTCACTGTAGTCAGTCTAGTAAATCAGAATGAAACCTTGAATTTTATTATAATATTGTAAACTGTGTTTTAAAATCTAAATAATTCATTTGGTCCAACAGTTGGCTTGTTTTAAGATAAATATATATGGGTATAGTACTGACGCTGTATATAATGAAAAAGCTGCGTGCTTTTTAACTTGAACAGTAGAGCTAGAATAAATTCCATCTTCATGTTCTTTTTTGTTGAACTGCATGCAGAAATCCATGGCTGGACAGTGTATTGGGAATGCCCCAGTAGCATTCCTTCAGAATTTTGATGTTAAATGTGTTACTAGTCTATCAGCTTACAAGGAAGGATTGTCTCATAATGTGCTGATAAACAGTGGTACTAAAGGTATGTTGCATTTGCTTTGACAAAATGTGCTGATTTCGTTTTGAGAAAAGGACTGTGTGATACCCTGCATTTTTCTTGTTATTGTCTAGTGGTTGTGAGAAAATATTTGGCCGTGATTTTCCCTTGCAAGGCCATTTAGCTGTTGACTGACTGGATACTGATAGGTTCCCCAGATTCAGGGGATGAGGCTGAGTTTTGTGTATGACTTCCTCAGTTTCCCCACTCCAACAAAATACAGCTTTTGCCCAACAGGGTTCAAATACTAGCCCTCATCAAGAGCATCCCTGTTCTTTTGTGTGTTCAGATTGTTGCAAGAGCTTTTTTTTCCTCAAGGGCAGACACTGTGCTCCCTTTAGAGTTAGCTACAAGTAGCTGCTCTGTAACAGTTTGCACTCCTGGTTTAGAGAGCATCATCCCCTGGGGCTCAGATATAAGGGTTATGTTATCCCTGGCCCTCATGCCAGCATGAAAACAACATATTGTAAGTTGTTTGCCAATAAAATTTCGAAGGTAAGACATTGTCTTTATACTATGAAACGCTTTCTCCACTCCACTTCTTGTCACGTATTGCACTTCTATGGGGGTATATTAGTCCTTCAGAACACCGTACATTATTATTTAATAAGAAAGATCTGATTGTAATCAGAAAACAGTAAGTGGCATTATCTTGACTGCTCTTCTGAAAATGTATATTTGTACAACCAGTGGCTTAAAGTAAGTAGATGTAATTTTGTCCTTTTCTTATACTTGTGTATCTGAGAGGATTGCTGGGTCCATTATATCGTTCTGGATCTTAATACAGTGAATCAGCAAAAAATAGTTTGTTTTGTTGTGTCATGTAAAGCATGCTCTTTCAGAGGAACCTGTTGTGATGTAATGACTGTCTAGTCTTTTACCAAGAGCTGCTGGATTATTTTCTAACTGTTTTTTTAGTTTGATAAATTCTCTATCTTGGATGAGTTAAAATATGAGGCTGTGTCATATTTGTCGGTTAGACTTGCTGCATTTATTGTTTTCCTTGCCAGGCACCATCCAACAAAATGTGATCTATAGTAATGTAACTGATGTACGTAACTTCATCACTAAACCAGGTATGTGTCTTTCTGTACACATATATTGTTACCCAGCTTTAAAGAGACAAGGAGTTGGTGATTAAAACTTTATGGCCTAACATTTTTTATCTGTTGTGACTCTCAAAAGTGATCTTTGCATTACCTGAAACTTAAAAAAAAAAAAAAAAAAAAAAAAAAAAAGTCTTACTCTGCTATGCAATGTGATAGTCTAATACATCTCCCTTTCATGTCTATGTGAAGAAGTTAATTGACCTCAGTGGGATTTGGATCATATCTCTAGTTCTCATACATTAGCAGCAAAAATAATTTTAGAGAAGAAGAAAATGAACAGTTGTAAAGGAGTTAAGGCGGGGCTCGGCAAATTGGCTCCCAGCCAGGCGCCAGCAGTTTATTTGCGGTTGCCAGAGGGCGTTCCTCCTCTGCTGCATTTTCTCAGCAGTGCTAAGAGTCAGGTTACAACTGCAGGTCGCCATGGCAATCTGGTGCCCGGGTTTTTTCAAGCCCTGAGTTAAGATGTAAAGAATCCTTTGGTTATATTTAAAGTTTACACTCAGTTATAACAGTTGAGCTCCACCCACATGCAGAGGTATAGATTGGTATTTTGAAAGACCTCCTTTCTTAGTAAGTGCATCTTACAGCCATTTGATCTACACTTTCATGAAGATCACAGGCTAGAGGAGTGCAGCATAGATGCTCTGCACTGGCGTGATATCATAGTAACCAAACACTAAAATGAAAGTGGTTTTGTTTTTCAAAAAAGTTAGAATGAAGGTGGTTATGCCCAAGATTTTGTTAAAGGTAGTTTTTAGTGCATTTATATTAAAGTCTTCATGAAGGTGTAATAACCTCTCTCATTAGTATGGCTTTCATCATTTGATCTGTTCTTTTCCTTGCAGAAGACATTCAGCCTACTGAGGTTTTATGTGTGAATGTGACCTTTGCAGAGCATTACATGTTCATATGGAAAGGCAAGACAATAGAGGAAATAAATGTCACAGTCCTCCTTGGAGAGTTATGTGATGGAGGTACTGCAATGTCTCTACAAAACTGCTTATTCCGAACTAGGTTTTTTTCCTCAGCGTTGATGTTTTGTGACAAATACTTTTATTCAAAGATCAGAAGACAGTGCAGTTCAAAATAAATTTTCCATTGGACTAAGAGCCAGTTGCTGTGACTGCTTGGTATATTATTTGTTTAACGCTAGTGATTTATTCATTGGGGATTGGAAGTTGCTATTCTATATAAGGCGTATGTCAATAGCCTGCATTGGATGCTTTGGGACACTTCATAGAAGGTGTTAATCAGCATCTGAATCATACATGCACATGCACACACAAGCTAAGGGTGTGGGTTTAAATGGCCACTCTAGATTGATGTGTATGTCAGTTAACAAGGCTGGTGACCGTGAGGGCAGGGGGAGTGTGAGTTTATTTTTTATGGAATTCCTTTTTTAAGTAACTAAACCTACTAAAGTATTCCAATAGATTAATTTTTGGTAAGAAATTATTTACCTCTTTTTCTTTCACTAGAAATATTGACACAAAGATTTGCAGTAAATTTTGTAAGCTTCAATAGTACTAGTACAGCAGAACTATCTGGAAATCCAGGTAATTCTACTTTGTTTTACTTTAGCTTCTGTTGACTGATGGGGGGAAAGGCTTTTTATTGGGAGCCATAACCGGTTATGCCCAATTTTATTTCTTGTATCTCTTTCATTTTCACCTTAATGTTAATCACCCTGTTTTCTTGCCAAGTGCCATGGGGCTCACCATTTGCCCCATTGTACCTTGGCCTGCCCTTTGGGGGGGGGGCACGGCAGGCTGTGGCTGTGCCAGCCACCCTGGCAGGGAGGGCCATGGGGAAGCCCTGGAGCCCCCTAAGTCGACTTAAAGTCGACTTAGGGCTACTCCACATCCACACTGGCTAAGTTGACTTAAGCAAGCTTAAGTCGACTTAATTTGTAAGTGTAGATGCAGCCTTCCATAGTGCCGCCAGCTAACACATGGCAGTATTTGGCTCGTACTGTTTTCTGCAGTTCATTAATACTCTTTTATTTTAAGAGAGACCAGTCTTGCTTTTATGAAGAGTTCTGTTTCGATGGGAAGCTAAGCTCCTGACCCATCAGTTAGGTTCCCCAACATGTTCAGAACTATGGAAGGTAATACTTCTAGCAAAATGAAAAGGCTGTAAGATCCTAATATTACAAACTTTTAGAGAGTGTTTTCCAAACGCTAATCCATGCAACACCCTTTCAAGAGAATAACTGAGACCAGCTGTCATACCTAGCTCTTATACAGTGCTTTTCACCATAGATTTCAAAGTGCTTTACAAAGCAGAAAAGTATCATTGTCTCCAAAGGTAGAAAGTATCTTTGGCAGCCAAGATTAGAATTCAGTAGTTCCGAGCCTTCATTCTTAAACTCATTTCACTTGGCCATGGCATCTTTAAGAACTTGGGGAGATATGTGTATTATAAAAATATTTGTCAATGCTGAAGAATTCTTATAAAATTTTCACACTTTCTCTTTGTGTGTTTAGGTTACCAAGTTGGCAAACCTGTTAGAGCTGTAAATATTAGTTCCTCTGATACTGTTACCACTCTAAAACTTTGGCAGCCAGGTACTACCTTTTGATATGCTATGTTTTTATCACAACTGCGATATAAACCAAAAGTTCTCTTATTCTGTTTTATGTGTTGCTTCATCTTTTTTTTTTATTTTGGCCTTCCCAGGGGAAGCTAAATCTCGCCTGGCATAGCTGCCAGCAACCTGTCCCACAAGATGCCTGGGCTGTGGTGCCCCCGCCTCTTCCTGTTCCTGCTCCACCCCTTCCCCAAGGCCCCCACTGCTGCATGGTTGCTCCCCTCCTCAGTTCCATTTTCCAGAGGTCCCTGCTGCTTGCCATGTGCATCCTTCTCTTGTCCACCACCATCCCCCACAAGAATCCCCTACCCACCGTGTCCCTCCTCACACCCTGTGAGATCTCCCACCCACTGTCTCCCTTATCCCCCACCTCTGCAAAACCCCTCCTCCCACTACATCTCTCCTGTCTTCCATGCTCCACCCTCTTCCGCACAAGCTCCCGTCCTACCTGCTGCATCCCTCAACCCCCACAAGACACTCCTGTTGACCATGTCTCTCACCTAACTATCTAGTGAGATCCCCCTGCCCGCCATGTCCCTCTGACAATGGGGGTGGAAGGCAGCTAGGGTGAAGTGTGAGAGGGGCAGAACAGGAGCTAGCCTCCCTCAAGGAAGCTTCACCCGCTGCCAAGTCTGCGTTGAGTTGCTAATCTAGGGTTTCTTGGGGTTTAGATAAGTTTATGACAGAAACTCCAAAGACCATCAAATATATTGTATAAATCAGATTCCCCTGTATCATAATTATTGTACTCTGTATATCGTGTCTTGAATAAAAGACCATTACTGAAATAGTGGAAAAATACACTTAACAGGTAATCTGAAATATTGTTGTTTAGTATAGAAATGCAAGGCAGATGCAATAAAACAAAGAATGAAGAATATACAGTTTATAAGATGCTACAAATGAAAATGATGACTGAACTCTTAGGATAAATAGACTTTTAATAGTATTTCAGCTATACTGTTTTAGCATTTCAAAGCCAAGTAGCTTTGTACAAATTTGCAAGCTTGACCCTGAAAGGTTGATCTGAGAAACACAAATGGGTGTTTTCATTTTGTAGTTGGCCGTGGTTTGTGTACATCAGCAACTTTTACACCAGTTCTGTTTGGATTAAATTCACTATCTGGATGCATTTTAGAAGTTGATATTAATGAAGACTGCAGTCAGTTAAGGTGAGATGTATGTGGGTCATCTGCTTCTCCAACTAGCCTTTCTGCACCCCCGTATTCATTTGTGGTTAACTTTAAATGTTAATAGAGCTCTAATCTTAGCATTCAAAATAAGAAACTAATGCATTTTAACTAATTTGATATTATTATAGTGTTGGGGGTTTGTTTTGTCTTATTATAGCTAATTTTAAAAAACAGTCTCCATATAAGCCTCTCTATATCCATACATTCATTTTCCAAAATATTCAACTTTGGGGTTTGAAAATGGCTATTCTTACTGTCTGTCTCTCTTTTTTTAAAGTGTTTTTAGCAGCTTCAGCCAAGTCTTTAAAGTTGTTTTGGAGTTGGAGAATGTCAGTAAAATGAATATTCACCCATTTTTAAAAATAAATCTGTTTTTCTACTGGAACAAATCAAATAGCTGTAATCTGGTTTTCTTAAATGCCTGCAATGAGAATTTTGAAACTTCAAACTACTAATAAATATCTCATGTGAAATGTCCCCATGTGGCCCCCATTTCCATACTATCTGAGGACCTCACACTCTGGTCCCAGGCTAGTGTTTGAAACACTGGCCTTCCTTTCTAGGGATGGAAATTTTATGACAACAAATGCTGAATACCCTTGTTTTATATCTCATCTGGAAGATGGCACCTCCAGTATCATAGCATCTCACTACATCATACCTGAGCCTGGAGTTACTGGTTCAAAGGGGAACGTGTCACCGTATTGAGTCATCCACATTAATTCCAGCAGCCCTTGCATTTTCTTACTGGGTCTCCTCCTCTACAAGTACTAATAAGTGTTAATAACATTGCAGCCAAGAGTGATATAGCTACAGGTTTATTTGTAGTGTGTTACAACATGACTGTTTTGCAGGGAGGACGTCACAGCTAGACTTAATTCATTAATACAAGCTACTCATGTTGGGAAGAGAGGCAACTCAAGTTATGGTGATCTAAATGACTTGGTGGAAATAATACGTAAGTCAAAGTTTCTTCTCTGATCTCTGTCTTAAATTAATACAGATTTCGGTTTTACTTTAAAATATTCTGATTTTATATTTTTCGTATAAAACCATATAGAGATATATGGCAATCGTGTTTTAATTTCAAATGATGAGAAATCCTCTTTGTGCATATGGAATACCTTCCCTCCCATCCCTCCACAAATGAAATATAAATACTGCTACTGTGGCAAATTTTATTTTTGTTGTCAATCTGTACACATGATATAAATTGACATTTTTTATTTCCTCATTAAAAATATTATGAAAATCTCAGTATTTCATCGCATGAGCTTTCGTGGGAGAAAATCCCACTTCGTCAGACGCTGGGATTTTCTCCCACGAAAGCTCATGCGATTAATAAATCTGTTAGTCTTTAAAAGTGCCACAGGACTCTGTTGTCTTTCTACAATAGACTAACACGGCTACCCCTTTGGAATTTCAGTATTTCATGTGGAACCTCTCTTTTATCCAAGGAAGAAAAGACATTTTTGTTCTATTCCTCTGCAGCATTTCTTAGTATCTCATTGCATTATGATTGTGTTTAAAATATTTTTGTAATTTTTTTTTGTAAACTAAATAACTGTTTGTTTTCCTAAATAGGTTTAGATCCATCTAATCTTAATGCAAATACAAGTGTTGGAAATTTGAAGGGCATCTGCTCAGATATTCCTGCTAACCTGAATATTCGCATAATCACTGCTGATGTGGGTGCAGTAGAAGGGATTTCACAGGAAGAGATACT
Organism: Pelusios castaneus; assembly: GCA_007922175.1. NCBI lineage: Eukaryota > Metazoa > Chordata > Testudines > Pelomedusidae > Pelusios > Pelusios castaneus. The sequence continues at coordinate 2,633,219 of ML685954.1, read as the reverse complement.
GGGTGTACAGATCAGGTACAGTAGATCATGGTGCTTGTTATATTTGGTGAATATTGTGTTTAAAAATACAGTTGGATACTGTTGGGTTGATGAGATAAAAATATATAGCTTTAAAAAAAAAAAGTTGGTTACAAGTTTTTCATGATTATGTGGGGGATTTGTTTGGGTTTCTTCTTCTCCACAGTGTTTGCAACCCAAATTCAACTGATCTAGTATATGATCAGTTTCACTTTCTGATTCGCTTGTTTTCATTTCCAAGGTGAGATGTGAAAAAAGTAAATTATTGCTGAAAAATAAAATAACTTATTAGAATTGAAAGAATTTTGCTAATGTTGCTAGCAACAGCAATATGAAAATGTATTACTGTAAAACATTATTTGAATGTGACAGTCTCATTTCATTAACAGCCATGTTTCTGTCTGTAACTAACTTTGTTACTTGAGTAGCTTGTGTATCTTCACTTGATACACACATTAGTAGTAGCCTATACATTGAAAGCATGAAAAACCCCAGAAGAAAATATCCAAAACTCATAAATTTCAAGGATCAGAAATAGTTCAGGTTAGCAGTAAGTTTTATACATTCCATCTCATTATATGGAGAGAATAAAAATCTTTATAGATAAAATTTTCTGTTGTGTGTATGCCAAAGTTGTGCCAGAAGGGGAGGAAAAAAAAAAAGCATTTACCCGCTGTCCATGCAAAATGAGAATTTGTTTGGAGTGGCAAATGCACATTGTTGCTAAACAAACAAACAAAAAATCCAAGAAATCCTGTAGCACTTGTAAAGACTAGCAAATTTATTTATCTATTATTAGTCTTTAAAAGTGCCACAAGACTCCTTGTTTGTTTTGCTGAACTCGACTAACACGGCTCCCCCTCTGAAAATTGTTGCTGAGGATAGCAGTCCGCTGGGATCCTTGAGAACTGATCATAGCTCTGATGGCTGAGTTACCTTGGGCAAGCCACTTAACTTCCCTGCAATTCAATTTACTATAGGCAACTTTGGTATGATACTTACCTGAATCATATGTGTGCTGTAAGGCTTCCATTAAGGTTTATTAAATACTTTGTTAGCCATGAGGAAAAGACAATATATAAGTGCAAAGCATTTGTATCATACTTTGTGTTTAATTTTAATTAGGAGCTAGGAAAATGATATTGTCCAGCTCTGATTAAAATAGAGAATAATTAAGAAAATTATGAAAATGCAGTGCAAGAATATAGCAATAGCTACACTGTAAATATTATTAAAAATCCCTTTGTAAGATAGGCTCAAAGGTCAGAAGGGACCATTAGCATCATCTAGTATGACTTCCTGCACAACACAGGCCACAGAATCTCATGCACAGACTCCTGCAATAGACCCTAACCCAGTGGTTTTTAAACATTTTTCTCAGGACTCAGTTGAAAAAAATCATTTATTCCCACGACCCAACAATTACATCCTTGAACAATACATTCCCGTCTTTTGGTGGCGGCAGCAGAGGGCGCCGCAAACTAGTTCCTGAAGGTGTGCGACCCAGTACTGGATCCCTGCCCTAAGTTTGAAAACCACTGTCCTGACCTCTGACTGGGTCACTGAAGTCTTCAAATAATAATTTAAAGTCTTCAGGGTACAGAGAATCCACCAGCACATGAGCTGTGCTCCATGCTGCAGAGGAAGGCAAAAACTCCTCAGAATTTATGCCAATCTGCTCTGGGGAAAAATTCCCCCCAGATGCCAGATATGGTGATCAGCTAAACCTTGAGCCTGTGGGCAAAACTCACCAGCCAGACACCCAGAAAGAATTCTCTGGATTAATTCAAAGCCAACCCATCACAGGCCATTGGGCATATTTACCGTTAGTAAAGATCACTTAATTGCCAAATTGAGCTGTCCCATCATACCTTCCCCTCCATAAACTTAACAAGCTTAGTCTCAAAGCCACTGCTCTTCAGGCTGTTACAGAACTTCATGCCTCCGATGGTTAGAAACCTTTGTCTAATTTCAAATCTAACTTCCTAATGGCCAGTTTATAGGCTTCCTGACATCCATTTGATATTTCCCATATAAATTAGTGATTGTATGTTAATTTTCTTTCAGTTTTTCCACAGTGATATGGCAATTCCAATGTGGAATTATCTGTGAAAATAAGTCCAGTCCTCTTCCTCTCACTGCTTCAGTCCAGTTTATTAAAATACCAGCTCAACCACCCATTCCAATGACGAGGTAACTTTTTACAGAAATCAGATATCCAGCATTGTACTATAAAGAAATACCAAATTAAAATATCGGTAATAAAATTGTAAATTTGGTTTGCTAGAAAATAGACAGTAGGCTTGGGGTCTGGTTAGACTGCACGGGGTCACAGCTGTTCTTTCTGTTAAGCGTCTGTTGCTGTGGGGAGCTTAGTGCTTTAAATCCCACTAAATCAGTGGGATCACAGAAGGACTTGAAAGGCACTCAGTATCTAGGGACTTAGGACAAGTCCTTCAGTAGTTCTACTTGTATGAGATTCAGTCAAGTGGATAAAAGGTGCTGAATTGGCCCCTAAACTGACTTTTGCCTTATAGGCACATGCAAATAAGTACGTTATTACCAAAACTCAGGATTTGTTCCCTTGCTACTAGAACTATAGAATTTTATATGAAAAGGTCTGTTACGGCAGTCCCAGCAAGACAAGGTTGTTTCTTTTATTAATTTTATATCGCTTTGTCCAGTCTAGTTTTAAGTTTCTCAAGAAATGAGATTTTCATCACTTCATTCAGGAAACTATTATATGGACTAAAAATTCTTACAATAAGGAAGTTTTCCCTTTTATTCAACATAAATTTTCCTATGCTCAGTTTCATTCCAGTTCTTGTTTAAACCCCTGGTACTGCCTCCCCAAGATTCTCTTCCTTGGTGTACCTTGTGCTCATCAGAAGAAGGAAAATTCCCTTAAATCATTTCAAGTCTTCAGGTTTAATGCTCCTGTTGTAAATGATCTTTCAGGAAAAAGTAATTTCATGAAGTAATAGCTACAAGATAATTTAACCTACACAGGTTTCTAATTTATTTTTTCCTCATTTGCACTGGTTTCTGATTTTACCATTGTTTCAATTTAAGGTTTTTTAAATTGTTCTTATAGTTTTCAGATTAACTACACAGAATATGACTGCAATCGAAATGAAATTTGCTGGCCACAACTCTTTTACCCGTTGACACGGTATTACACAGGTAAAAAAGTAGACTGTATGAAGTACAATGTGTTATCCAGATTTCTTCAAACCCTTAAAAAAATTCAGTATCTGACGAAGTGGGTTATAGTCCACGAAACCTTATGCCGAAGAAAATCTGTTAGTCTATAAGGTATATTTTATCTTGACAGATTAATGGGGAGAAAATAAACAGAAGTTCCCAAACTCTGTACTGTTGGTTGGCTTGGGAATTTATTGGGTATTTTTAAAATGTTGTTTCAGGGAGTGGGGTTCTTTTTTTAAAGCCTCTTTCAAAGCTCTTTACCCCCATTCCCTCAATCTGTTTCCATTTCTTTCTAGACAAACTACTTTGTAAAAAGAATGCCTGGCTTGTTTTATTATATTGGTCTGTGTTGCTCTGTCAGGATCTGTATTCTGCCTCTTTCTGTAGCATTTGGCCACTCTCAGCTAGTTGCATTAGTAACTCGAGTTCCAATCCAGGCTTTTCAATTTTCCATTTGTAAAAGATGGGTATGACAGTGCCTTACAGGAGGTTGTGAGGATTAAATAGCTGATGTTTGTAAAGCCCACTAAGGCTCTGCTCCTGCCGTGAGAACTGCCAGGGTACAAAGGACAGCCCTTGCTATTCTCAATATGAGATTTGAACCTCAAGTTGTTTTTTAATACATTATTTTGTTCAGGGGTAGGCTCAGTTGTAATCTGTAGCTTTTTATCCTTGCCTATCTTTTAATTCAATATAAAAATAAAACTTTAGGCCCAGAGTTTTCATATCCTTATATTAATTTAGATTTTTTTTCCTTTCAGGAGAACCATACTCTCAGTGTCTTGCCAAAGGCTTAGTGTTGGCATTTTTCTTCCTCCTTGCAGCGGTTCTGAGTAATCCTTGTAGCAAAATCCTTAAAACGTGAAAGAACACTACAGTTTAAAATTTGAGAATGTAATATCATTTTTATACTTTTGTATTCAACTAATGTTTTGATAAGTTGTTTTATTATAAAGCTTGTGAAAAGATTACATTTCTAGACTTTATGTATATTTTAATATAAATACTCAGACATGTAAAATTAATGTCTGTTGTATACAGAATATGGGTTGTATAAGGTTGTTTAAAAAGACAATGTTAATTAAGGGCTAGATCCTGTAAATAGATCTGCCAGAGCACATTCCTATTGACTTAGGAGATGCACTGCAGAGGTGCAGGAATGTGTTTGGGTGGATGCATCCCCAAACTGTAAGACATTTGAGTATTTACAGATAAAAAGATATAAACTTCAATTAATGGATAATTAATTCAAGCACACAATAGTGTTCTCTAAGCAATTCAGATTGAGATCTACAGTTAAGTTAGGTTTCCATTATGACAGCTCTCTTTGAAAATAAATGATTTGGAATAGTAGCAATAATCCCAATGGAGTTTGTTTCCCAATTTAAAATGCATAATTTGATGTGCTATAGTAGTTACCATATTTATTTCCATTTGTGATGCAACTGTTTAATAACGCATCTTTTAAAAGTGACTTGCAAAGGAAATCAACTTGGTCTGCTATCTGCTGCTGTGTCTGAGGATGAAGTGGCAGGTGGGAGTTCCAAAGGGTGATCACTTGAAAAATAAAGATTGACTTTGTAACTTCTAGCCTATTTTTACTCATATCTGTAGAATTCCTTCCTTGAAAATGAGCCCTTCGGTTTTCTGTTTTGCCCCTTTGTATTCTATAGGATAATTACGTTGTGTAGAAAGCATTTAGTTTCTTTTATCCATTTTAAATTTAAGTGTTTTCTTAGTATAGGACAAGGTAAAAAATAACACCTTGTGTGTCTCATCTATCTACATAAAAGTACACAGTCACGAAAATCTCAGCCCACTCCGCTAAGCAAAAAAATATTTTGCTTTTCTAAATCCGTTCATGTATGGAAGTTTTGCCCTCTGGCATAGCTACTGGATCACTCAGACTAAGGCAGGAGTGAGGGGGGACTCATATCTGGACAATGAGATTGTTTTTAAAAAAAATAGAACAATGGGTATGAGAGTAAATGTCTCATTTGAATAAAAACAGTGGCAAGTCATTAAAGTATGTGGCTCAAGTCTCATTTTCAGGATGGAGAGGCTTTAAAAATGACTCTATTTTCCCAGTTAGGGAGTCTCCTTACCTTCCGTGGGTGAGAGGGCAGGCATGAGAGGCAGGGAGGCAGCAGTTTCTTTCTTTGCTGCTGAAACAAATCTGCCCTGGGAGCTATGTCCCAAGGCCTGGGGATTTACTTTAATGCTGATTTCAAAGCGCTCTCCTGGGGGTGAAGGAAGTGTTTGTAGTTTGTTGGGGGCTGGATCCCTTTGTCCCCTCCTTAAATTGGGGACCTGATTCATCCAAGCCCACAACCCTCCCTGCTTGACAGTTTGCAAAACTCAAACCTGAGCCGTGCATGACCTTTTCCAACCCAACCCGCAGCCGGTTCCAGCCCGGGAGGGAGAAGACTCGGCCCAAACTTCAGCGGTTGATCTGAACGACTTGGAAAGCTCCGGGCTGGGTACCCTGGCCACACGGGCGCTGCTGGTTTGCGGCCGCTTTCCGCGGCGGGAGACACACAAAGGCCCGGACGGGGCCGCGTGTCCTGTTCACACAGCCTGGCCGGCCCGGGCTCTGGGGTCCGACGGGGGACGCGTCTGTCTCCCACCACGGGCCCGGCTCCAGCGGGGGACACGGAAACCCGGGCGGGCGGGGCCCGGCTGCTGCCTGGAGGCGGGGCAGACGCCGGAAGCGGCGGGCGGGGAACGGCTCCGGCTCGCGCTCCCTCTCCATGGCTCCGGGCAGGGCCGAGCCCGCCGGGCTCTGGGGGCGGCGGCGCGGCAGGGCCCGGTGACCCTCCCTCCCGTTCGGGGCCGGGGCCGGGGCCGGGGCCGGCATGGGCTCCCTCTTCCGCAGCGAGACGGTGTGCCTGGCCCAGCTCTTCCTGCAGGCGGGCTCGGCCTACGAGTGCCTCGGCGAGCTGGGCGAGCGCGGCCTGGCCGAGTTCAGAGACGTGAGTCGGGGGGAGACGGGGCGGACCTCGCTCCTCTCCCCGCGGGACTCCGCCGCCCCTGCCCCCGAGCCCCCGTCCCCTGCCCCCGATACCTGTTCCGACCCCCGT
>ML685954.1:2601659-2626514 GCA_007922175.1 Pelusios castaneus | reverse complement strand
CCACCCATCCTACACCAGCCCCGTCCCCTCCCCCATCGGACACAGGACTCCTTGTTTGTTTTGCTGAACCAAATAACACGGCTCCCCCCCATGGAACTTGTCAGCATTTTAAGTGTAGACAAGCCATCAGAGCCTGAGGGACAGCTGGCCACTTTCTTACATGTTTGCTGTGTGATACGTCACCATATTATGATGTGGTGATGAGCCTCCAAGCTGATTCTGTTATATGTTATTGCCCCACAATCTAAGCTTCCAAGAGATGGGGTAATGGTAGGAAGATTAGACTAGTCCCAAAGATGTTGGGTTGGAAGGCAACTCAAAGATCCATCTATGGTATAACTAACCATTGCAATTTCAACAAACACTGGCAGTTAAATTTCTTTAACAGTGTGTGTAGTGTCTCCATAATCTCCCGAGACAGACTGATTAGGTAACTCACTCTATTTCCCTGCCATTGGAGGAGGGATGGTCAGAGCCTGAAAGGAGGAAGTTAGATACACTATTATGTGCAACGTAATCACTACATATTGACAGAGCTTGTTCCAGCAGTTTGTAGTTAAAAGGCAGAAAAAAAGAAAGATTCCTTCAGAAAATTAAAGTTTGTATATATGGCTAAGCTATTTAAATTGGTGCCACCAATATCTTCTCGGCCCATTTAATTCTAATAGAAAGTCGAGGAAGGCATGTCCCAAACCCCCCAAGGTCTGTGTCAACACATCGAGGGGAGAGTTTTTCCCAGCTCTGGCTTGGAAGTCATTTAGGCCTTGATTTTGTAATATGATCTATGTGGGTGACTCCTTGTTGTGTTGTGTTTGGCGGAATTACTGCTGTAATAAATATTTAATGAGTATTTTTTTTCTCTTTCACCCACAGCTCAACCCCAGTGTGAGTGTATTTCAGAGAAAATTTGTGGGTGAAGTGAAAAAGTGTGAAGAAATGGAAAGGATACTTGGTAAGCTTTGTTCTAGTATTTTTCTTTCTCTAAATTAATCCCCTCTTAAGAGATATCATTATTTAATTAGAGTCAGGGCTTTTTTTCTTTTGGTACACACCGGTATGGCGTATCAGCACGTATTTTTCCCTGGCTGGCCCGCTGGGGGCTGTGATCAGCAGGGGAAAGGAGTGGATCTCCTTTCCTCTGCTGACTCCATCCCACAGGAACGTACCCTCCTGTCCCTTGCTGGCCCCACTGCCTAGCTGGGGGACAGGGTCAGCAGGAGTGCTCCTTTCCCCTTCTGATTCTGGCCCCCAGCTGGGCAGCGGGGCCAGCAGGGGACAGGAGCGGCGCGCTCCTGGGGGACAGGGTCAGCAGGGGAAAGGAGCAGGCCTCCCCAGGCGTGTCCCACTCCTGCCACTTGCTAGCCCCGCTGCCCATCTGGGGGCTGGGTTCAGCAGGGGAAAGGACTGTGAGACTTTCTTTTACATATTCTTTAGGGTCTAGATGGTTAGAAATTTGGGAGTCTGAATGGTTCAGCAAATAAGGCACTGAATTAATAATGAAAATAAATTAATGTTTCTTAGACTGAGTCTATGCTACAGTGGTGCTGATGTGGTCGTGCAGCTGCGCTATTGTATTGTCATAGCGTAGATGCTTCCTGTGTTGACAGAAAGGGTTTTTCTGTTGGTATAGTTAGTCCACCTCTCTGAGAGATCATCAGAAAAGTTCTTCTGTTGACTTAGCTGCATCTGTCCTGTGGGTTAGGTCAGCATTAATATGGGGCTCAGGGTGTGAATTTTTCACTGTCTTGGGGGATATAGTCAGGACCATCTAATTTTTAGGTGTTGACCAGGCCTTATTCTGGTATCGACACACTATTATCTTGGGCAAATCACTTAACCACTCTCTGCCTCAGTTTTTCCAACTGTAAAATGAGTCTAGTAGTGTCTGTGTACCTTTGTAAAAAGTTATTTAAATGCGTAGTAAATATTTTTAATAAAAAGCTTAGGGTGGTGGAAGGACAACGGATTTTCTCCCACGAAAGCTCATGCGATTAATAAATCTGTTAGTCTTTAAAAGTGCCGCAAGACTCTGTTGTCTTTCTACAATAGACTAACACGGCTACCCCTTTGGAATTTGACTACATGGTGGTGGAAGAGTTATTAAACCATATTCCTGATAAATTATTGCAACAGTTTCAACATAAAAGTGGTTTAAAATTTGGGTTAAGAAAAAGGAACTTTCTCTCTGGGATGAATTTCTTAGGAATTAGGCATATTAGTGCACTAGGTGACTTTCAGCTGTTTCAAACTACTCTGAAGCACTCCTGAAAAATATTCTTGTGTGTCCGTAATTACATTCACATGCTAGCGGATTAGTGGTAATTAGATTTTTTTTTTTAAAATTGCATTTCAACTTGCTTGCATATGTCACGGGAAAAATATTTTAGATAAATTCTCTTTGTGGAAATGTTTGTGCTAACCTCTTATGAGCTACTTCTTTAGGTCATGTAAAACCCATATCTTTTTCATACCCTTAGTATTTGTCTCAACTATTCCTTGCTCTGCATGTGTTGCATTTATTGTCAAGACTACCCTTGCTCCCTGGTAGCAAGAATCTTTACTGCATGCATGGGTCAGTAAACAGGACTCCAGTTTTTTTAGAAGGCATGATTAGGCGAAAGGAGTCTCTTGAAGATAGGAAGAGACATCATAAAACATTAAAAGTTTTTCAAGGTCCTTGTGGCTGAAGATATTTTAACTTCATAAATACTTGAAAGAAAAATATCCCTTATTTTAAATGAAAGCATCCCTCCAGCCAAAACCCCCCCCACAACTCTACCACCTTGTATCCTTTTTAAAGGGCCTCTTTGCTCAATACCTCAAAAGTCTAAATCAGAAGAAGATAAGATCTCTAGAGCCTGATTCTACAACATGCTCAGCACCCACAATGACAGCTGAAGTCAGTAGGGCCTGAGGTTACTCAGCAGCTTTCAGGAGGTGGTCAGGCAAGCTTGGGGCCCTAAATAAGTTAGCTAGACAATATGACTTGAAAAGTGTTCCATAATACAGTTCTTTTTCCAATTCTGTTTCTGTTCTTACTCCAGGATTTCTAGTGCAAGAAATTAAGAAAGCTGATATTCCTCTTCCTGAAGGAGATGCTGCTCCTGCTGCCCCTCAGCTTAAACATGTTTTAGAAATCCAGGTAACTTTTTAAAGAATTGGACAGAAATAGAAGTGTGGCATTGTATCTTGGAACTGAATTTTGCTTTCCTTCCTTCTTGAACAAATCCTGAGAACCTGCAGTTATTTACTACATCAAGAGCTGCAGGTGCTCCACCTCTTTTGGTATTTGACCTGTTATTGTTTTTAACATAACAGTTCTGTCCTTAATGCTTCTATCAGGGCAACACAACTTAGAAAAAAATATTTCTATACTTTGCGCTCAGGCTTCCCTTCTGCAGTTTTTTCTTTTTCAGCCAGTGATCTGTTAGAGACTAGAAGAAAGATGTGGTATTGATGTGGGTTTTTCTGTGGCAGAATTATAATTTAATTATAAGTTTTTTGTCTGCTTAACTCAGAGCTTGTACGCATCCCTTATTTGACATCCAGAGAATGCTGGTTTACTTGTCTTATCAGGATTCCCAAACAAGTCTTTCAGTCTTGTAAGTCACTTTGGCTATGTCCACACTGGCCAGTTAGTTCGAATTAAGGAAGCTTAATTCGAACTAACTAAAGCCATGGCTACACTAGGCTTTAATTAGTTTGAATTAAGGGCTTCCTTAATTTGAACTAATAACTTTGAATAGGGTATTAGAAGTAAGGGTGAATTCGAACTACCTAGTTCGAATTAACCTATGTAGCCATGTTAATTCGAACTAATTTCTTAGTTCGAACTAATCGGCCCGTTGAAATCAATGGGGATCGCTAATTCAAACTACGCAAGTGTTCGAACTAACTAATTCGAACTAATGTTAGTAAGTGTAGACATAGCCTTTGGGAATGTTGTCCTTTTGCAAATATAACTCAGAAGGAGGTCAGTGGCAGTTTTGAATATGAAAGATGGGCGGGCACTGAATTCGTATAAAGAAGGCCCTTGTTTTGATGGAATTGAATTGATGTTCTATTTACAGTGTTGCGGTAGAAACAGCTGTTTGAAAAGTGCAGAGTTGAGTTGAATGATGCATGTTTTGTAATCGTCTCATTTAAAATTCCATCATTCCGACTGTAAAACATTTTTGGCCCTAATTCTGATCAGGATGCACATGGGGAGCCCTACTTTATGCCACTGATGCCTGTGATGAATGAAGCTTAGACAGTGCAAATTGGCATTGACAGACTGACTTGAGTACTTAATTAAAAAATTGGAAAATTCTTGCATCACTGAAGCAAACTAACATATAAAGTTTGTAAAATTTCTTATTGTGTGACAACAGATGTTAGATCTTTTTAGTAAAAAAAAGTTAGTAAGGTTTTTCCAGGATTGTCTTGTTTTTCCTTGCAAGCTAAGTAGGGATTGAACTAATGGCCCTGCAAGCTCCTAAACATGCTGAGTTTGCATTGAGAGAGTTGGGTGTTGAAAGCCTTAAGTACTTTGTGTAGATTTTGGGTGAAAACAAAAGAGATCCTGGGCAAGAAAAAGATAGTTGGCCAGTTTTTCTGTTGGTGTTACTACAGTAACAAAGGCACAACAAAGCATGTGTGTTAGTCCCTTGGTTAGTTCCATTAATTTTGGTGGGAATACTAATGAATAAAGTTACGCCTGGATGTATTTGCAGGATTTACTCACAAAATAGGTAATTTTTTTTAAAAGGAGCTCTAGACTATGCAAAATAAAAACGAAAGGGTGGTTGAAAACTGATGCACAGTAACGTAAGGGGAATGAAGGACATGTCTTTTTGCATTCTGCAATAGAAAATAACTTTCTCCTTTGAGGATTTAACTTACTTTGAGGATTTTACAGCAGAGATGGAAATTATTCTGATTTTAGTATCCTATCATCTTCTGCCAATGTACTAATAGATGTTTTTTCACAGGTGATTGGGATTGCAAGATTTATTGTTTCTTAAATTACTTCAATTAAAATATATAACCGATAGTAAATAATTTTTTGAATGTTTCCTTTGCTCCTACTTTCAAATGAATTAATTGTGATTCCAAAATTTCAGTTCCAGAATAAGCTGTAAAAAGGGACTGCTAACTGAACACATTTATTATCAGCAAAAAATGATGAAACCTTCTTTATTTTAGGTAATATTTTGTTTAATGTGACCAGATTGAAGAAGTTGATGCTGCCCTTGTTTTTGTGTTGTTTTTTAAATGATCATATTTGGTAAAAAGCATCAAATAATGAGAAATAGCGATTTCTAACTTTCATCAGCGAGGGAAACTGATATTGTGTCCTTTTCCCTTTTTAGGAACAGTTGCAGAAACTGGAGACAGAATTGAGAGAGGTGACTAAAAACAAAGAAAAGCTGAAGAAAAACCTGCTTGAGTTGACAGAGTATACATACATGTTGCGGGTCACACAAGCCTTTGTCAAAAGACCTGTTGAGGTACTGTGTATACTACATAGGGAAGATGGTATTTTCATGTAACATTTTTTCTTATAATCACATTAGTAATTATATAATTTGGCAGAATTTTTACAACAACAAGCAGTGTCATATCCTTTATTATTATTTGTATTGTGTAGCTCTTATAGACCCCAGTCAGGAATTGGGAACCCATCTTGGTAGGCCCTGTATACAGACACAATGGAAAGGCAGCCCCTTCCCTAAAGAATGAATGATCTCAGTATCCAATCATTTAAATACGGGTGTTGCAACCTATTAGCAATTTCATAGAGGAACAACTTGACTTCTTTTATAGACAGGTTGCAGTTACAGTGCTGTCCTAGAATCTTTGCAACCATGTTTTTGAGGAAGTGGGTTGCAGCCCACGGAAGCTTACGCCTGAAGAAATTTGTTAGTCTTTAAGGTGCCACAGGACTTTGTTTTTTTGAATGGTGACAAAAGGAGTTCACCTGAGATCCTGAGACTTTGCTTGTCTGAAAACTTATATAGGAGACATTTTTCATTGAATTTTTAATCACTTTTATATCATCAAGCTGACTAAAATGTTGAACTTCCTGAAAGTTATCTCTGTCTTTTATTTGTTAGCATGAATCCTGTTTACATGCCAATTATGAAGAATTCCCGTCGTTAGAAAATGATCCTTTAGTGGACTACACATGTATGTACAGGCTGGGTGCCAAGCTGGGGTAGGTAATGTTAAAATATGTGAACAGAAAACTTTTTGGTTAAGTGTGGCAGATCAAACCCTGATGCACTGTTGTAAAACTACTTTAAATATTTGTATTAAGGACAGTGTGTGTTTATAATAATAGAATGTAATGATCTCTGTGTTACCTTCTTTAGTCTAAGGTATTTTATTTTAATGACCAATATGAAAATTGTAAAGATAATAAAATGTTTAACGTTGAACACATATATATTTTCAAAGTGATGCATAAACACAAATCCTCATCATACCTCTGTGAAGTAGATAATATATTTTACGAATGAGAAGTCTGAGGTGTAGAACAGTTGAGTAATTTGACCATGGCTAAAGATGAATTTTTTAGAGCTGGTTCACAGAAGTATGCTCAGACCAGTACTCCACATTTTCATTCCCGATGTAGAACATACTATTCCATATAATACCCTTTAGAGTGTCAATAAATAAATAAAAAATTGGCCAGTGTCTGTTTAGTATGACATTTAGTTCTATAAAAATGCTGATGCGAAATTATTGTAATTAGATTCTTACAGAAAATATGTTGTTAGGTTTTGACTTTTCCTATGGACTTTGGTTTACTGTTATAATTTGTCTGTTTTTATACAGATTTATATCTGGTTTAGTTCACCAAGCAAAAATTGAAGCATTTGAAAAAATGCTGTGGAGAGTCTGCAAAGGCTATACCATTCTTACTTATGCAGAACTGAATGAATGTCTGGAAGATCCAGATACAGTGAGTAAACATCATCGTTACCATTTCATTGTGTTTACGCACCACACAGTTAGGTAAGATGATTAGCAGGTGAAGGGTCATTAGTCATTCTGCAGTAGGTAAAAAGGGAATAGTCTCCTTGGAATGGAGGTTAAATTCTCTTATACTCTACTGTTTAAAAAAACAAACAAAAATGGCTCCTTGTCTTGATCGTATTATCACTGCAGGAGTAAAAATCAGTAGGTTCCGAAGTTCAGCTTGACATATGTAGAGTCGCATTGTGCAAAGGTGATGGTTTTATGGCAGGATACCTTGAGTGAGCTACAGGACATTACTGACTATACAAGGTATTGATTAACCAGTCATGTACAGTACTGTAAATTTTATTTAGTCTTTTTGTCTGCTCTTGCAATAATAAAGGAAGGGAGTCTGGAATGTTTGATCATCTGCAAAGATTGTTTTCTAAACTTTAAACATTCAATGATTCTAAACCAGTTAAATCTGCCTCATACTGCTGTAGTCTGTATTTTCTATTGAAAATATGGTTATGGATCTAATTTGTAACACTCTAGTTCTTAAAGGGCGATCTTTTCTGATGATATAGATATTTCTAAGGTGAATAAGAAAAAGTGAGAAAAAATTAATTTACCTTTTTTTCCCTCCCAAAATGTGTGTTTTAATTCAACACGAAGGAAAAAGGACACTAACACATTTACCTTTTCCTTTCTTGGTCTATTTTAAGATAAGGTAAATTGTATGCTGCAAATGGTGTTTCTTCTGTTATCAAAATTAATTATTTGGCTGCAGAAATTTTATTTTTTTCCTGTTAGTCCAATAAAAGTAACGAGCAACCAATTATTATCAGATTGTGGTGGAATTATAAATCATAATTAAAACGAACAGTATCCATTTGTTTATTTTAGGGTGAAATCACAAAATGGTTTGTGTTTTTAATATCCTTTTGGGGTGAACAGATTGGCCAGAAGGTTAAGAAGATATGTGACTGGTGAGAAGTAAAACTAATTTTATTTTTACTATATATTGAATGCTGTTGTGTAGGTTTTGCTTGACATTATTTCATTACCCGAGAATGCTGATTTCATTGGATATTTTTGAAGGTTTAATTTTGTTTATTTTTGCTTTAGGTATTTTCCCAGTTATAATCTATCTTTATAAATATGTAATGTACAAAGAAATGCGCAAATCCTTCTATCTAAAATCCCTACTCAAGTATTTAGTTTAAGTATGCAATTAAAGAGTGACCAATCAACTGGATATATTGTAATTTATCTTTTGTTTCCTATTTCAGTTTTGACTAAAGAACTTAGGGTCAGTACACCTTCCACTGAGGTCAATGGCCAGTCTTTCCATTGGCTTCAGTGGGAGTTGAATTTGGCCTTTAAAGGGTCAAATTATATATTGTTTAGTGTTTTCATAAATCTTATTTATTTTTTTCTTTGTCTAATGTAAGCTGCAGACTTTTGATTATTTTTGCAGATTCCTGTTTTAGTTTTAAAATCAGTCAGTGGCAATACTTTGGTTCAGTATCGCTGCCTTTAAGTGGGATATGTAACAACGGAGGGGGAACAAATAATTCTTGTAGTGCTGCTTCATTGTCGTCCTCGAAGAACTTTACAAAGGAGGAGAAGTACCTTAGTTTCCCTATCTGCAAAATGGAAGCAGACACACTGAGAGGTTTAGTGATTTGACCAAGCTCACATAAAGCCTGGGGCAGTGCTCGGAAGAGAACCTGGGTGGTCTTACTCCTAATCCTGGTGACCTATCTATAGCCAGACCATGATTCAACCAAAAATACAGGGAGCTCTTTTTAAACCACCAGTAAAACAGATTGAGTGATTTGTCTGAAATGAATAAATATATTCAGGTGATTTGGATAGTTGAATGAAGTGAATTCTGAGAATGGGAGGGAGGAACAACAGGGGCACGCTCAAGTCCTGTGTAGCATTGTCCAAAATCATGACCCTCCTCAGCCCTTGCCTGTAGTGTCCTGTTCTAGTCCTGTCCCTTGTCTAGGCGGCGGCTGCCAAACAGGCCACATTCTGGTATAGTGCATGTGTCAGGGCTGAGATCAAACTTCTTGTGACGCAAGGTAGAGTTCAAACTAAGATTTGGGAATGGGAAAGGGGCTGAGGCCAGAATCCCAATTTGCCATCTACCTTTGACCTCTCAGTATTTGTCATGTTTGCTTGGTGAGGTAAGACTCACACCCATAATGGCTGGCTACACTTGATGGATGTTTTTCAATTTCTTGGATTTTAATACAGACAATGTATTTTTTTTGTTTTCCTTCAGCTATCATTGTCATGTATACCCCTATCCCGTCACCACTGAGGAGCGCAGAGAAGTTATTGAAGGACTAAATGTTCGCATTCAGGATCTTCATATGGTGAGTAAAATGTAACTGCTACCTTTTTCATTGAAGAACTGGATCATAGATAACCACTTAGCATATAGCTGCAGTATTAATTACACTGAGGTACATAGTATCTCTAACTTGATGTTACGAACTTATTTTTTCAAGTGCCCAAACGTTTGTTGGTAAAAGGTTCTGGAGGATTTTAGGTGTGTAGTGTTGTGAGGAAAAGCTGTCAGATCAAAGAACTAGGAGACAGGAGCAAGGCACTTGATAAAGCATGACCTCGTTCCAACTAGACACCGCATCTGAATTCAATTGATCTGGGTCGAATCCCGATTGGAAAAGGACAATCATTGTAATAGGGTTATAAAAGAAGAAACATGGCTTAGTTGTCAGAACACAGGATTGGGAGCAAGGGATTCCTAATTTTTTATCTATGCTCTTGCACTGACTGTGTCCTCTGGCAGAAAACCTAACCACTTCATCAGATTCCCTTTCTGTAAAATGTAGGTGGCAATACTTATGTATCACAGGGTGTTAGAGATTAAATTAGTTCGTTTCGATGTTGTGTTTCGATGGTTGATAAATATTTGACAGCAAATTGCTTATATCTAAAGTCCTTTGTCAAAACTTTAAATATCAGACTTACTATACGCACGACAAATATACTTCTAGAATTAAGCCTACATTTTAAAAAACCTTTTTATCTTTTCTTTTGCAGTGAGTTTCTTTTATGCCTTTATTACATTGTGACATATTTCTTTTAATGTGTTAAAAAAAGAGGGTAAAGGAACAAGATCTAGTGATGAAGCCCTTCTCCAGGCTCTCTTCACTCTCCCCCCTCACCCCCAAAAATAGCCAGCTTTCCATAGTACTGTGAAAGACTGAGTTGATGCTTTAATATAAAACAAATCACATACATGAACTTCTGCAAATCGAGCTTCACTTTTAGAATGTTCAGCCCAAGGAAGATGAGGAAGTAAAACATAGGCCTCATTAATGTATTCTGCTTCGTCTGATCATATCTTTATGCCTGTGTGGTGATCTGCTAACTTCACTAGAGTTTCACATGGACACCAGTGTCCCATTCATGCAGATTTACCTGCAGAGGAAGAACCTTAATTTTATTAGTTCAATTTATTGTAGTTCAAGGGCAGCCATAATAATAATATTAGCTACCGCTTTCAGCAGCAGTTCCATTGTGGCTTGCAACCGGCCTCCTCTTCTACAGAAGTGTGACCTATGCAGATGACATGTCCCATCATTCAGTGCTTCATCTTGATCCAAGCGATGGATTGCTTGGGTCAAGAATGACCCATTATTTGGTAAGACTTTCAGTCTTTGTGGTCTGCATCTCTTTATTAAAATCAAGGCAGCTGCAGTTCATTCTACTTTATGAAGGTTAAGTCTGCCCCGGAGTCTCCTAGCAAGTTAATAGGAACCATAATTTAGCAAAGTTTTGGTGTTCCTCCTGTATATTTTCAATGACCATTCATTTTTCCTTTGACAAAGGTGCTGCATAAAACTGAGGATTACTTACGCCAAGTATTATGTAAAGCATCAGAATCCATTTATACCTGGGTTATCCAAGTGAAGAAGATGAAAGCCATTTACCACGTACTAAATCAATGCAGTTTTGATGTCACAAATAAATGTTTAATTGCTGAGGTTTGGTGCCCAGTAGCTGATCTGCAGAACTTGCATCGAGCACTTGAGGAAGGATCAGTAAGTCATTTTATATGGTGGTTGTGCGCACACAAATTCAAAACTTTGCACAACAATAAAGATAAGGAGAGATATACAACAAGGTTTCCTGAGAGGGAAAAGAGCTGAACATAGGCAACTCCCTACGGAGTTTAAAGGTTCTTGTGGGCCCTGTCCAACACTGTAACTGTGCAGAATGCCCATTGGTCAGTGAGGTGTTTTTTTTGTTTTTTTGAGTATGGGCCTGCAGAATTGGGCCCAAAGAATGAGTTGACTCACAGGGCTACCTGAAATCACACTAGAAGGCACTAATTTGGTCCTACCATAAAAATGATAAAACTAGCATACTCATTCAGATAAGTTTGGAGTTACAGTAAATTAGGCAATTTTTAATAGCAGACTTTGACTTTGCTTCTTAAGGGTCTGCTACTTAATTAAGTTGATATTCTGTAATTATGACTCTAGTTCTGTAAAAAGATTGACGTATAAAATGTACATTGTGAATGGTTTTAGTAGGAAGAGAGGCAAATGTTAAACTTAGTGCGTTTTTGCAAGTTTCAAAGTTACTCAGATGATGTTGCACCTAATATGTAAGAGAGTAAGTTTTTGTTATGAAGATAAATATGTTACAATATCTGTTTCAGTGGAGATTATCAAAATCAAAATATTCTTTCTTCTGGATTAGCAAAGTACACGTCAAATATGATTTCATATAACTTATCTTTTGTCCCCTTTTATACTATAACTAGAGAAAGAGTGGAGCTGCAATCTCTTCTTTTGTGAACACCATACCGACAAAAGAAACACCTCCAACTTTGATCCGTACCAATAAATTCACTTCAGGGTTCCAAAACATCGTTGATGCCTATGGCGTTGGGAACTACAGAGAAGTTAATCCAGGTGTGTCCATTGACTGTTGATGCAATCTTGCATTGCATTATTTATTCATTTCTCCCTCCCTCAATAAAAGGCCATGTGTTTACATGTCTTGCAGAATCAAGCCCTTAATGAAAGGAAAAAAGGTGACTTCCACATTCTCTGGTTATTGGCCATTTTAATTTTCAATACTTTATCAAGAATGCCTATAGTGCTTTGAGAAACTAGGAAATATCTGATTTCCAACGTATTCTCCTAGCACAGAGAATGGAGGCAATAGCCAATTATGGTATGCACCCATTAAATTGGTAACATGTTTGTTTTTGTACAAGAAGAATCGGAAAGAAAAGACGATCATGAAAATGAGAAATCTTAGTTATGGTATTGATCTTACATAAATCTAGAACCTGTCATCTAGAAGGATCCCAAAGTGCTTCATTAACTCTGTGAATGTATCGCGGCAGACACAACTGCAGTGCAGCCATCTCTGGCATGACAGTGGTGATAAGATGTTGCTAGTTTTACAGATAAAAATAAATCTTTAGTTTTTGATCCTGTTAGCAGTGTAGAGTCAATACAGCAATGCGTGGAGGGGGAAGAGCTCCCACATTATTATAATCAGAATTGTTATCTGATTTCCAGTTGCAGAATCCTCATTAGTGGGGGTGCTGCATGAGTCAGAAACAAGTAAGTTAAGTGTGTAGGGCTAGGAGTTAGAGCATCTTTGAAGATATAAATTCAACAAACTTGATATGAAGTGACTGAGGGATGAAAAACAATGGAACTCCATGATAAAAATTTTAATTTAGTATAAATTTCTAGAGGAAAAATTCAGATAATTGTGGTATCACGGTAAATATGGTTGCTATTAACCAGAGATCTGTTGTGCTGCTTTTTTCAGCTCTCTACACCATCATTACCTTCCCCTTCTTATTTGCTGTTATGTTTGGAGACTTTGGACATGGTTTTATAATCTTCCTCTTTGCCCTCTTGATGGTACTTTACGAAAAGCACCCCAGATTACTGCGATCACAAGATGAGGTAACCCCCCCCCCAATCCTAAACAAAAGTGTATTTAGATCATTTCAGTAGGATAAGTTCCAAAGGGGTAGCTGTGTCAGTCTAGTTCAGCAAAACAAATAAGGAGTCGAGTGGCACTTACAGATTAACAAATTCATGTGATAAATAAATTTTAGTCTTTAAGTGCCACTAGACTCCTTGTTTGTTTTCCAGTAGGATAGTTATTGCTTTTCTAAAATCTCTGTTCTTTGCACACACATGAGATAGTATATTTGGTTGCTAAGACTGCTGTTCACTCTGTGGTACAATGGATAATGAAACATGGTCAGAAGCTAGCTACAACAGGACAATTTACCTCCTTTTGAGCATTCTAGTAGTACTGAGGACAGTAGCGATCATTTGTCTCAGGAATTCCTAGCTTGCCAGTTGTGATAATCCTCTTCTAGAGGCATATGATTCCTTTTAAAATCTTAACCGTTTAAACAGTAATATAAATAAATTAATATAATAAACACATTTTAATTGACATGGTAGGAATAAATGGTCAGTCTTCAGAATGGGGAGAGGTAAATAGTGGCGTCCCCTACGGGTCTGTGCTATTCAACATATTCATAAATGATCCGTTTGCCAACAAGTGGCAAAATTTGCAGGCAATATAAAATTAATCAAGATAGGTAAGTGTGAAGCAGATTGTACAGAGTTACAAAGGGATCTCACAAAACTGGGTGACGGGCAACAAAATGGTAGGTGAAATTCATTGCTGATAAATACAAAGTAATAAATATTGGAAAACATAATCCCAACTGTACATCAAAAATGATGGGGTTTAAATAAGCTCCAAAGGGGTAGCCATGTGATGAATAAATTCGTTAGTCTTTAAAAGTGCCACAGGACTCCTTGTTTGTTTTAAATAAGCTGTTACCACTCAAGAAAGAGTTCTTTGGAGTCATTGTGGTTAGTTGCCTGATAACATCTGTTCAATGAGCAATGGCAGTCAAAAAGACTAACAACGTTAGGAACCATTGAAAGGGGTGGATACTAAGACATTAAATACTATACGGCCTCTCTCTATGTATCCAGTGTAGGTTCACCACTCGAGACTGCATGCAGATCTGGTTGCCTAATCTCAAAAAAGATACATTAGAATTGGAGAAGGTACAAAGGAGGGCAACCAAAATGTTCGGGGTCATTGAACAATTTCCATATGAGGAGACATTAAAAAGACTAACTTTTCATTCTGGAAAAGAGATGACTAAGAGGGGATATGATAGAAGTCTATAAAGTGAGGACTATGGTAGAGGTCTATAAAATGGTGATGATATGATGATGATGATGGAGATAAAATGATGACTATGATAGCGTTCTATAAATCCTTCATAGGCCAATGCTGTTCTTTAATATTTACAGATCATGAAAACATTCTTTGAAGGCAGATACATAATTTTGTTGATGGGTCTGTTTTCTGTATACACTGGCTTGATCTATAATGACTGTTTTTCAAAGTCATTAAATATATTTGGTTCTGGATGGAGCATTTCTGCAATGTTTAAACAAAATATCTGGCGGTGAGTGGTGCACTTTGTTTACTATACTGTTAAAACAAATATGCAATGTTTAGGAAAGACACTTAATTCCCTTCTGTTTTGCCTCCTTAAATGGACCAGTGTAACTCCTTCATAAAATTCCAGACATGCACCTCATG
Source organism: Pelusios castaneus (assembly GCA_007922175.1). Lineage (NCBI taxonomy): Eukaryota > Metazoa > Chordata > Testudines > Pelomedusidae > Pelusios > Pelusios castaneus. The sequence continues at coordinate 2,611,907 of ML685954.1, read as the reverse complement.
AAATGTTTCATTGGGAAGTTCTAGTTCCTTCTGGAAGGAGTAAAATGCCCTTACTTTGAACAATGGTACTTGAGAAATTATTTGGGGGCAGAGAGACTGTCTGTAAAGTACTCTGCACATTTATGGTGTAGTTACAAACAATAATTCTAGTTGTCTGGGATCATTTCACTATTTAACACTGCACTTAGGCTGTTGACCCTCCTGGAAAATATTTCTTGACCAATCCCATCTCTTCGTTTGTTTACAAAAATTACGTAACTGTTGGGAGACTGGACTTTTCCTTTTAGAGAAAAGTTTGGGTGCCTGTTTTCTTAAAAATACATGCGTCTCTACCACTGATGACCACCCTACTGTTTTTAAGCAACGGGATCTGATTGTGTGTTTCTTTTGCCACAGTCTTGATGACCTGAAGTCTAATCGATTTTTGACATTGGATCCAAATGTTACTGGTGTGTTCAATGGAATTTATCCCCTTGGCATAGATCCGGTTGGTGCCTTTCTCTTTACATTTACCTATCTGTTCTGATCAGTGCTTCACAGCTCACAAGTTAAACGTGTGGCACCCCCTTAGTATACAGGCAAAAACAAGGGTACCTGTTGTAAGAAAATGCACATTTCCACTTTCCATTTCTCCCTTGAGGAAGATATCCTCCTCTAGTTTCTTCAAACTTGTTTTCACTTCGGGTCTTAGCTGGAGTTAGAATTCAGGGATATGTCTATGCTGCAGTTAAATACCTTGACTGGCCTCTGTCAGCTGGCTCAGGCTCTCAGGGCTTGGGCTTGTGGGGCTGTTTAATGGAGGTATAGATGAGCCGAAACATCTCTGTTGCAATTAAATGGCCCCTTAGCCTGTGTTGGTTGATACAGGTCAATTTTTATTACAGTGTAGACATACCTGAGGTTTCCTGAGGGGAGAGGGTACTTTTATTACACCCCAGATGAGTCATTTTAGGAAAGTCTGTTTCATCTTATTGATTTCAGTTTTCTTTTTTTAATTTTCCTTTCAGATCTGGAATCTGGCAAGCAACCGTCTCAGTTTTTTAAATTCTTTCAAAATGAAAATGTCTGTGATTTTTGGAGTGACTCACATGACTTTTGGAGTTATTCTGGGGGTCTTTAACCACTTGTGAGTATAGGAAGTTAAAGCTAAATAAATGTGGCAATAAAGTTGTGAGATTTCCTGATCAGTGTTTATTATTTGAGATTAGAAGGAACTGGAATGTTTTTCAGAACTGAGCAAAAGCAATGTGAATTCATTATGAAAATTGCTTTAAAAAGTAAAAGTCAGCTTTTGCCTGAGATCCTGATTTCCATGGAAAAATATAGGAAGGCCAGCGTTATGCAGAAAAATCTGCCTTTGACAAGTGAAATTTTGTGGCGTGCTTCTAGAGGAGGATGGGTATGGAGCTGCCACTTTTGGACCCCTCAGCGTCTGTGTAGCATTGGTTTTATTTGGAACATTAATGTTCTTTTATTTGACCCAATCCTACAATAAGCGTTTGCTGAACTAAACACTTGAGTAGCCTCTTTGGAGGGAATGGGATGATTCAGTTCCTTAAAGTTAAGTTTTTGCATAATTGTATGCAGGATTCATGTTGAGGTTACAAAGGTTTTGTTGGGTTTTTTTTTTAAATTGAAAAGATTTTAACCTCTTCTGTTAAGGCCCTGAACCCATTAATGTCCATTGTAAAATTTCTGTGGAGCTAAAAAATATCAGGATTTGGATCATAATTTCTAACACAGTTTCTCTCTCTGAACACTCTCAAAGTCTATTAATGCCATAGAGGTTGAGGGCTCTCAGCATCACAAAATTGGAAACTGTACCTGACCTTTCTATGTAAAGGTTTTTTGTCATTAATTCTTTTTCCTTCTTTTTTTTTTTTTTTTTTTTTTTAGGTATTTCAGGAAGTGGAACAATATTTATTTGGTTTTCGTTCCTGAACTTTTATTCATGCTGTGCATCTTTGGATATCTTGTATTTATGATCATCTTTAAATGGCTAGCTTATTCTGCAGAAAACTCCAGATCTGCTCCCAGTATTCTGATTCAATTTATTAACATGTTTTTATTTCCCACTAGTGGAGTGGACACTCTTTATACAGGACAGGTTAGTACTACTCTTTTATAAGCTGAAAATTTACCTTATTCAGACAATGCTGTGCTCTTTAATTGTATCATTGAACAGAAAGTATTATCTGAATGTTAAATTAAACTAATGTCTGACTCTAGTGTGGGGATGGTAAAGAGACTGTATTGGGAGGATTATTTTAAAAGATAAATGAATAAAAGCATATCTATTATGACTGACAGACGGTATTTTGCTCTTAAAGTTCTAAGATTTAATGTTAGTGTGTATTCCAAAATGGTCTTTCTAAGATTAGAAATTGGCAAGCTTGCCTACTTTTTAGGGCCAGTCCTGAAGATGAGGACCCTCAATTGCTATTTAAGGCCCTGATTCAGCAAAGAATCTAAGTGCATGCTTCACTTTAAGCATATCATTAAGACCCACTGAAATCAGGTGGGAGCTTAGAGGCTGAATCAGGGCCTTAAAAGAGGTCAGTTGCTGCTACATTATTAATAAAAAAAAAATTATTTTAATACTTGCAGGAAAATTGTCTGAGCTCATCTTTAAACATTTTTTCTTTTTTCCCTTGAACAGGTTATTTTACAGCGATTTTTATTTATTGTTGCTTTGCTTTCTGTTCCTGTAATGCTTTTTGGAAAACCACTTTATTTATATTGGTTGCACAATGGAGGCCGAGGCATGGGAACATACAGAGTATGTACTGAAAGAACTGTATACCTATAGCATGCATTTTCTAAATTGACAATCAGCATGTTAAGATTATTTTATTTTAAATCCTTTTGACTAAAATTTAATTTTTAAGTAAAATTATCCTGAGGAAGCTTGTAAAAAGTATTATTAGGCATCTGTTTATTTTACTCATTGCTTGTAATATCCTTTTAGAAATCTGAACATGTCATTTTTTTCCCTAATGATTTTGGACATCTTTCCATTTATAACAAATAGATTTCCTAAATTTTTTAAATTAACAGTGCTGTTTTTATCAGACTACAACAATTTCAACTTGCATAGTTCTTTATTATTCCAAGCCCTGGGCTCAGTCGACAAACACTTGCATGCAAGGTTTGCGAGTATTTGCAGAATCGGGTCCTTTCTGTGATTGTGAGCTAGCTGCATGGCACGTATTAGTGCAGTTCTGGGAACTGTGTGTAGTTTGCTGGTGCTTCAGAATCAACAGAGGGAATACTTCATGGCTATGTTTGTTGGCTGTTTCTGTAACGCTTTGTTGATCATAGATGGGTGAAGATAGCTTTGACTGATTGTGGACTATAAAGTTTAAAAATAAAAGCAGGAAACTTCCACTAATTAGATGATTTTACAAATTACTCTTGTCAAATTTCCTTTAACGACATTAGATATAAGTCATTTAAATGGGTAAAGAAAACAATTCTCTCTTAGATTAAGAAAGTCAAAGAATTGAGCTCTGAAAATCTATAACTTGATACGACCATGCAAATAAGAAAAACTGATGTCCGGTTTTGTAAAATAGGGGCTTTTCCACTGAAGTTTTCTAAGCTTCTTTGGCCCCTTAGGCTATGTCTGTGGTGCTGTTGAACACCTGTGACAGGCCTGTTTTAGTTAACTCAGGCTCACAGGGTTCTGGGGAACTCTGCAAGGTGGGAGGATCCCAGAGTGCAGGCTCCAGAAGTCTACACTGCAATTAAACACCACCACAAGCCTGAGTCAGCTGGCATGGGCCAGCTAGAAGTTTTCAACTGCAGCGTAGACACTCCCTGAGAGTCTTAATTTTTTTCTGATGTCTGCTTTAAATACAAAAAATGCTGCAACCCTCAATGTGACGTAAAAAATGCTTGTTAGTGAACTGACACAGACTGCTTCCATTTTGTTCAGAATGGCTACAGATTGGTTCGAAAAGACAGTGAAGAGGAACTTACTCTTTTGAGATCACATGATGTGGAAGAAGGAAGCAGCCCTTCAGATAGTGGGCACAGAGAAGGGGATGGAGAAGAGGTAACACTTTCAACTACTGCTTGTAATTAGAATGACCCAAAAGCAAGTTCTCAATAGAAAATTGTGTGGGGCTAATGTTCTGCAAATTGCCACACACTAAACCACCTAGAATTCATAGAATTGCTAAAAGTGCCTGCCAGGGGACCATTATAAAGATGACCTGATTGGCTGGCTGCGTACAATTTACATACTGTTGTTAGTGATTTTTCTGCACTGCGTTTCTTATCACAGGAATGCATCGGTTCAGTTAACTAGAGTTTCTGAGTTTTGTAATAATGGGGAAAAGGCAAAGTGCCTCATGCAGGTGAGGTTACAGTCATTCCTTTTAAAGAAAGATTACTCAAGCCAAGTTCCCTTGCATGGTTTTATGGGTACTAGATTTTGGTGCTCTTTAGTTGAGACAGAGAGGAGAATATTCTCTAATTTCCTCCTCTTCTTTTCATTTTGATTTCTTCTATAGAGGAAAGGTTCTTGATTTTAATTCATGTAATAGTATGTTGTATAGCTTGATGGTGGGAAGGCAAGGTGCAAGGTGGTCTCGTCATTAATGGGAACTGAGAATCTGGAGCCTAGAGCAGTACTCCCAATTCCTGACACTTACATCTTGGGCAAATTATTTAAGGCTTTATCTGAGTCTTCTGACCTAAACTCTGTCCCTCAATTTAGTCATCTGCAAAATTAATATAATTGACTTCACTGGAAGATTTGATGCTTAACCTCTGTAGGACCAACATATCTAGGAGATAGAGCTCTAATGAATAAATTCCAAAGGTGTATCCATGTTAGTCTAGGTCAGCAAAACAAACAAGGATTCCAGTAGCACTTTTAAAGATTAACCAGTGTGATAAATATGCGATAAATAAATTTGTTAGTCTTTAAAAGCGCCACAGGACTCCTTGTTTGTTCTACTGAATAAAGTTTCAAAGGGGTAGCCATGTTAGTCTATTGTAAAAAAACAACAGAGTTCTGTGGCATTTTTAAAGACTAATAGATTTATTTATCGCATGAGCTTTCGTGGGAGAAAATTCCACTTCGTCCTACGAAAGCTCATGCAATAAATCTGTTAGTCTTTAAAAGTGCCACAGGACTCTGTTGTTTCTCTACTGAATAAAGATACTGCATTGTTGTACCATGGTTTTGTAAGAAATAATGTCAGGATTTACAGGAAAAATGATCAGTCTAAGGTTTGTTTTAGTGACTAACCAATCAATATAACTAAAGATTACTGCATTAAGAATAATTTTAACCATTTTGCCATTTATATAGCTCTCTTCATCTGAGGATTTCAAAGTGCCTTACAAAGGTGGATAGTAATAATTTTCCCCATTTTAAAGATGGGAAAAGCTATGGCATAGAGTTTTTGTCCAAATTTACACAGTAAATAAACAGCAGAGTTGGGATTAGAGCTCAGATTTCCAATAGACCACATTATAATGTAGCAGAATTGTGTGTTCATATAGACTGCATTCAGAGTAACTGACATGCGTACTCGCATTTTCAGAGAATTCTTTAGTCATATAAGTAGAGAACCAGCTAGAAAACTAGAATGCTTTTATATATATATATTTTTATAATCAGTGCAATAAGCATGTAAGCCTTTAGAATTTATACACCGGTTTAATTATATGAAAATAGTTATTTGGTGCTTTAAATTGATTTTTTAAAAAAATGTTCTAAAATCTATAGTAGATTTGCAAATGCACATTATACTTTATCGTACTCCATGGTACGGATTTAGTGAATACAAGTGTATTTACATATATATGTGGTGTTAGTTTAATTTTGCAGATGTTTTTATGAATCAGACAATTCATACCATTGAATACTGTCTAGGATGCATCTCCAACACTGCTTCGTACTTGAGACTTTGGGCACTAAGTCTTGCTCATGCACGTAAGTGGTTTTTGTATTCCAGTGTAATCTATAATATTGCATGGGATTTTTGTTATTTGATCATTTAAAATATCCTAGCTATGAAATCACCAGGGTGATCATTTAAAAAAAAATACTGGTGAACTGACCTGGTCTAATAAAAAGCACATGATGCTGAAATGTGGATTTGTAACTTGGGTTGTGTTTACATTACAGCCAATGTTGACAAAACTTACATCACTCTGGGGTGCAAATATTCTGAAACTGTTTATAATATGTAACTTTAAATTAGCTGTTTCTCAAGAGATCAAAACAGCATATGCAGTTCCAGATCATCCTGCCCTGATTTTTCATATGATTATATAATAGACAGACTACTTAAATAATGATTTGGTGAATACAAATTACCACCCATTACAAATATATTAATTATTGTGCAATGTTTAGTTGCTTGAGTATCTTGTGATACATACTGGATTCCTTCAAAGGAGCACTTTTTGCTCCATTTTCTGATCCAGGAGATTCCAGCACAGACACATCATTGAACTGGAGTGCAGACTGGTTAGAACAGACTCATAGGGTACATGTATATGTTTCCAAAGGTAATTTGGGAAACCATTTGTTTTGTAGAATTATCAGAAGTGCTGTGGGAAATGATAATGCGAGTGGGCCTTCGTGTGGATGCAGCATATGGAATTTTCCTATTAGTTCCAGTTCTAGCCTTCTTTGCTGTGTTAACAGTATTCATTCTTTTGGTCATGGAAGGTCTTTCTGCTTTTCTCCATGCTGTACGACTTCATTGGTAAGTGCTAACTTTTCATATTTTAAAACAGCCTTTTTTAGCTGCGTGTTTGTTAAAGGGACCCTGTTGTGTAGGTTAGGTCCAAACTTTTATTGAAAACAGAGTTTAACAACGTAACAGTGATACAGTCATTTCATGATATTAAACAAGTTTAATTAAAATCAACTTTTTGCATAATTTAATTTTCCCCTGGTTGTGTTTTCTCTTTTTTGAGGATAGTGTTGGCTCATAATTGAAACTGATTTGTTATTTTCAAAGACAAATTCAGTGTAAAATATAACAAAATAAACGGGATTTTAAAAAAATGTTGGGTTAGTAACAATAGGGAATTAGTAACTTGGGTAGGAAAAAATAATTTTTAATTTAGTAGTATTACTTTAAACATCTCCAGTTCATAATTATGGCCTCAGTTCAACAAAGTACTTAAGCATGTACATAAATTAAAGCATGGAAGTTCACCCCTGTTCAGCAAAGCATGTAAGCACACGTCTTAGTGCTTTGCTGAATTGGGCTGAATTCCTTATTCTTCTTGAACATATCTTTACCTTCAACATCATGATTCCTACACACTTAACCCAACATGACATGTTTAACCTAATTCAGACAGAATTATTAATATTAAATGTACTGGTGTTTGTAACATGAAAGGGATAGGAGACACAAATATAACATGTATTTGTTATTATGCAGAAGCATATACACCATACTGTCCAGTCAGTGTTCTACTGTAAGTCAGAGGTTTTCAAACTTTTTTCGTGGGACCCAGTTTAAAAACATCGTTTCTGCCCACGACCCAACAATTACATATCTGAGCAATGCATTCCAGTCTTTTGGTGGTGGCAGCAGGGGTGCTGCGACCCTGTGCTGGGTCCCAACCCTAAGTTTGAAAATCACTGCTGTAGGTTCCCACACATTCGGTGTTGCAGCCAGATTGCAGGACCTCTTTGTTAACCTCCTCCTCACCTTGGCCGAGGTGGCCATCTAGAACACCAGAGAGAGGCTATTGTTGGCTGAGGGGGTGCTCTGTGACTGGGGGGGCCTATTTCCATTCCTCCGTCTGATCACATATCCAGGCAGAGTTGCTCTGGGCCCTATTCTCTGACCCATTAGGTGTTTTTGAGGATTGTCCATGGTTCTCTGCTCAGTCTTCAAGTTTGCTCTGTTTAGCTCTTTAACCTTCCTGTTTTTTCATTCATTATCCCCTGGAACCAGTTCCTGGCTGGGGGAGGGGCTCTGCCCACCCACACCCGGGTAACCCAAATAACAGTGTTAGAGCCAGAACTAGATCTCATGAATTCCTGTCTCCTAGTCTTATGCTTTGAGTTGTTGTGTATTAATGTATGGATACATTTTTTTCCTCTCATTACAGGGTGGAATTTCAGAACAAGTTCTACACCGGTGGAGGTTACAAGTTTACTCCTTTCTCCTTTAAGCACATTTTTTTACATTTTAATAAAGATGATATTGCATAATTTGGTTGGTGTAAGCAGAGGTCTTCAGAGTTGTCTGCAAATCATGTAATCGGATCTTACTGATGTACAGTTTGTAGAAACTTGTTTTTTACTGATTGCCTTATAATGTAGCCAAATAATTTTATAACATATACCTCCTTCATACAGATACATTGCTAATCTGAAGCCTCTTGTAAAGTATATAGACATAAAATGTAAATTTTTTCATGATAAACTAATATAAATTAATTTTAAGATTATTCTAAAAACAATGTTGCTATTGCTTGCTCTAAAAATGAGGTATTTTATTTCCAAAAGAGTTTATATTCTTTAACAATTACATTTAAATGACAGACCTTGATTTCTTTTTCATCATACAAAATACACAGCAAGATTACTGTATATTATTCATGTGACCATACCCTCATTAACTTAAATTACCATCTAATGAAATCTGGAAGCAGTTAAGATCAAACAGTGGATGTTTTCAGTATTAATTCCAGGGGATTACCAAAAATAGCATAAACTTGTAAATAGCAATATAAAATGCTCTCTTTGGGCTATTTTAATAATTACATCGATTTTATTTTTAAACCTTGTGTCCTGAAATCTTCCCAAAATTATTACTTTAATCTTTGCAAGTGCACACCCTGAAGCTTCATTTGATAAAAGATAAATGAAGGGCAGGGAGTGGAAACCCAACCAGGGCCCCCACATGGGGTGCGGTGAGGGATACATTTTACTGGGACCCAGGGGCCCAGCCTAGACTGAGGGATTGTGGTGTGGGTGGGGGCCAGTGTTACCAATTTGTGCAGGATGTGAAAAAATTAAGCTTGGACCCTGAACCCAACTATGCTTTTTGTCTTCCTTTGTGAAAGAGTTTATAGTTTTATGCCCCAATTTTGCTAAATGATACATGTGGATGGACTCCTGTACCTCTCTGGAACTCCAGTGATGTCACTCAATACAAGGATTCCCATTCAGACCATCTTACAGGATCAGAGCCTTAGTGAGCTCTTTAGTAGAATATGTTGTATTATGTCTTGATTCTACAGACCTTTGACATGCAAAATTCCCATTAATGGGAATTATATTTTTATGAGGGGTGCAGAATCTGGCCTTATTTTATTTGTATTTGGCTTTAAAGACATTTATGGATATAACTCAAGTGGAGTGACTCATTTATCTGATGTTACTGAACCAAAGTTCTTTATGCTCAGTTAATACATTTACTTAAGAGTCTGTGTGTGGTAAGGGAAGGGTGGGTGCTTTTGTGTTTTTTTTTTTTTATGTCAAAATGAACATTGGGGTATTTTACTATAACAGTTTGACATTGGTGCCATAAGAACAACATATGTTAACTCTTACATTTTAATTTCCTACTGATTCCAAATAAAATCTAATTGCCATATGCAGAATTAATATGAATATTAATGTTTGGTTGTATTTAATAATTTAAAATTAACTCCTGCAGCTCTGAAGCATTTTGATGTAGAACTTTTGTTGATGATGTGTATTAAGTGAGAACCAAGAGAGACAGTGAATGCCACAAGTTCTTCTTGAGGAATCAGTGTTCATGACTAATAATAAACTGTAAAAAGACTCCACAAAGCAAAGGAAGGATTGGGGGGGGGGGGGGAAAGGAATGTGCTGCTGTGGTAGATTATGGGGCTTCTGTCAGTTAACTTTAGCTGACAATGCTGCCTATTCTTTGGATTCCCGAGAAATTAGCCTGCTCCCTCTTCTCTAGCCCCCTTGCCTCTCTTCTGAGCGGTGCCTTCTCCTGTAGTAGCAGTTGCTGCTGTTTGCTTCCTTAAGCTTTAGCAGCCAGAAGTCCAGTGCAGGAAAGTGCTGTCTCTAACACTGCTATTCTGGGGGGGGGGGAGGGAAGGGCATCTACAGAGCAGAAGTAAAAGTAACTGCACTTGGCCCTATCTCTGGTTTTAGACACACACCTCCATGGCAGAACCAACCCGCCTCCTCCACGCCTTGAGAGAGACCCTTGGTGCATGTTAGAGTTTGGAAAGGCCGGGTCCATACAGGGGTGTCTTTCCCTGCACACGGCC
>ML685954.1:2539452-2601259 GCA_007922175.1 Pelusios castaneus | reverse complement strand
CCCCCCCCAGGCTGCCTCCTCCATCCCCTCCTTCTCTGTCCCCTCATTTGTCCCTCTGTATCCACCCCGCCATCTGACCATCCCGTGTCCCCCCCATCTGTCTGTCCAGCCATCCCATGTCTCCCTCTCCATTGCACGTGTCCATCTCCTGTGTTTTTCCTTCCATCCATCCTCTGTGTCCCCCCACCCTCATCCGTCTGTCGGTCCATTCTGTCTCCCTGTCCTCCTCACTTGTGGATGTGTTCAGCCATCCTCCATCCCCTATCCCGCTTGTCTTCCTTGTCCCTTTTTTGTCAGTCCAACATCCATTTTCATTTCCTGTGATCCATCCCTCCATTCCTCCCATGTACTCCCTGTCAGTCCATCCTGTGGGAGCACCACCTGCATCTCTCTGTCTGTCTGCCCCTCCCCCAGCTCCCAATCCATCTGTTTTGTCCATGTGTCTGACTTATGCCTCATGTCAGTGTCCCTATGCCGGTGCATTGCACGGTCATGGCCAACCATGTATCTGTATGTTCCCTGCATCTCCATGTCATCATAGGAGCTGGAAGTAGGGGTGCTGGAGGTGCTTCTGCATCCTTGGGCTTTAAGTGGATTCCACTGTATTTAGGGTGTACAGTTTGGCTCTCAAAAGCACTCAGCAAACACCCCATAAAAATTTTTCCAGCACCACTGCACATCAGTAGACACTTGAGTAAAGCATTGCTGTTTTGTACATGTGTGTTATTTTGATCCTGTACAGTAGAAACAGGGGAGCCAACCCTATCTGAAAATGACCTGAAGGAGGATGATCCAGATAATCCTCGTCAGGAGGAATTGACCGAGACCACCTCAGTTGGAACAGCAGTGGGAAGTATGTATGACCAGTAGATCTTGTAAGTAGCTGGAGATGAGTAAATCAGGATTATGCTTCAACCAGCATGACATAAGTAGACAAGATTGGTTGTTATAGCCTAAAAGCCTCTCTATAAAAGGAACACCGAACCTGACATCAAATTAAAAGTAGGTGAATTTACTACACCTGACCTAGAATCCCTTTAACTTTTGTATAATGTGGTTTTAATGACAGTTTCCTCTCTCACTTTGTGAAGAGTCTGCACAAACAAAACTACCTGACATTATACAGAAAGTGCTGTCAAATGCACCAAGTAAACAAGAGGGGAAAATTTACTATAGTGAAACACTGCAACCAACAACAAATAAAGGGAGTCATATGTACAAAGTACGAAACAAAAACCAGATTTTTTTCAGTCTAATTTAGTTTTAGTAACTTTTACCAATGACCTAGGAGCCCGAGTCATGCACTAGAACCCCATTTGTGCTAGGTGCTGTACAAACACAGAACAAAAAGATGGTCCCTGGCCAAGAGGCCTGCAATACAAGTATAAAACAGAAGACACTAGATAGATGCAGCCTGATGGGAGAATGTAAGATAATCACACACACTCACCCCTGGTTTTCTGGGGAATTAGCTCAGGCCGATGCCCCCATCTGCAGTCTTTGCTCTGTCACTTTCCTCAGAGTCTATTGGTAATCCTGCTCACCACTGTCCTGGCCCACAATGTTGTCTTCTGGACTCAGCTATTTGGCCAAGCTACACTCTGTGTCCCCCTCACCCAAGGCCATCCTTTTGGGAGGGAGTGAGCAGGGCAACCATCTCAGGCCCCGTGGACCCTGCTGCCTCTTGCCATTGCTGTGCTGCTCCCCCCCCCACTGCCTTTGGGGGCAAGCCAAAGGCAAGAGGCAGAAGCTCAGAGCCTGGATTCTGAGCCAGCCCACCCCGCCTCTGGGATGGAGCAGCCAGCTCCAGGGGCACAGCAGGAGTGCAGAGCCCACCCCACCCCACCCCACCCCACCCAGTGCAGGGGGGTGGGCTGACAGGCCAATTAGCTCTGGGCTCTGCCCCTCCTTCAGAATAGTTCTGCCCCCACCTCCAGGGACTTTTCTGGAGTCCTGGCTCCACCACCCACTTCAGTGGCCACTGCAGCCTATCACCCCCTTTCACTGGTGTCTGGGGGAAGGACCAAGGCCCACCCTCTTCTCTGGGCCCCAGCCCAGGACCCTATGTGCAGCCTGCTTTCATCACCTCTTCCTCCAACTCCTTCACAGTCTTCCCTGGGCCGCTCCTCCACAGCCCTAGTACTTCTGCCTTTATATTAGGGCCTCCAGGTCACACACAGCCCCAGCAATCAGCCACTGCTCTGTCCAGAGTGCTGCCTCCCTTCAGCTTGCAGGGCAGCCAGCCTTCTCCCTGAGCTCCTAGAAGTGACTGAGCTTGTGTGGTCAGGCAGCTCCCTTTTATACTGGGCTCCCTGGCTCTGATTGACTGCCACCCCCAGGCCCTCTTAACCCCGTCCTCGCCAGAACGGGGCCAATACTCCACTATGGAGAAATACAAAGAAACAATGAGGCAATATTGGTCAGCTTTACCAGCAACCTAACATTGCCTAGTTTTAGTTAGGCATGAAAGCAAAGGAGCTTTGCGGAGGGATTGGAAGGAGGTGGCTTTGCCAGGGTTTATAGGGAGTTCTTCCCAAAGATGTGGGGCAGCCTGGTGGGAAGCACACAAGGTTTGTTAAAAAACAAGTGGAGAGCGGAGAACAGACTCATTGGCCGTTTGGAGGTGAGCATTGACAGCTCACTAGCTAATGAGAGATGATAGGTAAAGTGGGTACCAACTTCAAAGGGCCTTGAAAGTGAATACTAACAGCTGATTTGATGCGACTCCAAGTAATTACCTGTCACGACATTCCTGGGAGTGGAAGCTCAGCGCTGAACTGTGGCTGTCCATGAATGGGTAATGGCACACCCCTACTCCCATTCAGCACTCCCATTCAGACTTACACTCCCTGAGAGGGACAACGAATGTTGCTGATGCCACTGTTTGCACAAAAGGAGTGGGCAATCTGGCTGGGGAGGTAGCTAGAGCCCTGCTCCTTGTACATCTGTTAGCACCTGGAGGCCAGCACTGACGGAAGGTATGCTGCACCTTCTAAAAGGTATAGAAAAATCTGAAACACTACCCTCCTCCCCCCAAAGTGCATTTCTATCTTGGGAGGCCATGAGTGAGCCACAAATACTGGCCTAGGCAGATGTGGCAGTGCCATTTGTAATGTGGTTATCTGTATTTTTCATCACAGTTCAATGATAGGCATTAGAAATTGTAAACAGACCCTAGAGACTAGTTAAGAGAAGCTGGGGCATGTGCACATTTAGGAACACATTGAGATCCTGTTCTCCAGAAATGGAGCAGTGTAAATCACAGAAATATCTCGCATGGCTACTTTGTGAAAGAGAGCAGCAAAGATGTCCTTTCTTTTATTTCAGGACTATAATTGGAGTTTGAGGAGTTAGTTTTGAAAGCCTGGAATAGGTGAGCTTCACTGATGTCCTCTTCTGTGTATTTCTTTATTAGAGAGGGATCGGAAGAGCAAAGCATCCGTTTCAGAGTATCTAGACACTAAATCTTTGCCAGAATATACATCACGTCTGTCTGTTATGTCGGGTTTGAGTGACCTTCCCCAAGAATTTGCAGGTGAAACTGGAGAGCAAATATTCAGAGTAAGTCCATTACGTTTTACTTTTGTTTTCCTAAAGGAATCAGAAGGGGCTGTGTGTGTGATATGAACATGTAATCGTGTGGCTGTTTCAATAAATATTATGTGGAATTAAAGATGTAAAACTGCATACTGGGCTCCTAGAGCAAGAGAAAACATACATTAGGAGTATATGCTTTTCCATCTGAGAATGAATGTAAAAGAGGATACACTCTCTGCCGGGGGTGGGGGCTTGTGGCTGGATCTGGTAATTACCTCCACATAGTCTGAGGCCTCCTTCCTTCCCTCACTTGCTTGTGCCTGGGCCCTCTGGCCCTCTAGGAGTTGCAGTACTTCCTCTTCATTGCTTGGCCACTTCCTTATTCTCTGGAAGGGAAACCCAAGCTCATCTGCTATCCAAGGTTCCAGCCCAGAACAGCTGAGTTCTGCATGGTCTCAATTCTTGCTACCATTTCCCAGAACTACTTCCTATTCCACTCTCTGCAGGCTTTTTTTTCCGTCACCCCTCTGGGGAAAACCCTTCTCTCAGGCTCTGGATCCCAGGCCATCTGCTGCTGCCGGGGTTTTCTTTCGTCTTTCTTCATGAGGCCCAGAGAGTGACTTCACGCCCTTCTCACTTCTTGGCTTTAAAGGACCCTCACCTGCCCCTGCCCAGATGATCTCCATCTTCAATTATGTGTGTCAGTTAGGCCAGAGTCTTTCTCCAGGTGCAGTATATTAGGCTAATTAGCCCTTTTGAGCCACCGTATCCCCTTCTGGGGTGAACACAAAATCACACTGGACCTATCGCTATGATGTCCAGTATCAAGTCTCTGCCAGTGACCTGTGCCTGATGCTTCAGAGGAAGGCGCAACCCCTCTATAATTCAACTTTGCTTGCTGTTCAGTGCGGTAAAGGAGCTCTGAATTGCTATTCTTGACATATGTTTTAAAGTAAGAGATGGAACGGATTCTGGCTGACTCCTTCAAAGCATCTGATGAAGTGGAATTTTCTCTAAGGAAGCTCACGTGATAAATAAATGTGTTAGTCTTTAAAATTGCCACCAGACTTCTTGTTTGTTTTGCGGAACTAGACTAACACGGCTCCCCCTTTGGAACTGGCCAACTATTGGTAACTGACAGAACTTTAAATGTGTTTTAGGATTTCTTTAAGAAATGTGGCAGCCAATAATCACATTCGTATTTGATTACCATCTTCCTTATGTTTCAGGTCGTAAAACAGACTGTTTACAACCTATATTTTCATGTGGCTTTTGAGGACATTTCTGAAGAATTTGTACATGATGATGTTATGTTCTTTCTCAGAGATACAAGAGGTATTTTTCCATGGATAAATTATGACTGAACATTTCTAATGTTTATATTAAAAAGCATTTCAGACTAAGAAACTCTAATGATTGGGATTTAGGATAATGAGTATTCAGGATGACTAGACAGGTGTGGTCTCCGAACAGGATTGGGAGCCAGAAACTTGTTTGATTTGACTTTGGCATTCTCTTTGTGGAAAGTCACCTAAGCTGTCTGCCTTCATTTCCCCAGTGAGGTTTAATTACTGAATGTTTGTAAAATGCTTTGAAGATATAAAGCTGTTTAGTGTGCTAAGAAGTAGGATGGTGACAAAAATAACTGAGCTACACCTTAGTGTCCCAAATCTATTACATGGACAAGGGTTGTTTATACGGCTCAAACTCCGGTATACAACACTAGTACATAAAACACAGGTCTTGTTTTAATAGTTATTCGTTTGTCCTACAAACAGTGAGAATGTCGACTGAAGTCTATAATAACCCTTTATCTGAGCCACTGTCCAGACCCAATCCCTAAGTCTGGGGCCATCAAACTGTCACTGTAACCCAAGACTGAGGCCATCAGATAGTCTCAACCTGAACCTGGCAGAGCTAAGCAGTCCCAGCCCAGACTCTAGCCCTGCCCATTTACTGTCATCAACCCTAACCCTAGCCTGGGGCTACCAAACAGCTCTAATTGTAGCTGAGGACCACCATCTAGCTGGAATGTAGGGAGCCCAAGTAGTCCCAAACCAAATTTTATTTTAACCAAAAATGTTTTTCAGTTTTCATTTTTCTTCCAGGATTTGACAAAAAATTGCCTGAAATTTGACAAAAATATATTTTTTTTCAAATTTTCCAGCAAAAAATGGTCATTTTTTGCCCAGCTCTATGCAAAATTTTCCTATTCCCTGTAAAGAGTGGGAAGCTGGAAATTAAAACAGTGTCTCCAACATGACAGAGCAGAGAACCACCACTAAGCCACCACTCAGGCCTATAAAAACTTACAGTAGAATAATGTCTGATCTGCTTTTCCTGCTTATCCAGCACTGGAGTGTTTGAGTCCAGGCAGGTTTCATTTATGAGTGCCTGAGTGAAATGGCTCGTGCCATACTCACTTTATTAGCAGATATGTCTTACTTTTTAGCCTTAGTAACATTTAATTGGTCCTTATGTAGGCACACATCAGCGCTAGTTTTAATTACTGCTCTCTGGACCCAATAACTAAATTTAACACCAATTATTTGTTACTGTCTAGAAACTGTTAGTGAACCTAATGACATGAATGAAGCTAATGAAATTCTGCCTGAATTGCTGGAGTGTGGCATACTGAATGGTCACACACTTTTGATGCTAAAGCATATTTTCTCACAGGTAAAGCTGTTCGCATTTTTGTCTCTGGACTCCTGGAGTCTTTGTTAATGTCTAATCCATATAGTATCAGGCTGATATTGTCAGCAGTGTGTAAATACTAATAATTCCTGTGTTATTCTGATTTACCCTCTTTGGCTATGTCTACACTGGCAAATTAATTCGAATTAAGGAGGCTTAATTTGAACTAACTAAACCATGGCTACACTAGGCTTTAATTAGTTCAAATTAAGGGCTTCCTTAATTCAAACTAATAAGTTCGAATAGGGTATTCGAACTAAGGGGGTAATTCGAACTAACTAGTTTGAATTAACCAATGTGGCCAAGTTAATTCGAACTAATTTCTTAGTTTGAATTAACCGGCCATTGAAATGAATGGGGATCGCTAATTCGAACTAAGCAAGTGCTTGCTTTGTTCGAACTAACGTTTCAGTGTGGCCATGGTAGGTCGAATTAAGCTAATTCGAACTAACTAAAATTAGTTCGAATTAGTTAGTTCAAACTAACTAATTCAAACTAATTTTAGCAAGTGTAGACATAGCCTTTGAGTGTATATGTAATATGTGAATTTTCCCCTTGTGTTTAGGGAAGAGTGTGGGGAGAGTTGATATTTGATCTCATTGCATGTTCCAAGTCTGAGGGAAGTTTGGGATGTAATAACATATACCTTTATACATACATAAGACTCAGGTGGGGGTGAAGGAAGCTTTCAGAAAGGGCGTGGAGACAGAATGTGGAAGAGTGAAATGTGGAGAAAATCATGACCATAAAGAAATGAATTATCCTTAGTCATGTGCAATAGGTCCAAATGTTTGTTAAATGAATAGTTAGAAAGTTGACTGGATGTTGATCTTTCAAAGTTGCAAACTGTCTAATGTGTGCTGCATGTCTGCCTTTCAGGTATTTTTGCCTGCTTTGTCCCATAATCAGCACAAGGTTGAGGAACCTGCCTTTCCTCCAGACACTGAAAAGCCGGATGCCGAAGACAGGCATTTAACTGAAGCCGAGTCTCCTGAAAAAAAGAAGGAGCAGTCTGTGGAATTTCACAGTGTTCAGATAATAAGGAATGAATTCTTAATGAATATGCAGAAATTCCTAAGTCACATTCAAAGGACTATACAGCAGATTGAAGGCAAGTATCTCTCCTTGCTCCACTCTGATAGTTACATTACATGACAGTGGAAAGAAATTCATTCAGATTTGGCTTTGTTTAGAATAATGATAGTCAACCCGTGTTTGTAGAATTGGGTGCAGCTCCTGGGGAGTCTCCCAGATTTGCTCCTGTGATGACAGGACCGTTGCTTTATACATGCAAGACAGCACACGCCCAGATATGTAATACATATCCTGCCAAGCAGCCAGAAATAGGAGGCGAGAGAGGCTAAATTTCTCTAATTGCCTTTAAGCAATCCTATTGAGAGGGAATGAGGGAGGGGAGCACTGGAATATAAAACTTGCCTACTGAATGAGGGTTTTGGTTTCACCAGTCCACAATCCTCACTCTGACAATGAAAGCACCAGATGTTTCAGAGGAAGGTACCTACAACAGAAAGATGGGACATAATCTCACAACAGGAAGAGGAGGAATAAACAGCGTAATTCCTAATAGTTAGAAATTGTCTTAAACCCTGAAACATGACGTGTTACAGTTACATTTCCAAAATCCTTTGCATTCACTAAATGATACAACTGTGGAGAGATTGGAAACTTGTGGCCGAAATCACTGCTAGAAGGAGCAGAAGGTATACTAGCTGTTCTCTCAAATAAAGACCTAGGTGCAACCCTTGTCTTTTTTTCCTGGTATTATTCAAATGATTTGATGAAGGATATGGTGGAAAAATATGGCTAGCTGAGTCTAACTGCATTTTTTTCCAACAGGAGAAATTAAATTGGAGATGCCAACTATAAACCTAGATGCAGAAGTGAGTGAACTCGCCACAGATCCAGGAGTGGTTGAAACGGTGGAGCACTGTGGAATGACTTGGCTAACATTAATATCCACAGCTGTTGAGGAACAACTCAGAAAGGTCCCACAGGTAACACAGCTAATAATGGCTCAGCATGCCCAACCTGATCTCTCCATTACTGGTTTGTGGTCAGTGTTATTCTCTGTTTGATTGCCCAGAAGAGCAGGGTTTCTATCTGCTAACTGATGTAAAGCAAAACAAAGATAGTGGGGAACTGGGTAATGGAGTACAGAGCAGTTCACTTCCAAGTTGTCAGTTCAAATCCTGCATTTTGTTAGTTATGAAAGTTTTCTCCTACTGATGACGGCTGTTGAGTGCTCTGTTTAAAATGAATGTGGTAGTTTAAGCCCCACTCCCAGTGATCAAGCGCCCACATCATAAAAATTACCATCACAGTTGTCTTTAATGGCTATTTTTATTGGCAATCTGTGCAGAGAGTCAAAATACTAAATGGTCTTGGAGACTGACGTCCTCTCCTTGGGATGGGCTCATGAGGAAGAATCAAGGCACCTCAGCAGGACAGCGTGTGGGAGGAAGATTGCTGTAGTTGTCTGTTTTGTAGCTAGAGGACTTCAGTGTCCCGGGCTGCCATCAGGTTCCTTCCACTAGAACGTACTTCATAGAGAATCATAGAAATGTAGGACAGGAAGTGATCTCAAGAGGTCATATGGTTCCGAACCCTGTGCTGTGGCAGGACCAAATAAACCATCCCTGACAGATGTTTGTCTAATTTACTCTTTAAAACCTCCAGTGATGGGGATTCCACAGCCTTCTCCAGTACTTACCTAGTCTAAATCTCCCTTGCTGCAGATTAAGCAGGAAAGAAGCAAGATTGACCTTCAGTGGATATGGAGAACGACTGATCACAGTCCTCTTCATAACAGTCCTTAGCATATTGGAAGGCTGTTCTCTGGTCCCCTCTCAGTCTTTTTAAATTTGCCCATTTTTTTGTGTCCTTGTAAGTCAGATTTTCTAAATCTTTTAATGTCTTTGTTGCTCTCCTCTGGATTCTCTCCAGTTTGTCCACATCTTTCTAAAAGTGTGGTGCCCAAAACTGGACCGATTAGTCCAACTGAGGCCTCACCAGTACTGCGTAGAGTGGAACTGTTACTTGACCTGTAGCACTCCTGTTAGTGCATTGAGTTCAATGGGCCGGTTAGTTTGAACTAAGCAATTAGTTCGAACTAACATGGCCACATTGGTTAATTCGAACTAACTAGTTCAAATTAACCCTTAGTTCGAATAGCATATTCGAATGTATTAGTTCGAATTAAGGAAGCCCTTAATTTGAACTAATGAAAGCCTAGTGTAGCCATGGCTTATATTAGTTCGAATTAAGCTTCCTTAATTCGAACTAACTGGCCAGTGTAGACATAGCCTAAAAGTGCCCCAGGACTCCTTGTTTGTTTGGCATATCTATAAAGTTGCTTATATGCATAAGTGTTTGCAGGACTAGGGTCTAATGCTCCAATCCTGCAATTTGCTCCATGTGGGCTGACCCCTCTGCCTGGGTGAAGACCCATTGACTTCAGGGGTCTGCTGGTGTGGGGTTTATCTCAGAAATGGAGCCTAAATTGGTAAATATTTTTTTCTTTTGGAAATGCTCAGTATTTCAGAAATACTGTGGCCATATTATACAAATGTAGTTATACAAATATTTTTTATTGATGCAGCCTTGTTTAGTGCACTGAACATGTTGCAAAGAAAAGCTTAAGAAATGTCAGTATGGTTATAATTTCTTCCTGGTTCATACAGAGAATTCAGATTCTTTTTCTTGCTTCCTCTCCTAGGGTAACGGCCCACTAGCAGAAATTGACCTGTGGCGTGAAAGAAATGCTACTTTAAGTGCTCTCACCGAACAGATAAAGCTCCCATTAGTGAAAAAAGTCTTAGCAATACTAAAGGAAGCTGAATCTGGACTTCTTGAAAATTTGCAGATAGTCATAAATGATCTTTGCAGGCACCATGTGGAAGCGGTAGATAATGTTAGGTTTCTTTCAACTCTAGAGCGCCATTTGAAGGTATGTTTCTCTAATGGTTCTTTGGAAAGATTTTGCAGTGTTTAATTCAGTCATGTCTTTCTTTTGCTATAATCCCAGTTCTTTTTATTTTCGTCTCATTCTTTTATCAATAACAAAAATACACTCTGATTTGCTTAGATGGTAAAAAAAGGGGAAAAAAGCTTGTTTACCTTCTCTTCCTAAGTGAAGAGTTGTGTGGATGGCAGTACCCAGTACTGAGGCGGATGTATTCTGTCCCATAGATAGTGGTTTGTAACCATTTTAGGCAACTGTACAAGTTTACTGGATTAATGCCTGATTTGACTCTCCCTGACAATGGAAGTTGGATCAGTGTCCTAAGATCTTGGCTGCATCATCTACTGCACTGCAACTCTCATTCACTTCTGTGCCCACTAGACTTTGGTGAAACGTGGCCTGCTTCAAACCTCTGGTTTGGAACTGACTTCATTGAAAGTTGTACTTGTGCATAAGTACCTGAAAGTAGAGTTAAGCCTGAGATTGTAGTCAGTCAGGTAGGAAGCCCTTACTATATTATCACAGCCTCAGTCACCAAGATGAGTTAACAAACAGAACCAAGGATTTATCTTTGGTCCATTCTGAGGCCAGCTTCTGCTGATGAATGCAGTCATGAGTCTTCTGTTAAAGGAGACAGGACTTCTCCAATTGCTCAGAGGCAGCTTTGGGCAGTAATTATTGGCAGTCTTTAATAGAAACTAGAGTTTTAATGAGACAGCAAATTGACAGTGCCTGAATATTCACATCTGTAGGCCCAGTCCTGCAGACTAGCACACGAGTAACCTTAAAGGTTTGCTTGTAGGTTTGCTAGATTTGGCCATCTGTTTCTTAAGTCTCAAATTCTCTTGAGCCCAAGTATTTGGTTAATAGAATATGTATCTTTCTTCACGCGAGCTTATTCACAATATCTCTCCTCTGTTTAAAAGAATTTAACTCATGGCACGGGATTTAACATTGTCATGGATACAATTCCTTCAATGATGAATGCACTGAGAATGGTGTGGATTATCTCCCGGCATTATAACAAGGATGAGCGGATGATACCCCTCATGGAAAGAATCGCATGGGAAATTACAGCAAGAGTCTGCAAAGTTGTGGACTTACGGACTTTGTTTAAGTAAGCAGTAGATTCTTGTTTAACGAGGTCATAGCTGGCGGGAGCAATGATTATCTTACCGTGAGTGTGACATTGAGTGTCGTTTACTTATTTTTAGGAGCAATAGTTATTATTAGCAAATTTTAAGGTAAATTTGAGAAATTCACTATCTACACTCATATATTATTGAGTTGCTTTGAAGATGGGGGTGATGGGTCCCTTTTGACATGGGCTGGTACAATTTACTAGTAACTATTGAAATCAGTGGAGTTATAGTGGTAGAAATATGATGTAAGTGTTATCAGAATCAGCCCTGAAATCCTTCTTTGGAACTTTTCAAAAACGAAAGTCATAATACGTTCTTGAGGGTGAGACAGCATTGTGAAATTTTAAGTTTTAGCTAGATTTTATTAAAACGGAAGATTTTATTAAACCATTCTAGCTCAGTGAAAGTGTAATTTTATTTGAAATCTTTAAGGGTTCTTGTTAGTTCTCAAACTGCTTTGTTTTGATTAGTAGAGAAGATAGAGGCATTGCAAAAACTAAACTGTTGGAAGCGAAAGGCACCCTTGAAATGTGGAAAACATCCTATTTTGATGTTCGTGCCCAGATTGAAGCTTCTGGAAGAGATCAACGTTGGGAATTTGACCGAAAGCGTCTATTTGAAAAAACAGATTATATGGCTTCGATCTGTCAAGATCTGTTTGACATCGTGCAGGTAGTAATGTGTGTGGTTTTAAATAGGACTGTGTGTCTGAATTCCCCAGCTATGAGAGATTGTTTTGCTTTGTATTGTATTTGCTGAATTGAATAAGATGTTAGTAGTCTTTAAGAAATTTGCTAATGAGCTCACCTGACAGATTCTTGGTAATACTGTTGTAGTGGAAATGTAGATCTCTTGCCTCCCAGATTGTTGGAAGTTAAGCACTTTTTCTAATATATATATAGGCTGCAGAGGAGGGAAGGGAGATGGTTTTCATCTGCCTGAGCACTTATTATGTGATCTTGGAATACCATTGGCTTTGACCTCATTGTAAGACAAGTTGGAGGAAAAGGAAAAGGATCAAAATCCCAGCCACCAAAACTGGAGAAGACGTTCAAAAGGGCTGCAGTTATGGAGGTGTAATAATTATGGACCCATATCTGTAATGAGATTCATGTGGACAGATTCTGATGCCTGCAGAGTCTCATTGGTTTCCATGGATTGTGTGGGCATAGGGACCTGTTCACCAGTACTCCATTACAGAATGGGTTCCTATACCTGGGTCAACCTCTGTAGAACCAGAAATGGTTGCTGACTTTAATCCAAGTTGGGCTTTTTATTTGGAGATAGATAATAGAGTGATTCACCATTAAATTTAACCATTATTATATTATCATTAAAATAATTAAATATTTTAGGAGGTCTTGTATTTTAAATGTGTATTTTTAACACCAAAGAATAAATGTAATGTTCTAAAAACAAATTCACAGAAATAAATAGGAGAACAATTATCCAAAACTACAACCAAATCTTGCAGAGATTTCTGCATGTGCTTAACTAGAGGGAGTGAACAGTCCCATTGATGTCAGGGTGACTAATTGTGTGTGTGTGAAGTTAAGCACATACTTAAGTCTTCTGAGGACCAGGGCTCTAGTCTGGAAAAGGTATGCTGTAATACCGTAGGTTTATATTACTGTATTCATAACTCCATACATATTTAAAACAGATTATATATTAGTCATTGTAAGATTTAGTAACTTATGAGTATTATATTAAATATCAGTGAACATACTTAGGTTTGGAAAAAATAATTACTGTAACTCAGGGAGTTTTCCATATACAATCTGTTAGACAATTTGACACATGTGAAAATTCAGTATGTCCAATGCAAGATAATTTATAAGAATGTATAGGCATTCTTGTTTGATCACGCATAATAATAATAAGTATAAATGTTGCAGATGAGCGAGTTGTTGATCAGAAAGTATATCTTGAGGTAAGAGAAAGGATATAAACTTTGTAGTAACTCACAGTGCACCCCTACCAGCATGAATGGGAATTTTGTCTGAATAAGAACGGTGATGAGTTCCTAATTTTTTATACAAAATGTATATTAGTGTACAGTCCTTTATGAGAATATACAAAATGTCTGTCGGTGTAAGGATTATATATTTCCTCTATGTCAGAGTTATTTGATGAAAGAAAGATATTGTTTTGACAGAAAACTAGTTAAAATAAGTCCCTCTTGTCTGTTTTTCTGAATGAACAAGGTTATTGAAGAGTTCTACAATATATTTGGTCCTGAACTGAAAGCTGTCACTGGAGATCCAAAGCGTATTGATGATGTATTGAGAAGGGTTGATGGTTTGATTAGTCCTATGGAAGTACTGACTTTTGATCCTTTTAGCATCAAATGTGCATCTCAGTGGAAATTTGTTATGGAAGATTTTAAATCAGAAGTCCTGGTAGGTAGCAGATTCTGTGCTGATTATTTATACAGCATCTTTGTTCTAGAACTTTAAAATTTAAACTTAAATGTAAGTCTGAAAAATCAAAATTCATTTAATAAATAATAAAATTAAAATTAAATAAGCGTGGCCAAACATTTTAATTTGTAATTTTGGGAGGAAGCCAGGTTTTGTTTGCTTGTTTGTTTCACGCTTTGCATGTGAATGTAGAGCTGATGGAAGGTGCTGGTTCATTCGCAGCCCTGGGGTCTGAAGCTCTTATTTATTGGTCAGTGGCAAAGCATGTCTTTCTGACACTCACCTGCTAACATGCGGAGTTAAGTAGGGATGCTGGAACAATTGTTAGAGTGTGTGAAGGGGTGGGGGTGGATGTTGATGGAGACTATGCATCTAGTGTTTATTACTGCTACTTCAAAGCCAGTGGGTGCAGCAGTACCCTCAGCACCCCTAGTTCAAGCAGCACTGGAATTAAGGCTCTCTTTCCTGCACTCCTTCAGTCCCTCACCTGTCTGCTGAGAAGGCCAGCAACGGTATCCGTTGGGATGGTGCTTTTTGTGATGGAGATATTTGTCCTGTAGGAATTAGGCTGAGATCTATCACATTCATTTCCTTAGGCCATTGAATAATCATAAGTTCATTTCTGAAAAAAAAATTCAAATAAAGTGAAGTAAAATAATATCTTAGAGTGAGCACAAAGTTACGTGTTTTTCATCTATGCCACTCAGTCTTTGTCTTGTTGTCTCTGCAAGGTTAATCCATACACAGTTTGGTTTTTTAACTTGCTGTCTTTTTCTTTGTCTAGGTTATAGAAAAAGAAGCTAAGAACTTTATTGACGAGTCCTTTAAGACCCTTCGATCAGCAGAAGCTGCTTTTGATATGCTCTTAAACTTTAAACACATCCGTTCTCGGGATGCTATCAATAGACAAATGATGATGAAATTTAATGATATTCTGGCACAGTATTGTAAAGAGGTATTTCACTTAAGAATCACATAAAATTCTCTATCAAGTAGAAGTGTATCCCTCCTAGAACACTAAAGGTCTGTCTAGGCAATGGCCCCTGCCACCATAATGTCTAAGGCTATGTCTACACTTGTTAATTTAAGTTGACTTAGCATGTCCCCACTCAAAAATTAAGTTGACTTAGAGGGGACCCTACAAAATCGACCTAGAACGCCCACACTGGATGCCTAGGTTGACTTGTAGGGGCTAGGTGGACCTGGGACTGGTCCATGGTGGCAGTGGGGGCACCCCTTGCCAAGTGCCAGGGAGCTCAGCCTTTGCCCCATTGTATCTTGGTACAATGGGGCAAAAGGGGACAGGGACCCTGGCAGGGCATAGGAGCAGGGTGGGCAGGGCTCTGTCCTGCCCTTTGGGGGGGCACGCCAGGCTGTGGCTGTGCCAGCCACCCTGGCAGGGAGGGCAGTGGGGAAGCCCTGGAGCCCCCCAAGTTGACTTAAAGTCGACTTAGGGCTACTCCACGTCTACACTGGCTAAGTCGACTTTCTAAAGTCGACTTAAAATGAGGTTTAAGAAAGTTGACTTAATTTTTCCTTAAGTCGACTTAAGCAGCTGCTTGAGTCAACTTAAGGAAAGTGTAGTGTAGATGCAGAGTAAATTAAGTCGACTTAAGCAAGCTTAAGTTGACTTAATTTACAAGTGTAGACGCACCCTAAGTGCCTCCCAAGTATTTAGAAATAACCATAACAATCTGTCTCTCTCTTTTCTTCCCAGCCTGTAGGAGAAGTAGCGTGATTAATGTATAGTTATTTGTGTATGTGTCAGGATATTTATTGTGGGTCAAAGGAAGATGAGGTTTGCATTTAGTTCTGTATGCAATGTAGCATGTGGACATTCTTATTTCTTGCGGACATGAGTTTCACAGTCTTAGCTCTCCTGTGGAAGTTCTGTCTCCTACATTCATGAGTTTCCTTGCGTGGATGACAATTCCATAGCTCTAGTAGAACACAGCAATTGTGGGGGATCAGGTCAAGAAAGGGAGCAGTGATTTCTCAAGTAGTCCAGGCCAGTGCTGAGAGGAGAGCCCCAGGGTAATGCCTTCTTAGTGACCTGTTGCTGAGAAGAGGGGCTGCTACGTTTTGTCCACCTAGAGCTTTTTCAGGGCATATCCTTCATTCCAAGAGCAT
This sequence comes from Pelusios castaneus, assembly GCA_007922175.1. Taxonomy (NCBI): domain Eukaryota; kingdom Metazoa; phylum Chordata; order Testudines; family Pelomedusidae; genus Pelusios; species Pelusios castaneus. The sequence continues at coordinate 2,585,348 of ML685954.1, read as the reverse complement.
AAAGTGTAGGATACATTTAAGGAGCTATGAAAAGTGCTCTTGATCACTGCTAAGAGATTTTTCTTGGGACCATTTTTGTAATATTTTGTTTCTCTCTGAAAAATAACCTCAGTTTACTAGTTAATCACTGATATTATAGATCCCTCCCCCCCGCTTCTGTGGCTCCTAATAAAGCATTTGATCTTTAGGGGTCTTGGGTAACTGCAGCTCCCATTGCAGTTGATAGGAATTGCAGCTGCTCAGCACCTTTTAGGATCAGGTCCCATTTGCCCAAACTCTGCCAGAGTCAAAATTTCAACATTAAATGTGCTCCCAATGGGGTCATGTTCCTGTAGCATTCGGCTTAGTGGTTGGTTCTGCAGCCACTCCGTGAGGAATTCTCATTGGTTTCATGGGGAATTTCACACATGGACAAGTTGCACAATAGGACCCTTAGTGCCAAATCCTGCCGTTGCAGACAAACAGCTGTCTAGCGCATGTCTGGCCGTTCATCTCGCCTGCTGCTGCCTCCTTGCCGGTATCTCTTAGAAGATTGCCACGATGCTTACAGAGCAGTGTAAAACACACAATGAAAGTCAGGCCTGCCATCGTGAGCTGATAGCGGCAGAATACGTGCTTGTGAGCTCATGGATTCCTCCTTTGACCAGATGGCACACCCTGTTATATTAGCCCTGGCTGTCCTGCATTATTTGCTTACAACACTGCCTGTACGGGTAATTCTACCACAGCTGCTTCATAGCACTCCCCATGGGGCCAAGCGTGCTACTGCTGGTGCTCCCTGCCTTAGCCCACAGGTTGAGAACACTTGCCTGGAGCAGATCAGACCGTGCTCAAAGCTTGGTGTCTGTTTTTAAACAGCCAGGTTCCCAATTTGGTATCTTTATTTAGCTTTGCCTTTAAAGAAATAAACACACTTGCCTTTGAGGTGGTTGGTTGCAGTGCCTGAGGCAAGGCCCTGATCTGACTCCTTAGGTTCTGGACTCCTCCTCTTTACTCATCCTGCCTAGCACCCCCGTGCCCCCCAGAGAAAGCCTGCAAGCCTTTTTAACTGGCCTGTGGCTTCCGATTGGTTAGTGTCTCCTTACGGCTTTTCTAATCCTCTGTAGGGCTAAGTCTTAGTGGTAGCCTGGCTTAAGTGGGTTTCAGGTTACTGACTCCTCCCACAGGGGAGATGGAAGGCCAAATAGATCCTGTCACACAACTTTTTCCACCTTCCAGGTGAAATCAGGATTGATCCCTTTGTATTGAAAGCTTCTTTTTCTCTCTTTGTATGAATAATATTAGGATGACTGTGTGACACTGCTTATATGATTGAAATCAAAATGACAATATGTATATGTGGGCATGAGTGTAGAGTAAAGTTATATACATTTTTTAATAAAAGAACATGCAAGAACATCAACAGTGTTTAACAGTGACGTGCCATTTGGCTGGGAATAGTAATAGTGAAACCAGCACCTGTTGGTAAAAATACAGAAGGGAAATAATTCTGTCCAGTTAGCTTAATCCAAAGGAAAAGTGCCATGGACGTTATTAACAAACTATTATTGTTCTGCTGCTGGAATTAACCATTGCTCCTTGTTGTACGGCATGTGCTAGAAATAGTCAAGATGTTTCTGTCAACTCTGTACTGTTTTGATTCTTTTATAGGTTGACATAGTTAACAACATCTTCATTCAAAACCTCAATAATCCACCTCTGTACAAGAATCATCCTCCAATGGCTGGAGCAATATGTTGGGCACGATCCCTTTTCCATCGTATAAAACACACTATTATTCGGTTTCAAGAAGTAGAGGAGTTGCTAGCCAGTGAGCGTGGGAAGGAAGTATGTTGGTTTCATTGGTATTTAATAAAGTTAGTAATCGTTTGGACTTCAATAGCACTGGTCATCCAAATATATAAAAAGCATTAAGATTCACAGAAGTTTCTGGCCATAAGTATTGTGATATACATATTACAATTGGAGAACTGAGGTGCGGGTGGATCGTGACTTCCCTGAGTGGCTCTCAAAGAGGCAATAGAAGAGTTGGCAATAGAATTCAGGAGTCTGCAATCTCAGCCCCCTGCATTAACCACGAGGCTGTACTTGCTCTCTTGTTTAATAAAATAGGTGTTACAAACTAATTTAAGTAGCCACATTCAGGCAAGAAAATATCAGCTCTGTCTATATTATAGAGTATGATGAATATAGCTGAATTCCTTCTTACAGGTAAAACAAAAGTATCTGGAAGTGGCTAAGAGAATGAAAGAATATGAAGATCTGAAATATGATCATTGGAGGGACTGGACAGAACAGATGCTCCCAGTACTGTTGAAAAAAACGCTGCTTGCTAAAGTTCATCCTTCTGGGGCCATAGTCCAAACTAATGCAGAGACCTCTGATCAGGTGAGAGGAGAAGGGTCAGGTATTAGTTTTCTTTTTGTGTGTTGGGTTAGATTTATGGCCAAGTTACTGGTCAAATGAGATTTTCTCCGAGTGGCTTCCTAAAGAGAGGAACTGTGTTGTTTGGGGAAATGTTGATAGTTCTGAATTTAGAATTGTTTGGGGTCCTTGGACGACATGGGCTGTTTTTGTCACAGCTGATGAATGACCTGGCAGAAGCATAAATGATAATTTGCTTTCTCTGGCAGTTCTGTGTAGAACATGGGCTATGTCTTTATGTCCCTACTTTGCTGTGAGCACATTATTCTGGCGCTGTAAAAATAGTAAGTGTTTTCTAATAGGCTCATCTTTATTCTATAGAGCTTTGTTAGTATTTTTACATTTCCAGGGTGATGTACGCACAGCTGGATCCTCCACTTGATTCCCATCTACTTCAGGTTGCAACCCCCAAAAAATTATGGAACTACAGGATTTTGCTGCCATTATATTGTTCACTCTGCTTGTGTGTTACGTGTCTTTCCTGAGCCTGTGTTTGTCTTACCTGTTAGATTGGAAGCTCCTCAGGGCAGGGTCCATCTAATACTGCGTTTGTACAACATTTAGCACATTGGGGCTTCTTCCGTGATAGCTCTTAGGCACGTCTGTAATAAACATGTTAAATAAAAGTTATAATCCAAGGTGTTAACTGTAACCCAGAAAGCTCTTCATGGCTTTGGAATTGGTTGCATTAAGGACCACCTCACTTCTTACGTACCATTGCGATAACTGAAGTCAGCTCTAGGACACTGAGAGTTTCTACAGGTTCATGGTTGGGTGTTTTCAGGGGAGGGTCCCCAGCTACGTTGTTCACTCTTTCAGGGGAGACAGCTGAGTCCAAGTTTTCAAAATATAGTAATGTAGTGCAAGAAATGACTTCTTAGTCAAGCAGTTGCTTGACTGTGGTCCATCACTGGGTTTTCCACTGTGGATTGTTAGGATCATATAGAGGGGCACTATTTATTCTCTCTCTTGTGTTCAATTTTAAATGAAGAGAGTTGTGTTTAATTTATGAAAAGGAAGTGCTGAGTGTGGCAGACTGTCTGAAATGCATTTCCAGAGCTAGATCTGAGTTTCAAACCTGTATCAATCTGTGTGCCTTCAAAGTGCTCTTGGAACGTAATTGTTTCTTTTATTTTTGACAGTTTGACATGTCCTGTCCCTCCTTCTTGCTGCTGTTTCTCCTCTGTGCTATAGAGCCCGCATTCTGAAGATCTTGACACTGGGGAAAAGTGGAGCCGTTTCACAGTCAATTTTTCTCCCAAACTCCGAGAAGTTATCAATGAAACAAAATACATGGAACAGCTGGGGTTTCCAGTCCCTGAAATAGCAAGGAATGTGGCACTACAAGAGGACAAATTTCTTAGGTAAAAATATAAAAATTTGAACTTGCTCTTTATTCACACTGAGCTTAGTGGCAATATTCTTTGAACTTCACTCTAAACAGGAATGAGCCCTTTGTCATCAAAAAAATACGAGACCCCATAGTCAATGTTATGTTTCCTTGAGCAAAACTGCTAATGGCCACTTTGCACAAATAATCTTTCTACTGGTGCATTCTGGTTTCTGTATTATGCATGATATCAAGCAAAGAAAACACATGGAAACCCCCAAAGAAAACAGAGTAATACAAATTGTATACTATACTGCTATGCATTATAAGAGTCCTCAGCCACTAGGATACCTCAGTCCAATGCCTGACTTTGCCATCAACTTTCTGTGTGACCTTGGGCGAGTTGCCTAGGGCAGATTTCCAAAGGCTTTAAGATACTGACACTGCAGATAAGTACCTACTGGGATTTTTGAAAGCACCTAACACCAATTGGTTTCACTTAGGAGCCTAAAATTGAGGAGGTCTTGAATGCTTTTTCTTGATTGGTGCTATGGGGTCAATTCAATGCCTGTTGAGATCAGTGGAGTCTATCCATTGGATTTCAGTGGCATTGATGTTTAAAGAGGATGTCAGAGTGGTGATAAACAAGTAGTCTCTGATTAGGAGACTGAATCATTAATGTTGGGAAAACTCCAAGTCTTCAAGTGTAGCACGCTGTGTCTGGGTTCAAAATGAGGTTTTCAAATGTTTAGGCAGTATCCTTATTGTAATGTTTTGCATGATGTTTGTGGCACTTTTTAGATACACAGATGGAATGAGAAAAATGTTGGATCATTATCACAAATTAATGGGAACATTAAATGAAGCTGAAATCCAACTTCTTGATGATCACATTCAAGAGCTCTGGAGAGTATTTAGATCAGGGTACAAGAGACTCAACTGGAACTCCTTAGGTAATATAGATATTTTAAAATGGTCTTTAAATATTACTTTTCAGTAAATCATCTCCCAAGCTACACTTTTTTTGTTTGTGTCAGCCTATAACAGTTCCTTGTATCTATAATGCTGAGCAGCTCATCAGGGATGCCATCAATTGAGTTGTGCTAGCTTTGGTGCATGTCCAGGTTTGGCAAGACAGATTATTAGCCTGTGGAAAATGTGCTGTAGTCTGTTGGCCTGATCCAATGCCTGTTAAAGTAGTAACTGGGAGTCTTTCCCCATGAATATGGAAGCAAGTCTCCTATACATGTCATGTTAGAGCCTTCTAGTTTTAGAGGGAATGGGTATTGTACTGCCACCAGAGCTCTTTTAAGACTTTAAGTTGGCTAATTAATAAAATGGGGGTGTAAGCAAGAGAATAAAATGGGTACCCTTTATTTTGCAGGTATTGGTGACTACATAGTTCGGTGCACCCAGGCTATTGGGAAGTTTGAATCGCTTGTACATCAGATTCATAAGAATGCTGAAGATATAAACAACAAGCTTTTATTAATAGAGTCAACAAATCTATTTAAATCCCCACCTTTGAAAAATGAGGATGAACTTCCTGGTAGGAATTTTGTATTCTCATTTCTCAGTTTTGTGAGACATCTTACTGAAGGGGTGTGCTTGCTACATCTCTTTTATTGGTGCTAAGAGAGCACACTAAGTACTTCCCCAGGCTAGTTATAGTCCAGTGAAAGAAGTACAAGGATAACTTCAACATGCTTGGGAGGGGCTGGCAGCATTCCTTGCCGGACAGGTACGTTCTGGTGTTTTTTAGGGGAATAGCTGGAGGCCTGAGGCCAGCAGAACATGTAGTGGGTCTGGACAGAGCTGAGGAGGCCTACATATGAACACAGAGAGACAGAGCACAGGCTGAGGATGAGCTATTCCCCTAAACAACACCAGAAGGTGTCTGTCTGGCAAGGAATGCTGCCAGCTCATCACAGGCATGTTGAACACAGAGAGACAGAGCCATAACCTATACTCTCCCCCTTCCAGGGGATTCAACAGCCCCAGCTTTGCCACTTGCATCAGTGGCTGTTGCAGTCCACCACCACTGGTGGTCTGGGGGGAAGGACTACTCCAGACCCCAGCCAGGGAGCCTACATGCAGCAACCTGAACAGCCTCTTCCTCTACATCAGGGCCAATTCCTCACAGACTCCAGTACCCCTGCTGCACTTGTATCAGATCTTCTGCTCCACTCAGTGCCAGCAGCCAGCCACTGCTCTGTCCAGGGTCCTGACCTTCTCCCTCCTTCTAGCTCCTGAGAGGTACTATCTTGTGCAGCCTGGCAGCAACCTCTTATACTGGGCCCCTCAGCTCTGATTGGCTCTACTGTAGTCTTCTCCGATTGGCTGCCACTCCTGGAGCCCTTTTAACCCTGTCCTCACCCGTGCAGGGCAGATGCTCCATCACAATCCCTTGGGTGGTGGTGAGACTCGAAGATCTGCATAGCAGTGGATCTTCTAACCTGTATTTACATGCTTCTGGTCATCCATGTCCTGGCCTATCCCCTAACTTCACCATGTGTTGCTGTGCAGGGACTTCCTTGGTTCTGTATTCCCCTGCATACAGTGCCTCCTTCCCCCTTGTGGCTTGTACTGCACAACTTCTGTCAGTCAGACTGCAGTCCTGGAGGAAGGGGCTGGACTTGCTTCTTACTCGTTTGTGAAATTCAGTCATCACAGCAGGTCTTCCAGTCATTAGTGTGCACTAGTGGGGTTCAGCTAGTTCAGATTACAAATGTTGCCTCCGGAGGCTAAAATCTCTGTGTCAGTCAAGTGTGGGATCCTTGAATCTGCACACACCAAATGGTCTGAGGGATTAATATAATAATGAAGATATTCTAAATTTATATGAAAGATGAATTTACTGTTCAAAAGTAAATCCTAGCTAATTATTTTCATTAACTTGTTCTGACTTTTCCAGCTAACGAGCAATAAATAATAATTTGCGTTCATAAACTTTTACAGGAGTGAAAGAATTCTTTGAGTATATTAAGCGTGAAAGATCTAAAGATGTGGAACACATTGTTAGAAAATATGTTGCCATCGGACCCTTGCTAACAAAAATGGAAGGCTTGGTTGTCAACACAAACACTGGCAGAGCTTTGAAATTAGCATCCTATTATGAATTTTGGGAAAATAAAATTTATCAAACATTGACACAGTTAGTTCTGAAGTAAGTCTGGTGGATTTACTGTCTTGCATCTGTTTAATGGATTTACTCTCTTGCATTTCTTTATTTTTTTAAATCAGTTTTAAGATTCATATATGCTAAAATTGAATCCAGCCCCCCAAATTCTCTTAGAGACCCCAATCCATACATTACTTGAAACATGAGCACTCTTGACTTAATACTCCAGGGCTTAAGAGATGTTTAGAAAAGAACTCTCCTTTTGTGTAAATGGATATTATTGTGTTCTTGGTAAAGGAAGGGTTAAGGTACAATGTCTACAGCGGAGCAGGCTGCATTCAGCATGAATCAGACATAGCGTTTAGGAGTTTGAATACTGCAGGCCACATTTGGCCCTGTGAGGCCACTGGTTTCATCACAGGGTGAATATGATGGGGACTTGTGTTTCCTCTACACTGGTGCTGCTAGGAGCAGGTGTGAGCCTCAGTGCTGGCTGACTTGAGCTCCTTGGGCCATTGCAGGAATGCAGAATCACTGGGTGCGTCTACACTGACAAATTAAGTTGACTTAAGCTTGCTTAAATCGACTTCATTTAATCTGCATCTACACTACAATTTCCTTAAGTCAACTTAAGCTGCTGCTTAAGTCAATTTAAGGAAATTTAAAGTCGACTTTATAAAACATCGTGTAAAGTTGACTTTACTGGCTAAGTCAACTTTATAAAGTCGACTTAGCCAGTGTGGATTCAGATTAGCCCTAAATCGACTTAAAGTCGACTTAAAGGGCTCCAGGGCTCCCCCACTGCCCTCCCTGCCAAGATGTCTGGTACAATGGGGCAAATGCTGAGCCCCTGGCATTTGGCAAGGGGTGCCCCCCCGCCATCGTGGACCAGTCCCAGGTCCACCTAGCCCCTAGAAATCGACTTAGGCATCCAGTGTGGACTCTCTAAGTCGATTTGGCAAGGTCCCCTTAAGTCAACTTAATTTTATAGTGTGGACATGCTAAGTCGACTTAAAGTTGACTTTGTTAAGTTGATTTAACAAAGTTGACTTATTTGGCCAAGTGTAGACACAGCCACTGGGCTTAAAAGCACATGGACTATACCTCCTCCAACCCTTGATCCACCCTAGTCCCCTTACTCTGCACCCTCAGCCTGCTCAAGTGTCCCCTTTATGAGGGAGGGCGGCTGTGGAGCTCTCTAGCCACCTTATTTAGAGGCCCTCCATCCCAGAGGTGCCCTGAGAGCGAATTGTGCCTTTGCTACTGCCCCTTTGTGCCAGCTAGGCTGGGCCAAAGAGCAGCTCCCTTCCTATATTCTGGGAATGTGGTGAAATCAGTTTACCAGAGTTCAGTTTCTTGCCCCCTAAGAATCTACCAATCAAACCAGTCTCTGCATGGCACACAGGGAGAAGTGTCCAAAGATGCACGTGTGGGCTTCTCATTGAAATCATATGACTTCACCGGGAGCTGCTTGCACATCTAGGAGAGAGTTTGGCCCCAGGACTTCATTGGAAACTACTAGCACATCTGAGTTTGACCCCAGGCCTGCAGTTTTTGCTGTTCATTGTCACATATCTTTGCCTATCTATAATGCTAGAAGATGCAGGATTATGACTGACTGATTTTTTTTGGCAGGAATTTGCAGGCTTTTAATGCAGCCGTTCTTCGGGATGTCCCACTGTTCCAAACAGAAACCATTTTATCTGCTCCTGAGATTATCCTACATCCTAATGCCAGTGAAATCGATAAAATGAGTGTTCATTGCATCAGAGATTGTGTTGAAGTCACTAAGGTGGTTATTGACAAAGATTGTACAGGGCTTGCTTATTGACTTAATCAATTATTCTTGGGTTATGTTTGGATGGGTACATATGTCAAGGGGAAGATATAGATCATATTGATTGGATTAAAAGTATTCAGTACATTATTCTATTTTACAAATATGCTAATGTCCGAGTACCAAACTGAGATCTTTATACAGTTTTTATTTAGGCAGAACTCTCATTGACTTTATCAGGAGTTTTGCCTGCAGAAGAACTTTAGCTTTTCACCGTATGCATATAACAACACCAGAAGGAAATTCCATCCAAAAACAGTTATGACTGGATCCTACTGTCTGGTGCAATCTCCTACTTAAGGGTTAATTACTGTGATTAATTTTGTTCACCCCCATTAATAAGGTATTTTTTTAATACTAATATTCCAGCATTTTGTACGGTGGATGCGCGGCACTTGTATCGACTGCCCTCCTCAGCATGCTGAAGAAGATGAACTCATCACCTTGAGTTTTTTTAATGACATCTCACAGAACCCACTCATAATCGAACAGGCTGTTCTCATCACTCAGAACATACACAAACTCCTGAATTCTCTAACCAAGTACTTGAATCGATGGAAGAGATATCGCCCTCTGTGGAAATTAGATAAAGCCATTGTTATGGAGAAATTTGCTGCAAAGAAACCAGCTTGCGTCAGCTTTGATGAAAAGTTGCAGTTCTATGTTAAGATAGCTCAAGAAGTGACTCAACAGCCCTTGATTAAAGATGAACAGTGCATTAGGCTTAATGTGGGCCCTTTAGCCTACACAGTGCAGGAAAATGCAAAAGGTTGGGTGTCTTCTCTTGGAAAACTTCTCAATGAATCAGCAAAAGAGCAACTCTTCAGTCTTCTGGAAGAAATTGAGGTAGATATTTTCTCTGCTCAGTGATAATCAGTTTTTCTAGCCATCTCTGAGTGGTTCTGTATAGTTGCGTGACCTAAGCTCCTATTTTATGAGGGAAAAAGAAATCTTGAAGATTCATGGTAGGGTTAATCTTCTTCATGAGTTAAATGCGAATTTTAAAAAAATAAATGCAGATTATTTAATTGTTTTAGATGGGCTGATTTAATATAATTGTACTTAATTGCCTATGATTTTGCCTAATTATTCTCTTAATGCTGTTTCTAAAAATTAATTTTCTTTTATAGAGATTATCACAAAACCTTAGAAAACCTCCTGATTCTTTGGAAGATCTCAAATTTGTTCTGGGCACAATTGCAGAGATCAAAGATATATCGTTACAGGTGGAATTGAAATATTTAGACATTGAGGAGAGATACCGTACCCTTGCAGTATATAACATTCCTGTAAGTAAATTTATGTCTACTCACATAGATATTTTAGCCTTCTGTTTCAGACACAAAGATTTTTCACATAAACAAATTAAGTTTAGTTTAACTATTTTGAATTAACAGAATCCAAAGGTAATATTTTCACATGGTTGCTCCCAGATTGAAATTTACTAGTTTGCTGTACATTTGTTTAGCTCAGATTCAGGTTATTTAACTAATGTTTTTGTATATTTCATAACTGACGAGTTGATCTTATAATCTTTCTTTCCTATGAGTAAGTCCTACTTGTGTGCGTATTCCCACAGAAGTCATTGATACCATTCACTGGGAAAATCTACTCCACTCACAAACAGCCTGAGTGACTGGACTTTATCCAGAATGGAGGCCTGATTCAAAGCTCCTTGAAATATGTGGAATTGTCCATTGACCTCAGTAAGCTTGGATCAGGCTCTGAGTGCAGTGAGGTCGGGAATGTGAAATCCACTACTTTAACTCAGGGTCAGTGAGCAGAGCTGATGTGCCCTTCTTGCCTGTATCTGCTTTTCCTTCCCCGGGAACCGGAGTAGGAGCTGCAGCTCTCTGTGCTAGTTGTGTGGGGTTTGGAACCATAGGTTCAGCAAAAATGTCATCCCATGACCTTTGTCCTGGTGGACTCACATCATGGCCTTCTGCCCTAGCCTCTGTGTCCTGATCAGAAGATCCTTTCGCTGGTGTGCATGCACTGCCTTATTCAAGGGTACCCACTGTACCCCTGATGGAAGGCTTGCATGATATGGTAAGTCTCTGCACTATGGGTTAATTTCATCTTCTGCCAGGATTCTTCACATGAGTATGAGCTGAAGGCTCATATACTTCGTACTCATGTATGAGACACTTTAGACATCCTCTGGCATTTCAGGTTGCTTTTTCAGCTTTCTCTTCAAAACTCCACTTTAGTCATTAAGTTATATTTGTTCTCTTTAGACAACTGAAGAAGAGAGAGAGTTGGTTAACAAGATTAAGCAAATGTGGGAGACCCTCTTATTTGATGCATCAGAAGTTGATCACAGCCTTGGAAGCATCAAAAAGACATTCACAGAGGTAATATTTTTACCATACATGTTTAAAAGGCATTTTAAAAAGGAAGGAGAAAACCTTAATTCAAACAATATTCCCTGTAGATTACAAGGGAGCAGATTGGAGACTACAGTAGCCAGGTAGCAGATTTTTTCCAGAGATTTACTACCGAGGGGCCTGGTGCTGTTGGGGAGAATCTTGACAAAGGTATGGAATCTCTTTAGTTATATCCTACAGTCATCTGAAGACTGATAGAAACCTATGTACTTTCAAAATATTTTTTTCTCTTCAAATACAAGCTCAACGATTAGCTATGAACTATAATTTGTGTTCCTGTAGATGTGTATGTGAAAATGTTTGTCTAGAAGACTTTCCTTCTCTTTACAGGATTGGAACTCTTAGATATTTTTGATAAAGAATTGGAAAAACATGAGAAAAATCGTCAGGAGTTGGCAAATGCTGAGAAACTTTTTGACCTGCCAATCACAATGTACCCTGACTTAATGAAAGTGCAGAAGGATATGAAGGGTTTGAAGCAGATCTATGAAATTTATAAATTACAAAGAGTAAGTGTTGTACGAAAATATGTATAATATAGAGTTTCCCTGTTATTGGAGTCAAGTCTGTTGCTATCCATTTGACTGAAACAAATTGCGATCATTCTATCTGCATGACAACCAGAATATAAACCACAGGTGAATGATACCATGTATAATCTGGAATAATGCTTTAGTTACAGTCACTGGTCCAGGAAGTGTAATGTCTTAGTTAGGGTCAGATTCTGATACCCTCTTCCACAGGTCAGATTGGCAGATACCCTTGGGGGGGGGAAACGGGGGAGTTGCCTTCCTCTGCAACATGGGATGCGGGTCACTTCCAGGTTTAAATTCATGTAAATAATGTATTGGTGAAAATGGTGAAGCCTTCAAATCCTGATCTGAGGCCATCAGTAATTCAGACAGAGATTAGGGATCTATTCTAGGAGTGGATGGGTGACCTTATGTGTCCTGCAATGTGCAGGAGGTAGACTAGATAATCACGATGGTCCCTTCTGACCATAAAGTCTACGAGTTCATGTTGGTCTGTGTCTTACTCCACTTCAGTGGGATTGCCCTGTAGTTAGGTGCAGGCTCATTTTGGCTATGTCTACATTGGCAAAGTTAAATTGACTTTGTTAAGTTGACTTAACAAGGTCGATTTAAAGTCGACTTAAAGTCAACCTAAAGTCGCCCTTGTTAAGTCGACCTAACAGAGTGGCAGTACTTTAAGTCAGCTTAAGTCAACCTTGTTAAGTCGACTTAACGGCTTTAAGTCAACTTAAAATGGTCACTTTATCACTAGTCCCCGTCCACACTGGCTTTAAGTCAACTTAAGAAGTCAATTTAAGGCTTAAGTTGACCTCAGAGCAGGTGTTATTAAGTCGACTTAATAAAAGCCCAGTGTGGACGCGGCTTTGTTTAGGTCGACTTAAGCCTCCTTAAGTCAACCTAACTTGCCAGGTACATGTATCCTTAGAAAGTAGAGGGCCGGCCTCAAGTGATCTTAGTTGATCATTGAAAGACGGTTTTTTGAAAAGGATTTTGGTACAATTAAAATGTAACATTAAAAGCAACACTCTGCCTCTGTAAAGCTTGTTGCTGTGTCCCTGGTGTGTCTTGTCTTAAAGCAGAATATGAGCTCATCGAGGCAGAAAACTGCCTTCAATGTTGTTTGTACAGTGTCTTTCACATTTGGGTCCTGACGCTGCCTGGAGCATCTGACTGTTGTTGCATTAGAGATGTTTTTGTTACGTTCTTTTCACAGTAACCTAAAAGGAATTGTTATGAATTTTCCATCTACCTTGTTTCCAGGCTGCTAAAGAGGAATGGTCTCAGACTCTCTGGGTAAATCTCAATGTGCAGTTTCTCCAAGAAGGAATTGAAGGATTTCTTAAAACCCTCCGAAAACTGCCTAAGCAAGTGCGCAGTGTTCCTGTGGCCTATCACCTGGAAACAAAGATGAAGGCATTCAAAGACTCCATTCCTTTGCTGCTTGATTTGAAAAATGAAGCATTAAGAGACAGGTTTGATCCAGTTTATTTCTATATGTCTTTATATTTATTTTTGTTTATTAAAACAGTTAATTTCAGATGTTGAAATCATGCAAACGTTTTGCATATTACGGACCATAATAGTTGATATTCACTTATTAAGCTTGTCCAAGATGATGCGGTATTTTTAGGTATTGTGTATATTTTATGTCAAATATTCTCTGATTCTAAATATGAAATATAGTTCTAAATATTAGAGCAGGGGTCAGCAGTCTCCAGCAAGATCCGTGCCAAATCCTCCTCTGCCATTGCTGTGCTGGTGGCCTAGGGGGTTGTTTGCGGGCCCAATCCTGGTGGCAGTCATTGGTGACAGCAGGGTTCCCAACGGCAGTGGGGGCGGTGTTTCCTGCAGGCTGGGCCATGTGGGAGAGCAGAGGGGCAGGACCGTGTTGATATGGAGTGGAGGAAGTGTGCGGTGCTGCTTGGTGCCAGGAATGGTGCAGCTCCAGCCAGCGCACTGCGGTCTGCTCAAACTGGTCAGGCGGGTCGCTTTTTGGCATGTGTGCCAACCTCTGTATTAGAGTTCAACGAGCACTGGATCATTATTACATTTCCTGTGTGTAGTGCATGAGAAAATGAGCAAACCAAATTCATAGATGCCGAGGGTCAAATTCTCAGCTCAGCCAATAAATGCATGCATGCAAAACACGGCCATGTGGTTATCTCTCTTGCACTGGCAAACAGGCACTTCCTTGTGCAGGTGTGATCATTCCAGCTAATGGTCTGTTATGTGCACTCAGATAAACATGGACTGCTACAGATTAGAGATATTAGAGCTACTGATCGAGCATCTAATGGAGTAGTTCTCCCCGGCAGGAAAGGTAGAAGCCTGCTGGAATCTGATAATCACTGCTAGTGCTTGGTTCAAAGGTGGCAGGACTGGTTGCTGATAGATGTTTTGCTCCTTAAGTCTGATGTCAAACAGAGGTCACTGAGACTGGATCAGATCAATGTGCCTTCCTCTCACCAGCTCCCCTAATATTCAAACTGCCCAGCATGAGCCCCCTTCCTTTCCCTGCTCCAGCAGCTTGACAGCTCAAAGCTACCAGTTCCTCTCTCTCACCTGCATCACAATGAACTGGCGAAAACACCCCCCCCTACCGAGGGGGTGGGGAGTAAAGAAGGAGCTGCTGGGCTAAACTCCAGCCAGGTGTTGGCTGTGATGGGAAGATGGAATGTCAGGAAGTGAATGTTCCCCCAAGTTGTCTTCATTTGCTAGTATTATTTGTTGCATTTGAAGTTGACCCTGTTGCTAATATCGGGTCTCATTTATAATATGTTGACGTACTGAAACTCTTTCAGGCATTGGAAAGATCTTATGGAGAGAACTGGCACAAGTTTTGAAATGACAACGGCAACTTTCACCTTGGAGAATATGTTTGCTATGGAGCTGCACAAATACTCAGATGTTATCAATGAGATAGTGGGATCTGCTGTAAAAGAGCTTAGCATTGAGAAGGTGATTTTTAAAATAATACCTCGCTTGCATTGAAGACGCTTATGACAGCAGAGACTTTTATTTTCTTCATTGCTTTTGATCTTTCCATTTTAGTTATTAAATAGTATTTGGAATTTAACCTTCCGTTGCCCCAAGAAAGGTTATTTTAGCCATTTGTGTGATCCTTGTTTTGGATTACATGGGTTTTAAGGTGTTAGTCTACTCTGAAAAGTGATTGTAAAGCTATCAGTGTGGTGTTCCATGTTTATTATCTTTTAGTGAACTTGCTTGACACAGAAATCAGTTTATAAAGAAAAAGATTTTCTTTCCCAACTGCCAGCCCTGCGACATTGGACCTGGGATCTGATAGTCATGCTGGATGCTTTCCATTTCCTGCACCATTGCCAGTAAAAACGGTCCCGCAGCTCAGATATTACTAATATAACCACATTATTTTCACTGGAGCTGCACAGGAGGTAATTTCGGAGATAGCTCTGTCAATGATGCACTAGATGGAATTGGTCCATCTCTCTCTGAACTATGTTGACTCTGCAGTGATAAAAAACACAAAGAACTTATTTCTGTCATTAAGATTAGCAGATAAAACTCAGAAAGCAGTTTAAGAATAGATCTAATGGATGAGATGGTGGCATTTTATTGTCCCTGTTCAGAGTAGACCTGCCCATGAGAGCTAAAAAATCTGTGTAAAAGACTTCTTAAATTAACAATTTTCATTTTGATTTTCAAATTACTGTTGTCTAGTTTTAAAAGACTGAAATATCCTTATTTTTATGTTCATATGCAGGGTGTTAAGGAGATAGTGGAAACTTGGGAGAACATGAAATTCACTGTACAAAGGTATTTCAAAGGCACTCAAGAGCGAGGCTTTATTTTGGGATCTGTCGATGAAATTACTCAGATTCTTGATGACAATGCCGTCAATCTTCAGAGTATCTCAGGCAGTCGATTTGTAGGGCCTTTTCTGTCAACAGTTCACCACTGGGAAAAAACGTTGTCCTTGATTGGTGAAGTTATTGAGGTAGGGAAGAAACTTAATGATTAATTTGTCCACCTTTGTTCATGATCAAGATTTTCCATAGCACTTGTTTCTTTGATGGTAACCCTTGATTCTTCTTTTAGGTCTGGATGGTGGTTCAGAGAAAATGGATGTATCTTGAGAGCATCTTTATTGGTGGGGATATAAGATCACAACTTCCAGAGGAAGCAAAAAAATTTGACAACATAGACAGAATATTTAAAAGGGCAAGTAACAGCTGTTCTGTAATGGCTTGTGTTTGAGAGAATGATATGATATATTTTTGCTTTTAGCTCCAAGTTAACTGCAGTCCTGTCAGTTCC
Organism: Pelusios castaneus; assembly: GCA_007922175.1. Classification (NCBI taxonomy): domain Eukaryota; kingdom Metazoa; phylum Chordata; order Testudines; family Pelomedusidae; genus Pelusios; species Pelusios castaneus. Next base: position 2,569,420 of record ML685954.1, on the reverse strand, counting down.
ATAACATTTTTCTATGTCTAAGCAAGTACTTCCCTCTAGCAATGCTTCCAGCGATGTCGTGATTATAACCTCTGTATTACTTCTAACAATCAGCTCCTTCCGAACCACATTGACTCATTTGGTGTTGGCACAGTAGATATTTAGGTCAGTGTCTCCTATGGCTAGCAGAAGAAGCCATTTGGTCTCATGGAAGCAGTGTTGTATAGCGAGGCAGAGTGTTCTAGAGGACTGAGTGTGGGACTGGGAGCCGGAAAATGATGAGTTTTCTACTGAATCAATTCGCCTTTCTGTGCCTCTCTTCCTATCTATGGCTCCGATCCTGCAAACACCTGTGCACTTGGTTTACTTTAAGTACAAGAGTAGTTGCACTGGGACAAAGTGCTCAAATGTTTGTTTGACTGAGGCCTTTGATGGATGTTATGAATCTTGTATTTACGCTCAGTGCTTTGAAAATGTGAAGCTCTAGGTAACCGTGTATGTGTGTGTATAAATATATACAAAGTATGCAAGTATTTTAAATATTTCCTGCTCCAACTGATTGTAAAAATGTCAGTGTAGTGTTCCACATTTATAATGTCTCAGTGATCTTATTTGACACGGAAATCAGTTTATAAGTAATAATATTTTCTTTCCCAATTGTCAGCCCCGCACATAAGGTGGGATCTGATAAGCAAGCTGGGTGTTTTCCCTTTCTTGCAGCATTACCAGTAAGAAAGGTCATGCAGCTGTAAGTGCGTCAGGACTTATCTGTCATACCTATAGTACTTTAACAAGAGTAAATAATAATAAAAAGTTTGACTCTGTGTAATGGTAATACCCTATATTGTTGCAGCTTTGTATCACGAGAGAAATCTAACTCAGTTGGCTCCTCATTACTCCTAAGTAGTTTCTAAATGTTCTTTTCTATGTCTGTAGATAATGGGTGACACTGTAAAAGACCCAGTCATAAAAAAATGCTGTGAAGCCCCAAATCGACTCACAGACCTCCAGAATATAAGTGATGGTCTAGAGAAATGTCAGAAGAGCTTGAACGATTATCTGGATTCAAAGCGGAATGCTTTCCCCCGGTTTTTCTTTATATCTGATGATGAGTTACTCAGCATCCTTGGTAGTAGTGACCCGCTCTGCGTGCAGGAACACATGATAAAGGTACAGCATCCTGCTTATGAGAATGCCCCAAGAGCACTGTGATTTCTAGGGGAAAGATTTTGTATTATACACGTTATTAACAGCATGCTAGTGCTTCTTTATACCAAAAGAAATACAGAACGTGCCAGGCTGGCCCAGACTGAGAGGTCCATCCAGTCCAATACCCTCTCTGTGCCAGTGGCTGGTACCAGTGACTTCAGAGGAAGGTTCAAGATAGTGAACTACTATGAAATAGTCGTCTCTATAACTCTTGGTAAATTTGTATTTTCTGTAAAAATGTTAATTGGGCCAAATTCTGTGCTGCTTTAGTCTCTGCAGTTGGGTCCATGGGATATAAGTCAGTGCAAAATCTGACTGTCAGTATTTAAAAATAATTTGTCTGCTATATTTAATTGCTTAGAGCCTGATTCTGCACTTCCATAGGGGTAAGTGAGGTACCTAGATTTTAGGAGCTTAGTGTAATGTGTTGCTCTGCTGGCATGTTTCAGATGTATGATAACATAGCATCCCTGAAGTTTCAGGAGGGTGATAGTGGTGAAAAAATAGCAACAGCAATGATTTCAGCGGAAGGAGAAGTGATGGATTTCCGGCAGGCCATTGCAGCAGAAGGCCGAGTCGAGAACTGGATGACAGCTGTCCTGGTTGAAATGAGAAGAACAAACAGGCTCATTACTAAAGAGGCCATTTTTCGATACTGTGAAGATAGACGCAGGTGAAGTAATCAGAGAATAAGGATAACAACTGAAGCATAATAAACTGTGAATAGTTTAAAGTCTGTGTAAACAAAAGAGTGTTGCAGAGACTTCCTTTTTTATTTAAATATAATCTTCTTCTCCTGCTCTGTATATAAAGCGTCCATTAAAAGTTGACTGCCACCCAATTCACATACACAGGTAGTTGAACAGAAAAAATCTCAAAGCCCAGCAGCTAAATAGCCTTGTAGTTCTATTTGATCTTTAGAAATTCCTTTTAAATGTTACATTTGACGAACAAAATCTGTTTCTATATGTTCAAACTGAATAGCTGGAAATGTAATTTAGAGTGTTGATTATGTAATGGAGATTATTCTGTAGGCCAAATGTTATGACACTAACAGCTGCTTTTCAGTATGAAGAATAATTGTATGAATTTGCTTAGAAATTATGATCTGTTCACCCACTAGCATTGTGTCCTTTGACACTTGTCCACTTACAAATGGAATTATTTTGCTCAGGAGAAACAGACTGCATGTGCTTATCTTCCTCAGTGATGGGCACTATAGATATACATAGATCAATATGTTTCAATAATAGAGAAGGATAAATGAACAGATAAGATGGATGGTATTAATGTGCTCTTGAATTTTTAAAGTATTTCTGATTTTAGTGATTATTTATGGTTGTCTGAGGCTGTTTATTATAAGGAGAGAGCGAAGGTTGCCTGGGGGCTGGGCCATGAAAATTTTTCTTTTTAAAGGTCTATGTGTGACTGGGCATTCAGGTTGTTCTCAGCACAGTGTATGTAACCAGAGCATGTGGCTTCCTTACCTTTAATAGTTTTTAATGTTAGTGATGTATGTAATGGTATTTCTTGTCTTGTTATGAATTGCACTTAGTAAATTTTAACTATAAATTAGTTGTGTTGTGGGGGAACTTCCTAGTTTTTTAAAAATAGTATTTGACATCTCTACAGAGTCGTGCTTTGTCTCTGGAAAGACAGACTGACATCGTAGCTGTTCCAAAAATTCAGAATAGAACCCTTTTTTAAATATATTATCTATCTTTTCCATAGAGTTGACTGGATGTTGATGTACCAAGGCATGATGGTGCTAGCTGCAAATCAGGTCTGGTGGACCTGGGAGGTAGAAGACGTTTTTCATAAAGTAAAGAAAGGAGAAAAACAGGCAATGAAACTTTTTGCCAAGAAAATGCATCAGCAGATTGATTCCCTGGTTACCCGAATCACAAAGCCATTAAGTAGGAATGACAGAAAAAAATACAATACTGTTCTCATCATTGATGTCCATGCCAGAGATATCGTTGACACGTTTGTAAGAGACAGGTAACCCCCTGATTCAGCGAGATAATACCAAAAAGACTGTATTCTGTAGTCACAACCTTTTGCTTCATCTGAACACCTTTCTCTTTTATAGCATCATGGAAGCTCGAGAGTTTGAGTGGGAAAGCCAGCTGCGTTTTTACTGGGATCGAGAGCCAGATGACTTGAATGTCCGTCAGTGTACAGGCACCTTCTCATATGGCTATGAATATATGGGGCTGAATGGAAGACTTGTCATCACGCCCCTTACGGATCGCATCTATCTAACGCTCACACAGGTACATATTAAAGGGCTTTGTTTGTATGATACTCTGCTGTAATGTATTTCTTGGGGTTCACAACATGATTCTTTTATTACCACTCTGTTTATCCCAAGTGATCACATTTAGATAACTGTATATTTAACTCACTTTAAACCCCATGTGATTTGAAAATTTTAAAGACCATGTAAAAGACAGCTATAGATTAAAATTGGCTTCAAGGCTGGTTGTTTCAGTGATACTTCAGTCATCTTGTTAACAACTCAGTTAGAACAGATTCTTAAATTCCAACCTGAATATAATCCTGCATCTATTCTAGAGGCTTTGCAGTGGGTCAGCAATGCTTCTGTCACTGAGATTGGTGTAAGCAGGTTTGTTAGATTGTAAACTCACTGGGGCAGGGACTGTTTTTTGTTCTGTGTACAGCACCTAGCACAGGGGGTCATGATCTATCATTTGGGCTCCTACTGAGAACTGCAATACAAATAATAAAATAAGGAGAACTAATAAGAAGCAATTTTTAGAATGTTGCAAGGTTTCTACTGAAGACTGAATCAAGGGACCTGGGATTCCAGTCACAGGGCAGCCACTGACTTGCTCTGTCACTAGGAATATCACTTACTCTCGTTGGCTGTGTCTACACGTACAAAGTTAAGTTGACTTTGTTAAGCGACTTAACAAGGTCACCTTAAAGCCGACTCAAAGTCGGCCTTGTTAAATCGACTTAACAAATTGACTACACTTTAAGTCAACGTTGTTAAGTCAACTTTACAGCAGAGATAGCCATTATATTGGGTTTAAGTCGACTTAATAAAGTCGATTTAGCGTTAATCCCCGTCTACACTGGCCTTAAGTCGACTCAAGGAGTCGACGTAAGGCTTAAGTCGACCTAAAAGGAGGTGTTATTAAGTCGACTTAAGAAAAGCCCAGTGTGGACGCGGCTTTGTTTAGGTCGACTTAAGCGTCCTTAAGTCAACCTAACTTGCCAGTGTAGATGCACCCATTGTGCCTTGGTTTCTTCTTATGTAAAATGGGGATAACGCCCACCTTTGAGAGCTTGGGTTGAAAGGAATGCCCAATGGGCACTGTATTGCTAGTTTTGTTAAAATCATGGCTGAGCGGTGATTATTTGAAGGCATTATTACAGTGATAATCATGTCACTTCTTGAGCAGTTTAGTCTCTTTGCTGTTTGCTGCCAAAACTCCTACCTCTGCCAGTATTTGCAGTTCTAGCTCCTGGTGCCCATCTTTCTGTCTGTCTAATCCTTTGCTGACTTTCCATGCTCATACATCATTCTTTGCTGGAGAGGCTGTTGTACGAAATGTAAAAGGAGGAGCCAGAATTGGAAATGCTGGGAGAGAGGCCCTCTGGCAGCTGTGGGAAGTGAAGGGAGGGAGCAAACAGGAATGAAGAAGAAATAAATCATGAAGAAATTAATGAGAGCCATGCAGTCTATGTGGCTACGTCTACACTTGTAAAGTTAAGTCGACTTAACAGAGCGTCTCCACTTTAAGTCGACTTAACAGTAGACATAGCCGTCCACACTGGCTTTAAGTCGACTTAATAAAGTCGACTTAGCGCTATTCCCCGTCCACACTGGCTTTAAGTCGACTTAATAAAGTCGACTTAGCGCTATTCCCTGTCTACACTGGCTTTAAGTCGACTTAATAAAGTCGACAGCGCTATTCCCCGTCCACATTGGCTTTAAGTCAACTTAAGAAGTCGATTTAAGGCTTAAATCGACTTTCAGAGGTGGTGTTATTAAGTCGACTTAAGCTGTTATTAAGTCGATTTAAGGAAGCGCTTAAGCTGACTTAATAAAAGCCCAGTGTGGACACGGCTTTGTGTAGGTCGACTTTAAGCATCCTTAAGTCGACCTAAGTTGTCAGTGTAGATGCACCCTGACTGACTTGCTCCTCTAATTAGTATTTGCTAAGCAACCCAAACCTGGGCCACGGTTTAACAGTTTATATGATATCCACAGAACTGAACTATATTGTAGTTTATATATGTATATGCTACCTTGTGGCATGTAAGGAACTTGCAGAACTTTTTTACTGAGCAAACATAACTTTCCTGAAAATTTTTGTTGGAAGTCTTTGAGCTGAACTAATGTGTTATCCTGCTCCATGCTCAACTTTGCTTTTGTGCTTTGTTTCCAAAAGGCTTTATCCATGTTTTTGGGAGGAGCCCCTGCAGGGCCAGCAGGTACAGGGAAAACAGAGACAACCAAGGATCTAGCCAAAGCCCTGGGCTTGTTGTGTGTTGTAACAAACTGTGGAGAAGGCATGGATTTCAAAGTAAGTGTTCGAAGAATACAGTAGCCACAGCACCATTATGCATGCTGCCCAGGCTAGATGATTTGCTCTTCACTTTTGAAGAAGACTTCTTCTAATTACAAACAAATCCCATGCAATTGAAAATAAAATATAGTAAAAATATGTTATTTCTTTTTTAAATTCCTGAGGTGTCTGGAGTTGAGGATTTGGGCTTTGCCTTGTAGTAGTGAGAATCCATGTCTAGATGATAAGATTCTAATTTCACTGTGGGCCACCAGCATAGGGTGAATAAATCTAGCAATAGATCCTGGAGTGGGAAGGCAGATAAATATTCAGAGGTTATGCAAAGTCCTGTACAGGTGTACTATATGCCAAAATGTGCTAATGCTCCATTTTTGAGGGGGTGTTTTTATTTTGTTTTCAGGCAGTTGGTAAAATTTTCTCCGGTCTTGCCCAGTGTGGGGCATGGGGATGCTTTGATGAATTTAATCGTATAGATGCCTCTGTGCTTTCAGTCATCTCTTCTCAGATCCAGACCATCCGAAATGCTCTAATGAATCAGTTGAAAACATTTCAGGTAAACACAAACACAAAAACAAAGAAACAAAAAAAATATTGAGAAAAAAGGCTAATCTTGTACTTAAGGCATGTGGTTGGGGGATTGTGTCATAAAATGCAATTTACTTGTGTCAAATATTTCACAATTAGGTATTAAGAGTTAGGTATGTAAGCTTATATTTAGGCATCTGAATAAGTGGTCCAGTTTTCAGAGATGTTGATGATCTCCCACTAACCTTTCTCTGCCTCAGTTGCTCCATCTGTAAAATGGGGATAATAAAACATACCTACCTGGCATGAGGGTTGTGAGGCTTAATTTATTAAGGTCTGTAAAGCTTTGAGATCCTCAGCTAGAAGTGCAAAACATTTTTGTCATTTTCTCTTTTAAAATAAGAGTCATATAGTCCTGACATTTGTTTATGCTTTAGTTTGAAGGGCAAGAAATTTCCCTGGATAGTCGAATGGGCATTTTTATCACCATGAATCCTGGTTATGCTGGCCGTACTGAGCTCCCTGAGTCTGTAAAAGCGTTATTCAGGCCTGTGGTTGTGATTGTACCAGATCTCCAGCAAATCTGTGAAATCATGCTCTTTTCTGAAGGTTTTCTTTTGGCAAAGGTAGGGAAAGTTTACTCCAAAATGAAGTAAAATAAAAACATGTACATGCGTGGTGGGTGGTCTGGGCCTTCTTTATAATGATTCTCTGTCTGCACTTTCAAATAGACCCTTGCCAAAAAGATGACAGTGTTGTACAAGTTGGCAAGAGAACAACTTTCTAAACAGCATCATTATGATTTTGGATTGCGTGCTCTCAAGTCAGTACTAGTGATGGCTGGAGAACTGAAGAGAGGATCAGCTGATCTTAACGAGGTAGATTTACTGTGTTCAACTAAGGAGCTGCCTGCCCCAGGATGAGTGGTGTAAATTTTCATAGGTTCATTGAAATTAACACTATCTGCGGATCTGACCCATTCTATGTGGCTGTTCATCGATGGTATCTTTGGTTGTTTTAAGAATGCCATTTGTACATCTGCTATAGAAATATGAATGTTTTCCTGACTGTGGCATGTCCTCCCACTTAGTAGTTTACTTATTGAGCACCTCAGAAAATTCAGGCAGCACCTCCTTGCATATAGTGCTTACAGAATGGGTGTGTCAATATGGGGAGGCTACATTATCAACAAAATGGCATAGAAAAGGGGGAAGACCTATAGGGATACAGCTATTTTAACCCTTAGTTTGTATATATTTTTACATGTTTGAATGTCTTAGGGGAAGGTCCTTAAAGTAATGTAGGCACCTAACTCCCATTAGGCATCTGAATATATTGGAGAATCTGGACCTTAATGTTTATATCAAGGATGCAAAGACTAGATGAATATACAGAGCTAAATTTTCAAATGTAATGCCTAAATTACACTCTCCAAATATGTGTATATTCCAGTTGTGTAATCAAAGCCTATATTTGCACATGCAAAGCTGTGAGTTGTCCTTACCCTCTAGTACATTTGCGTTTTGCAGAGTGGGTGGTGGGTATGTTTTGTTAAGCAAGTAGGTATGTTAACAGTGAGCCTTTGTGAATGAATTCAAGAAGTAGCCAGTAATTTGGAATATTCTAGCATCCATGTTTGGAAATTTGGTTCATATAATTAAAAAAGGGAATTTAAAATCCCAGTTGAAACTGATCAGTTTCACCATGATGAAATGGCTTTTATTTCCAATAGTAATTGATGCCAAGGTAATACTCTAAAGGTATCCAGTGGTGCAGAATGTAAAAATCACTAAATCTTTGTTAAAATAATTGTACAGTAGTACTATTCAAATATTTTCTAGTAGTTTTCAAACTTAGGGCTGGGGCCCAGGACTGGGTTGCAGACTCTCAGGTACTGGGTCACGGCACTCCCAGCCAAAAGACTGGAACGCGTTGCTCAAAGATGTAGTTGTTGTGTTGTGGACATAAATGATTTTTTCAACTGGGTCCTGAGGGGAAAAGTTTGAAGGCCACTGTTCTAAGGTACTGACACTTTTGAAAATTGGTTGAAGATTTGGGGATTCTCTATTCTGTTGTGTTTTGTCTAGGATGTGGTGCTGATGAGAGCTCTCCGAGATATGAATCTTCCAAAATTTGTGTTTGAAGATGTTCCTCTCTTCCTTGGCCTGATCTCTGATCTATTTCCTGGCCTGGATTGCCCTCGAGTCCGCTACCCTAACTTTAATGATGCTGTAGAACAAGTGCTGGAAGAAGGTGGTTATGTCGTTTTACCAGTCCAGGTAGAAGAAAGGTTGAATTGTTTAAAATTGTGAATAAAAGCAGTGGGTAAGATACTCATATAGTGTATAATTGAGTGGCTCCACTGAAGTTAGTAGAGTTTTATTGGTGTGCACCAACTTAGGATCTAGCCCAGATGAGCTTATTATATACAGTTATCTAAGCTAATGTATATTTTTCAGGTGGATAAAGTAGTTCAAATGTATGAGACAATGTTAACTCGTCATACTACTATGGTGGTTGGACCTACTGGAGGTGGCAAGTCTGTTGTCATTAATACTTTGTGCCAGGCCCAAACCAGGTGAGCACAGAAGCAGATAGAAGGGAATTAGAATTTGACTTGGCATAGTCTGTAGGACAAATGTATTGTAGCAGTCCCATGTGCTTATGCTGTGATCTTCCCTAAAACGTAATCCTATTGTAGTGTTTCCTTAGTGTGAAGTTTAATTTGGGCTGTATTGTGTCCTGTTAATTGTGTTCTTCCTGTTACTTCTCTACTTAGGCTTGGATTAGTGACAAAACTTTTTATGTTGAACCCTAAAGCAATGAGTGTGATTGAGCTTTATGGTATTCTTGACCCTACCACACGTGACTGGACAGATGGAGTTCTATCAAACATCTTCAGGGAAATCAACAAACCTACTGACAAGAAAGAGCGAAGGTAACCACCTAAGAATTAGAAATTATATTAGTACTTTCAGATATTCTGAATTTTATGCTTAATACAAATTATTTGTGCAGTCCTGAAAGAAAATGAAAGGAACATATCAAAAAATCATGAACCAAACAATGACAGAGTCCTTAGTATTTGGTTTCCCATCCAATTCTGTAGAGACAATAGCTTCTGCTAAAAATGTAGCCTGTATTTGACAGTCCTTCTTTGAGTCTTTGTCCATGTGGATCCCAATCTTGGTGCACATGTGCTTCATACGGATGAGACCTTGCATGCATGAGGTGCAGGTGCACTATGAGTGGATCCACATGGATAAAACATTTTGAAGAACCACAGTTACTGATAGGTAAGGAACCATTTTTAAAGTTTCTTTGAGTTACTAGAGTGATTTTAGACTATGTACGATACAAGTTACCCATCTTTTCCCTTTCCAATGTAATAAATTAAACTGGGCAATAATCATGGCCTTTCATCAGATGGAAATTTAGCACATTACTAGTTATGTAATCGCAACCCTCTGTATTGCACATTTAAGGGCCTTGTGCACTGTACACGTGAAGAAGGTGGCAAAATGTATTGTTTGGCTAGATTTTTCTGCTTATAAGCACTTGTAAGCAGCGTCTAATTACACACCACCCTGGGGGAGATATGTAATATTATTTGTGGAGCTGCTTGAGGTGCAGTGAGGAGCTCTGCCCAAGAGCTCTCTGCCTCGGCCCTATTGTGTACCATAACTTCCAAATGGATATTCAGTCCTCTCCCCATCATACGTGGTGCCACATATTCAGTGGGTTTTTTTCCACTTCAGCATTAAATAGCTTTTTCCAAGATGGATGGACTTTAAAGTCAATGGACTTTGACTCAGGCCCAAGGAGAACATCTTCATCTCAGCAGGAAAATGCCAGAGCCTCAGCAGGGAAGCAAGTTCAAAAGCAAATTTAGGATGAATAGAACCTGTAGAGGTCTATCAGTCTGTTAATGTGAGCTCCTTACTTGTATTAAGGTGAATGAGAACTATGTAGGTGGACGAAAGGGCAAGAGAGCCCTTGAATCTCTTCCATTAGGGTTAATTCATATCCGAAAACTGAGCTAACATCTTTGATGATGATAATACTTAAAATGGGAAATAAATTGACATGCTGTACCTCGTTAATTTCAAACCATGAGGGAACCATTGCAGACGAACCACTATTTATCCAATGTCTCTTTGTCTGGCATGTCTACAGGTACATTTTATTTGACGGAGATGTGGATGCTCTGTGGGTGGAAAATATGAATTCTGTAATGGATGATAACAAGCTGTTAACTTTGGCCAACGGGGAGCGCATCAGGCTGCAGGCTCATTGTGCTCTGTTATTTGAGGTGAGCAATGACCACATGATGTAACAACAAATAAAGGGTTAAATACATCTGGCTCTGCAGATTCTGAAAAGTGGGAGCCATAACTGCTCTTCAGACTTTCAAGTTATTTATGGCCATCATTGTGACTTTGTTTTCCAGGTTGGAGACTTACAATATGCATCTCCTGCAACTGTATCGCGTTGTGGGATGGTCTTTGTAGATCCTAAAAACCTGAAATATAAGCCTTACTGGCATAAATGGGTTAACCAGAGAGGAAACAAGGTAAAAAATGCTGCTGTTGATAAGATAATGATTTCAGAAACTGTTGTGTGAATGAAACATAGAATTGTGTATATTCATGGCACCTTCGTTGGCTGAATTTCTTTAGGGTTCCCTTGTAATACAGATCACTGATACCAAGTTTGATTAGAGCAGTAAGAATGTGCAAGCTGACCTTTAACTCTTTGGTGTGGAAATAAATATAAAAACCATAAATCAGTGGGAGTGCTTTCCAGAATCAAACCCAAAAACCGGCACAAGACTGAACTGATTCATATTGTAAATTAGTGAATCCCTGACGCCTGCTTATGCAACATGGTGCACATTCCTTTGATGAGGGCTTTATATGTTATACGAAGGTGTGGTCCACACTAGAATTGGTATAGCTATAACTCTCAGGCGTGTGAAAAAGCCACACTCCTGCAAGATGCAGCTGTACCAACCCCCGGTGTAGACCAGTGCCAGGAGCATTCTCCCATCAGCCGTGTTGCCATCGCTTGGAGACGTAAGTTACCTACCTGTACAGAAGAACCCCTCCTGGTGATATAGGTAATATCTTCACTGAATACTACAATGGTGCAGCTGCAGTTTTTTAAGTCAAACAAGTAGACAAACCCCAAGATACATGGTAATGAAAATGAATTAACGTAAAGTAACATACTATGGAAAAAAGTTCCACTGCTTGTTTGAAAGTCTTGATGTTCCAGTTATTCACTTCACAGGTGATATGTGAACCAATAAAATTTGGGAACTGCTGCTTTAGACTAATCACAATACCCTGGCTTCAACCATTTTTATCAGCAGTAAATAAATGTAATTCTGTAATAAACCCAAAAGTCCATCTTCACCACCACTGATCTTCCATAATATGCCAAATAAAAGTTGCAAAGGGGTAGCCGTGTTAGTCTAGGTCAACAAAACAAACAAGGAGTCCTGAGGCCCCTTTAAAGACTAACAAATGTATTTATTGCATGAGCTTTCGTGGGAGAAAATCCCATTTCGTCAGACGCCTTGAAGATGGGGAACTTACAGAATGGGAGGAAAATAAATACAGGGAAGTGTATGACATAGGATCAGGTCAGGCTGCAACCTGGGACTGCCTCAGTGGTCTGTTGTCAATGATACAGATTCAAACGACCAGATCCACAGTGCATTTAAGGTGGCATAGCTCTACTGCCTTCAGCTATCTGATGCAGATCTCATTCTGCTGAAAATCTGGCCCACAGAGTGATGTTGCATCTCTTGAGGGAACTACACCCATCCCTTCTCTGGTATAGGGAACATCTTTGTGTACACTGTGCTGCAATTTCAATTACAGGGTGGGAAATGTAGAGCTCACCAAATTGTTGCACTCCACCCCATGTGGATGCCACTGGCACAAGCTAAAAGATACCTAGTTCACGGCTACCCCTTTGGAACTAGTTCATGTTAACAGACCTTAGATACCTTTTCGTTCATGCTCACAGCAGCCACACAGGACAGTTAGACCGCAGGATGCTAATGTGCTGTATTTCATACCTCAAGGTCCACACTGTGGGGCTGTGGAGACAAGTTCTAAGACTCATTAGTCAGGTAGATAGGCAGCAAATCAGCTTTTAATGTTTCTATGTGGCTGCCTTCTCTCTTTTTTTCTCAGCAAGAACAAGTTGAATTAAATCGGCTCTTTGAAAAATATGTACCATACCTTATTGATATGATTGTAGAAGGTATTGTGGATGGCAGGCAAGGAGAGAAGCTGAAGACCATTGTTCCCCAAACAGATTTAAATATGGTAAGAAATAATGAATATTGATTTAAAAAGTTTCTACAGAGTGTGAAACTGAGACACGGAGAGGTCCGTAACTTTCCTCCATTTACACAGCAAGCCCATGACAGCCTCAATATGACCAGTAGACAAGGTATGCCTGTTTCCACTATAACAAAGACAGCCAGTTGCTAACACTATTCTTTTCCTTTAATGAATACGTATATAAGCAGATACACACCTGTATGCCCCAAAATCATCACAACACCCGTGAACATATGCTATGCTCCAATGGGGTGCAGAGATAAGAAGGCACATAGAAGGGCATCAGAATTCTCAACTTCACCTGAAGCTGTTGTTTTGCAACATCCTACAACAGGTGACGCAGTTGACTATGATGCTGGAAGCCTTAGTACTGCTGGAACCCGATGACCCTGATGTTCTGGAGTGCTACTTCCTGGAAGCTTTGTATTCCTCTTTAGGTGCTACCCTCCTTGACACTGGAAGAATTAAATTTGATGAAAGTATTAAACGTATTTCCTCAATGTCAACTGTTCAAGATGATCATGTCATGGCTAAACCAGGGGAACTGCCAGGTAGGATCATATCATTCATAATTTAGTCTGAGACACTTCCCTTGTGTTAAAAGACAATGATGGTGAGAGAGTAGGACATATCTTTATCACACTCTTTGTTTTATGTGTTGTGTGCAGTCTTTTACCGGTGTTTGGTCCCAGGATATTAGAGTGACAAGGTGGGTGAGGTACTATCTTTTATTGGATTAACTTTTGTTGGAGGAAGAGACAAGCTTTTGAGCTTGGTCACCTGAAGAAGAGCTCTGTGTAAGGTCAAAAATTTGTCTCTCTCACCAACAGAAGCTGGTCCAATAAAAGATGGTACCTCACCCACCTTGGATCTCCGATAACTTAGACAGGCCTTCAGAGTGCCTGAGTTATGCTGGGGGCCGCTCTTGCCCCTGGAAAAACCAAGATTGGGAGGGCACAAAAATGACTTAAAGAACCGCTAGCCCACTCCCCCGAGCTGCGAGTTCTGTGCAAGTTCTCTTAGCACAGAATCTCATGCTGAACATTTATCTTAGCCTAATGAAGTTTCTCTTGAAATATTTCAAGGTTCCAGATGACCTTTAGGTGTTAAATAAGAACCACATTGTGTCCTGTAGGTCAGCTTCCAACTTTGTATGACTTTCACTTTGATGGATGTCAGAAAAAGTGGGTGCCTTGGAGCAAACTAGTGCCTCAATACTTTCATAAGGCTGAAGTGAGATTTATTGACATTCTAGGTAAGTGTGGATTAAAATAGAATATTGGTGTTCCTTTAAAATGTGCTATCTACCAACAGCCGTAAAATCTTACTGGAAGAGTTTTGTGGTTTTTTTCCCCTGTCTTTCCCATTAGAAATATTAGGCTTTGATTTCCTTCTTCATGCTGGAGGACTCCAGCCAGGGCTTAGTAGGGTTTGAATGGTGCCATCATAAATAGACTGTAACCTTAGAAAGCTGGGCTGGTCTACACTAGAAAATTTGATCAACTTAGCTATGTCACTCAGGATTGTGAAAAATCCACACCACTAAGGAAACTAAGTCCCTATGTAGACAGTGCTAGGCCAATACAATACAACCCCATCACTGGAGTAAGTTTTTACACTGAAGTGCTAGAGTGGTGCAGCTGTAGCATTTTAAGACTAGACATAGCCTTAGACTCAACACCCCTTGCCTCTCAGAGCCAGAGCTCAGTTGTTCAGGTTCAGCCTTGTGGAATGTCACCATTTCAGGTTCTTCATGGATCTTTCCAAAATCCTTCAATAAAATGAGGAATATAGCACTTGATATTTGTGATACATCTTAATGTAAAGAACAAGGAAAAAAGAACCCTGTCAGGCCGTCATTATATATAATGAAGGAGTAGGGGATGGATCCAAAAATTAGTTTACAGTTCATCTTTGAAGACTTTAGGAACCAGGTTCTTCTTAACAACCAGGGTAAAGAGTAGGGAGCTGCTGCACAAGCAGTCTCCTATGGCAGACAAACCAGGAAAAATCACAGGTCCTGGCTCAGTTGTCTAATCCGAATAAAGATGAACCTGTCTTGAAATCCCAAAATACAATCTCCTCTGTTATTGGGAACATAATAAAATAGTGACAAATGAGTTGTATAATTATGGAAAATAATGCACATAATTTTGTAGTAACAATTCAGCAAGTACATGTTAACTTCACTGGCAGTGTGGGTTGATCCAGCAGTTTTTAGATATGCAAAATTTAAATGACTCTGTCACTCTTTTTTTTAAATAGTTCCTACTGTGGATACAACACGCACAACGTGGTTATTAGAAGAGATGGTAAAAATCAAACACCCTGTTGTTCTTGTTGGTGAATCTGGCACTTCTAAGACTGCAACTACACAAAACTTTCTAAAACACCTAAACCAAGACACTAATGTATGTACTCATGAATGCTGTTCTGTTTATCAAAACTGTCTTCCTCTTTATCATGTTGTATGTTACTAAATAGCTGCATTTCACCCCAGCCATGCCTGCATTTCTGTGGTGGGTAAAATAATACCTCCAGTTTAACACCCTGATTCAACAACTGGAACTGCCCTGGCAGAGCCCTGGATCTGTGCACAGCTTTCTTGACTTTGATGATACTCCACTTGGATGCAGGAGTCTGATTACAAGGCCGTGGCCTAAGTATCTAAAATATTTAATCAAATAACCATCTTGGTATCTTATTGAACCCCCCTCTTCCCGATTTTCTATATCAGCTATATTCTAAGTGAATAGCCAGACCAGAATGGTGTTTCATGTTGTGCTAGCTTTTCCTATATCACATGTGAAGAACATTGTCTAAAAATGCCATTTAAACGTTTTTTAAAAACCATTTTAATCAAGTGTTCTCCCTGCGTAGGTGCTGCTAATAATTAACTTCTCTTCTCGCACAACATCAATGGATATTCAGAGAAACTTAGAAGCAAATGTAGAGAAACGTACTAAGGATACTTATGGCCCTCCTATGGGAAAGCGCCTGCTGGTTTTCATGGATGATATGAACATGCCAAGGGTAAGCTGCCATCCTGTTTGCAATGTAACATGAGAACATGACGGGCTGCATGTCTGTGGTCCATTAATGCATAAATACAACCAGCGTCATTAGGCACACTTTGGCTTCAGCGTCGTACCTGCCAATACCTAGGGTTTGGACCTCAGAGCACCTTGCTGGGTTTCAGAGCTATTACAGCATCACTCTTAAACTTTCAAATGTTTCTCTTCTTTTTTCTTTTTTTTTCTTGTGTGTGGCCAGGCTGCTGTCCAGGGGCCGTTCTATTAATAGGTTGCAACGCCACTCACTCTAATTTGGTGTGGCCTCTCCTCCATCATCACAGAAGGGTTGTCAGGCCAGACTTGAATGATGTTGTGACCCAGTGCATTCAGTTCCAATGCCACACACCCACATTTGGCCTAGCAACCCTCCATCAGGACAGAGGAGTGATTGGCCAAATCTGCTGTCTTAGGCCTAGAAGAAAGGAAGTGTCACACACACTGAAGATTTGCCTACAGTCGCTTATTGTCTTGAGTGGCCTCTTTGGCCTCCCTTCTTGCCCTTAAGTCATATCACCCACTGACCCGCTCTCTGGGGATGTGCCTCCTTTAGAACCCATCCATATCTCTCCAAAAGCTGGGCAGGGCCGTATGTCACTCACTCATCAGCGACATGAGGTGTTTTCTCCACCTGAGCCAATCAGAATGAGAGAGGACAGTCAGTGCCTGAAACCTTACAAGTGTCACTTAGACATGATAATGTTCTATTGAATATGGAGCCAATGATTTCCTGCTCAAAGTGGTTACAGGCAACTCGTCCATGCTGTGTCTGACATATGTTGGTTCTTTTGTCCTACAAAGGTTGATGAATATGGCACACAGCAACCAATTGCCTTATTGAAGTTGCTCTTGGAAAAAGGTTCCTTGTATGACCGTGGTAAGGAGATGACATGTAAGAGTCTTCGAGATCTTGGCTTTATTGCTGCCATGGGCAAAGCAGGAGGAGGCCGTAATGAAGTTGACCCTCGATTCATTTCGCTCTTCTGCGTTTTCAATGTACCTTTTCCTTCTGAGGAGTCTTTGCATTTGATTTATGCCTCCATCCTGAAAGGTCACACTGAGGTAATTTGAATTGATTTAAAAGGCTTATCAGGATTGATCTTTTGAAATAGACTTTTTATCTTCCATGAAATTAAAGAACTTGCAAGTGTTTCTTTTCATGATTTCCTCTATGGCTGTTTGTGGCCAATCCTTCCCCTACAGCTTGGTGACTGTTATTAATATGCACTAAGATACTTTCCTGGGTCTTCATTCAAGTTGGGAGAGCCTCATACATTTATGCAACAGACGAATTTGGCTCCAAACAGGGAATAACTTGCCTGGGAAGACAAAGTGTTGTGAAGTAGTAGCAAACAATAATGCCAAACTTTAGATTGTCAATATTGCAATCACTCTACTAACAAATTTTGTTAGCTACCATGGGCCTCGGTCACAGATGCACTGAAATCAATGGGAGTCTTTCCATTTATTTCAATGTAGACTTTTAGATCAGGCCCCACATTGCTCCTGACCCACAGTTTTGCATATCACTTTCATAAATCATTCCGATTCATTTGAGAACCTTACAGACTCTTCTCTTCTCTTCCTATAGTGGGTTTTTTAATGTGTTTATTTGTCTTCAGATGATATAAATTCTAAAACATTATTAAAATCAGAAGTTCTGAAGTTCTCTACAAAGTAAGTGAGTTTTGAAGGTCTTCAAAGAATGTGGCTAATAAGAAAGCTAATAAAGAGTGATCATCTGGTGCTGAATTGAAACATATTGAGCAATAAACTTTTAAGCCGTAAAATAATTTATAAATTGATGCTTTTCATAGCTGTCTATAACAAGTTACTGGTTAATATACAAAGTATTGAATTTGAAAAGAAACAGAAAATTAAATATAATGCATTAAACTGCATCAGTAAGCACATTACATTGCAATGTTATATATAAGAATATTATTATTATTTACGATCCGCATTGTGGTAGTGCTTAAGAGCCCAGTCATGGACCAGGACCCCATTGTGCTAGGTGCTGTACGAACACATAACCAAAAGATGATTCCTGCACCAAAGAGCTTCCAAGCTAAGTGATAAAATAGCCAGGTTAAATGTTAGATGCACACATTACATTATACAAGGAATTTCTAAAAAACATTTTCTCCTGCACCGAGTTATTTTAAATGTATCAAGTAGGGTAGAAGAGTAGGAAAGCAGAGTATATTTGGTGAACCACAGAGAAGTCTTGCTTTTCTTGTGTTTGCAGATTTTTAATGAATCCATAGCAATGATTGCTGACAAGATGACATTCTGTACTTTGGAACTTTATAAAGCGATAGTCCGGGATCTACCCCCAACTCCTTCCAAATTCCATTACATTTTTAATCTGCGAGATCTCTCCAGGGTCTACAATGGACTTGTCCTAACAACCCCAGAGCGGTAAGTGTTGAGGAAATGGTTGGTTAGAAAAATTGACTTCAGTAGAGCTACGTTCTTTTATGAGCCAGCCTGTCCGTGGCAGGTTAGCTGGAAACCAGACACATGTATCAGTCACATTGATAAGAGATAATATGGGATAGCTTTTCTCTAGCTTTTCTCCAGGAGCTGGGCTGAGCTCAGGAGAATGGGACACCAGATAGTTAGATACAGCTTCCTGAATCCAAGGGGCTGTCTGCACTGTTCACAGCTATGGTGTGAGCTAGAGAAGGCTAGAAACGTCTCTGAATTACTTCCAGCGGCATATAGTCTCTAAGGAACCACATGCCATCTGAGGATCATTGTGCTTTGACACGCCTCCTCCTTTTCGAGACACACCCTCTATGCCAGGTCAAGGGAGCATTTGGTGTACGCACCTGTTCTGCCAACTTTGTCCAGCTGAGAGTTCTTCCCTCCAGCATAATTCGTAGCTGTTCAGTTATGGCCTGGTTAAGACTGACATTTAAGTCAACCCTTGTCAACATGCCTTTGTCTACCCGTAATGGCACAGAATAGGGATGCTGTGCCAATATTTACTTTCAGCTCTCCAGCTTCTCCTATGCCATAATTTGAGCTTTCTTTTGATTGCAATGCATGTTTTTATTTCACTCAAGTTGCTTCCTATCGTTTTGAGAAAATGAATGGTTCATCTTGTTATGCACATGACCTCCAGGTGGCATAATGAACGGCTGTGCTAATGAAATCAGGAACAAATGTCTGTAAAGCAACTTTTAATATCATGGCCTCTTTTTTCTTCTGTCCCATTAAGTATTTAATGTAAGTAACAGCTTTGCTGGGAATGAAGGGTAAAAGTGTTTTGATTCATGAGGTTTTGATCAAATTAAACGGAGGATAAACTTAGTGACTAGATTATGTGAAAAGCGATGTCGTTCTCTCTTTTTTTTAGGTAGGTACAAAAGGAACCCGTGCATAGATGCATTTATGTCTGTTTTGCCTTTCACTGTAGATACACCTCCAAATGGGGGAAGGAGTTTAGAAAATCTTGAACTGTGAGACTGTTCCTGATCACGAATACTGTAAAATATGACCTCTGGAGATAAAATTACTCTTTCCAGTGAAAAAGGAAACAAATACTGATTTGTTAACAGTGCTGTTAACCACATGACCTTATTTGTTGCATCCACTGATTTGGTGCAATCTGATCATTTAACTTTGATACAGGTTCCAAACAGTCACACAGATGGTACGAGTCTGGAGAAATGAGTGCCTGAGAGTTTTCCATGACAGATTGATCAACGAAGTAGACAAGATACTGGTGAGTAACTTTTTTATTTTTTAGTAATCATTTAATATTAATATGGCAATTAGTTCAAAAAAGTAATGTTAACAACTGTTCCACTACTGTTTTGAAATCAAACTGCAGGCTTGATTCACCACTTGGTCAGTCCAGGTTCACACCAGGGTAATTGACGGAAACATAGCCCACTGACGTAAAAACCATAAAAAAGGGTCGGAACTGGCTACAACAAACAAATGAACAAACTCACAGAAGGACAAAGGTCATTTCATCTGGATTTTATTGTGATGTTACAAACTTCTGGGCATCACAGATATATAAACCATAGCACTGGAAAGCTGAATAAGGGGCTGCATTTTCTTAGGCTTCTGCTAGCTCCATGAACTACAAACAATGAGTCTGGGGGCACTTTTAAAGACTAACAAATTTATTTATTGCATGAGCTTTTGTGGGAGAAAATCCCATCTGACGAAGTGAGATTTTCTCCCATGAAAGCACATGCGATAAATAAAGTGCCACCAGACTCCTTGTTTGTTTTGCTGGGCTAGACTAACACGGCTCCGCCTTAGGAACTTATGCATCTACAGGAAGTCATATTAGATGCCCTTAACCTCTATGACTCTGTGCTTCAGTGGCATGCTTTCCATTCTCTCAGGATAGCCCATGGTATTGAGTCCTGAAGCTTATGGGTCCCACTTATGTGAAGTTTACCTGATTAAGTAACAGCATCGGGCCCTGAGATAAATGAGTGAAAATCAGTATAGAAAGTATGAAATGAGGCATCTGTACTCTGGCGTGACTTAAGAATTTGGAAATTTTGTGTCTGCAGGGGCTGCAGAATGGAGTTCACAATTTCTTATGTAGTACCGTAAAATACTTGAATAAGAAAAAACATTTTGATGTGCTAAATCTCCTTATAGTTTGCTCTGATTACATTCAACACTCTATAATACTGTATATGGATGTCTATATGCATATATATTTCTATTTATGTCCTTCTGTGTGTGCTGTATGCAATATGCGTCTCCATTATGTATTACAAGAGTGAATTTAGTCTTTGCGACACTGGTGGTCTGACACCAGAACTGGCTATAAGAACCAAGGATGGGATGTGATTTTACCAGAATACATGAGAGAGTTTTTTATAATGGGCGTATTCTGTAAAACCTGTGCAGCCCACTGGCATCAGGAGTACCTGGGCTGGCTGTAGACACTGCATGTTTTAGAGGAGAAACACACAGGTAGGAGGTGTGATCCAGCAGGCCCTCTGAAAGCAATCGAACAGCTCATGAGTAAGAATTTGCAGGGTCTGGCCCTTCAGGCATTCCTGACTTCAGATCTGCTTGTATCATTTTACCTATTTGCTCTCATATACTTTAAGGTACAAGGGCACATACAAGACCTGATTCAAGAGTATTTCAAAGATGATTTAGAGCAGGTCATGAGAGACCCTATTCTTTTTGGAGACTTCAGAATGGCCCTGAATGAAGGGGAACCTCGTGTTTATGAAGACATCCAGGACTATGATGCAGCAAAAGCTCTCTTTCAGGTATAGTGCTTTAACCAGCATCTGTGTAGGAATTTGTCTGTGTGAACAAATAGGATATGTCTAGGCTGCAGTTAAAAGCCCTTTATTTTATTTTATTTTATTTGTTTACTTTGTGCATGTGACTTTGCTTTGCATATAGCAATTTTTACTCTTTCCTCCTTGAGTTTCAGTTTCCCCTGTTGTTGTGTGTCTTTCACATAGCTGGAGGGGAGAGAAAAACATATTACAAATAGGAAAATACTGATTGTAAATCAATAAAAATTGGCAGGACAATGCAAGAACAAGTGTAGGTAACTCAGGCCTATTGTACGCTGCCGCCGGCAGTCCATGGAAAATATGCAAGATACATACTGCAGCTTGCGTTCTTCTGTTGATTTGTTTATGTTGCTGTACTATAGCATCTTCACTGCACTGAGTTGATGGGAGATTCCCCCTGTTGACACAGCCTTATTCCTTTTGGGGAGGTGGATTAATCACGTCAATCGAGAGCACTTCCAGGGTCGATTGATAAGGTCTTCACAGCCTGCTCAATCAATCCCACTGCATTGATCCCCACGAAGCTGGCAGTGTAGACATACGCTCAGTTTAACTCAGTTTTGGACTAGATTTTCAGTTGGTGTCCTTTCAAACAAATTTATCCAAGAGATTGGAACGTTTCCAAAGTAAATAAATAGTGCCTGTTTTCAATAATATTGCAATGCAGGCTTTTGTTTGTTCTTTATGTGAAGTAAATTTGTTTGCAAACATTTAGGAGTCTATTCACCCTTTGTTATGCACATATGATTTCCACTGGTGCTAGGTTTAGGGATGAAATAGAAATCAATGATCATCTAGTCCATCAGGTGAAGAAATCCTAAATTCTAAAATATTTCTGGTAATTTATTTTTTCTCGGTGGCTTAAAGTTTAATAATGCTTCTATATACATTTTATTACATTATGTTTATTAACCTTTTCAGCATTTCCCATTTTTGTTGGTAACTGTCTAAATAATTGGCTTTGCAGGAGATTCTTGAAGAATACAATGAAGTTAATACAAAAATGAATCTGGTGCTTTTTGATGATGCTTTGGAACATTTAACCCGAGTGCATCGCATCATTCGGATGAATCGTGGCCATGCCCTCCTCGTAGGAGTGGGGGGTTCAGGAAAACAGTCTCTTGCGAGGCTGGCTGCCTATACAGCTGGATGTGAGGTCTGTGGAATTGTACTTTTTCACCAGAAAGGAGTCAAGGACAGAAAAATGGTAGATGGTCCTGAAATTGAGTAGAGCCTTGTAGGCAAGGGCATAGAAATTAAGCCTGATGCAGCCAATAAAGTGAGATCAAAATCAGGGTATCAGCTGCTCTCTGGGAAGATTGAAAGGGGTGAGATGTGCATTAGGTGACTGAAGTTAGGAGATTGCACTGATTTGGGGCAGATTATGAGGGCTTGAACCTGGTTGTTGGGAGCAGAAAGCAGAGGGTGGATTTTGAAGATCTAAGCTGAGAATCAATAGCATTTAACTACCACTACTGTTATTTATCTGTAGTGCAGCAGTTCTCAGAGGCATCAGCAAGGCCTCATTTGCCCACTGATGTACAAACAACTAAATAAGATGGTGGGGAAACAAAACAGTGGGAGAAGTCCAAAATGATTTTGAGGTTCTGTGTCTGGAGCATTGTGGGAACGGAATAGTTTAAAGAGAATACAGAGCAGTAAATATATTGTCACCTTCTTACTTTCACAATATATGTTTACTAGTTATGGGACCAAACCAGAACCCTGAGTCTAAACCATGGGAAAGTTGAGTTCTAGCTCCAAAATCATGTTGTGGGTCCATCTCTACAATATTCTCTGTCTATCAAGTGTATTTTTATGTTTCATTTTTAGGTGTTTGAAATCGTTCTGAGTCGGGGATATGGAGAAAATAATTTCCGAGAAGACTTGAAAACGTTGTATATGAAGCTTGGTATTGAGAACAAGTCAATGATTTTCCTGTTTACAGATGCCCATGTGGCAGAAGAGGGTTTCCTGGAACTCATCAACAACATGTTAACATCAGGTGATACAGGAAGATTGATTGCTACTCCGTAAATACTTGTGATGCACAATCAAAAATGTACCTTTGCTCGGGCCACCAGACAAATGTAGCTTTTAAACATTAGTGTTTCCTATTTGTACTGTGTCCTCTGATGCTGGAGTTCATCTTGCAGCCTGAGGGCAAAAACACTATTGCTTTAAATATTGCCTGAAATAATCTTGGCTTTGGTTATAGCTTTTCTGCGTCCCCACATGATCATGTGCCAGGCCTTGACAAATCAGTTTCTGGTCACTATGGTGACCAGTTTTAGTAGCCTGTCACCTAGCTCCACTGCAGAAATGTAATAAAGGAGCGCCCTCCGGCAATCAAAAATAAAATTGCTGGCACCTAGCTGTGAGCCAGTTTTGTCCACCCCTGCCATATGCATAGGTCTGAATAGGTTTAGTGGGCTAGAAAAAGGATTATTTTGCCCTGGCCATGGTGCTTGACCCAGAATTCTCAAACTGTTCCCTAGAGTGGACTACATCTTAATAGCAATAGTGTCTCAGGGGCATCTTTGATCCTCTTCACGATCCTGAGGGATACATCCTCTTTCATTGGCAATTGAATAACATCCCATGGAAACTACAACAAATGCTTGCATGGAAAAGTATATCGTATTTACACATAAATACGTGTGTTTTTAGCATATTTTAATGCATTTAGCAGCTGAAATGCGAAGGAGCAAGCACTGTGTGGCCATCCTCTCTCAGAAGGCCAACAGTGCTCCATAGCTCACAGTTTGAGAATCTCTATCATACAGTCAAGTTCCAAAGGGGTAGCTGTGTTAGTCTATTGCAGAAAAACAAACAGAGTCCTGTGGCACTTTTAAAGACTAACAGATTTATTTATCGCATGAGCTTTAAATCTCACGGAAGTCTTTAACAATGCCACAGGACTCTGTTTGTTTTTCTATTACACAGATCTCACTTAACCTCTTGTGTTCTCTTCCCTTGTCTCTGCATGTGTCCATCTATCTGTGCGTCTCACCCTGTCCGGATGTCTACCTGTATCACGTGTTAAATACATAGAGTAGCCATTTGTTTGTGATAGTTAAAATGTGTATTGATTATTGTTTTGTTATGTTTTATATGCAAATCTGATGAAGTATTGTTTTAATTTTTCACATGCATGTGATAATTTTTAAATACATTTTATTGCACATTATCATAAGCACTTAAACATTCCTTAGCACCTGTATTTTGTGTACAGTGTTGTAGCCATGTTGACCCCAGGATATCAGAGAGATGAGGTGGGGAGGTAATATTTTTTATTGAACCAACTTGCGTTGGTGAAGAAGACAGTCTTTTGAGTTATGATGTTTTATATGTTTGAAACCTAAACAAAAATGAAGTAATTATTCATCACAACACCCTTGTAAAATAGGAAGGTACCATAAGTATTGCCCCATTTTCTAGATGGGGATATTGAAACACAGAGAAGTTAATTAAGTGACTTGTTCAAAGCTACTAAGAGTAATTTTTGCTGAGCCAATTTGAGAAGTCAGTAATTTCCTGGCTTCTGGTCCTGTACTCATTTCCCTTAGGCCATGCCTACTGACCACTTTCTGTGACGACTCTGTCTTTATGTGATAGGAATTGTCCCAGCACTTTTTCCAGATGATGAAAAAGACTCCATACTAAGTCAAATTGGAAATGAAGCAATTAAAGCTGGAGTGGGACCTGCTAAAGAAAGTGTCTGGCAGTATTTTGTAAATAAGAGTGCAAACAACCTTCACATTGTCCTTGGGATGTCACCAGTGGGTGACACCTTGAGAACGCGTTGCAGAAATTTCCCAGGTTTGTATATTAAATCTAACACTTCAGTGTTTGTTCCACGTGTATCTGTGGAATACAGGTCTTCAGTAGTTTCTTATGTAGACGTTCTTCAGTTGGTGTGTGGAGAGAACTGACAAGGCAAACATACAGCATGGTGTGGGTTATTATTAAGAACTTGCCCAGTTAGTTACCACACATAGGCAGAGATTATTGATTGACATTTAAGGGTCAGACGGCTAACAGTAGGGTAATCGACTTCTGTGATCCAGAAGTGTACAGTTAACGGCCTGCCTTTTTCGCAGCATTTCATCTCTGCATTAGAGTATCTCTCGAATCGTCTCCATCCTCTGGTAGATATTTAGAGAGAAAAGTGGGCTCGTAAGTGGCTTGAAAATAAGAGACGTTTTATTCCTAAAGAACAATGCACTGAATTCGACTACAGAGCAGGCCTGGACATAGGGCGTGGTGTTCAAATAGAGATTGACCTATGGGTAACACCTTTGCTGAAAGTACCAGACCAATTTTTTTTAATGTGTTGATCCTACAAAGTTAGGCACGTGCATGTTTGCAGGATCAGGTTAATATGGAAGATGGATTGTTTAGTTGACAATATTAATTTCTTTTAAGGTCTTGTCAACAATACTGGCATTGACTGGTTCTTGCCCTGGCCCCCACAAGCATTGTACGCTGTTGCCAAGTCCTTTTTAGGTAAGTAAAATGTCATTCTTCAACCCCATTGTGTACCCAGTGGTACCAAGAAAGACATTCCTCACTTTAAGATATTGTAAGGCTCTTCATTGGCTCTTACATTATGGATGCTTCTTGGGTTTAAATGGAACAAGTAAAAAAAACATTAAAGAACATTTACTGAGCTGTGTCCCTTCCCCAAATATATATTTTAAGCTTTCTAAAATTCCAACAGAAACAAGAAAGTTTGACAGTTTCACATGCCCGAGAAGTTAGATCATCTTCTGCCTGAATAAGAGAAATCGAGCACCCCCAAAATATTAGAAGGATGTTTGCAGTCCCCTGCACAAGGAGCATGTTTTCACTTCCAGACCAATCACCTTTTGGGGTTCTTTACTTCGTTAGAAGTTGAGGATGGGGTTTTTAGAAACATGGATCCTGGACTTGCTCTCTGGAGGTCCTTTTGAAAATCTAACTGAGAGGCAGTAAAAAGTGGCAGATGTACAACAGAGTACAGGAGCTCGCTTCAAGGAGAATAGAAAAGGATGTGGGAGCCTTAGCTATGAAACTATTGCCTAGAGCAGTGGTTTTCAACCTTTTTTCATTTGCAGACCACTAAAAAATTTTGAATGGAGGAGCGGACCCTTTTGAAAATCTCAGACATGGTCTGTGGACCCCCCGTGGACCATAGGTTGAAAAATAATGACCTAGAATCATTCTCATTCTCTCCTTGCTACTAAGAAGGTAGACATCAAAGACCTGATGAATCTAAACATGGTTCTGAAGTCATTCCAGCTTCTTACAGGAGGTCCACAAGAAGTGGTTGATTCTTAACCCTGACCAGACCCTCTGTAGATCTGGTTATGTTGGTCTTGGCCTACAGTGGACTATCTGCTCAATCTACCACTTCTTGTCCTTCCTTGATTAGATGGCGAGTTGTGTTAGGCTGGAAAAGAACTGACAGTTGGAAGATAGGATCTTGTGTTATAATGCTCAATATGACCATGGGTGTTTATATCCCAGATCACACAAAACTCAAATTTGCGGCCTTCTTCAGAGTGCATGAGGGTGTGTGGGGAAAGAACATTTCTGAAATGTACTGGCAGTTAAAAAAGACTCTCAAGCCTTAAGGAAGCATAGGCTAGCACTCTGAGCAGCAGACCCGCTGTCATGGCTTCTTGCTTCTGTTCTTAACTCTGCCACTGACTTTTCTTTGTCCTGAGGCAAGTATTTAACTTCTCCATGCCTTAGTTTCCCTATCTGTCAAAATGGGATAAATGAAACTCAGCTTCTTTTTAAACAGCTTTGAGATGTTTTGTTTTTCACACCCTCTTTTTAGGGGAAAATCCATTGATTCCAGCAGAGCACACAGAGTTTGTGATTGGACACATTGTCACGGTGCACGAATCTGTAGGGAATTTCAGTAAAAAATTTCTACAAAAGCTGAGACGCAGCAACTATGTTACACCAAAGAATTTTCTTGATTTCATTAATACTTACTCAAAATTGCTGGTGGAGAAAAATCAGTTCATTTTAGGTATGTTTTCTCTTTTTAAGACAGTATATGATTTAAATGTTTTAAACAGACTCATTTCATACTACCAGTCTGTGCAAAAGAAGTCATATAATACAACCCAAATACCTCGAAACAAACGTTACCTGAAATAATGTCCCTGAATGACACTCTTTCTTACTGTGAACCTGAGCCAGAATGCCCTATTCAAACATCCCTGAGTTCTGGGAGAGTCTAGATCTGGATTTGATCATAGTGGCTCAGAATCAGCTCAGGATTTATAGAGATGCCTGTGGTGTGTGACATGCACATTGTTCTTCTCAAAATAGTTAGCTGTATTCAGGCGGATGCTGAAATGTACCTAGTGCGTTGAAATGTGATTGACGTACAGTCAGGCCTGGTCACAGAAGATGTGCCACACAGGCAGAGGGGACATAGGTCAGGATCTGCAACTCCTGAGCCAATGCTTTAGCAGTGGGATTGTAAGGAAATCTCTCCTGCTGAACTCCTTTCCACTTCACACTCTCAGGAGCAGGACTGACCAAGGACAGGAGTCTGGGCTCTCTGGAGACCCATGATAACTTGTGACCCTTCAAAAATAGCAGGGGAGGCCTGCTGCCATTTTAAGAAAAGGGTTGATTTCTGTGACTACAGAAGAGGACACATTTTAAATAATGTCTGTCACTATGTCGTAGCTCCATCAATCACTAATATTTTGCTCTCTTTTTCACTAAGCACAATGTAAACGTCTGGAAGGGGGATTAGACAAACTGAAGGAAGCCAGTGTTCAGCTGGATGAACTAAATGAGAAACTTGCGGAGCAGAAGATTGTATTAGCTGAAAAATCAGCTGCCTGCGAGGCCTTGTTACAAGAGATTGCAACCAACACAGCAATAGGTAAGTATTGAACATTCCTGTCATATCCCAGAAGCTCAGCTGGGTTGGGCCAGGTCAGTATTAGGCTGGGAGATTTTTAAAGAACGCAGGTTTTGATCATTCAGAAGATGTCATGTGGTATTTCGCAGAATCACAAGCGGTTGGCCTTTGTTTCTTGGCCAGATTCCAACCTGTTCAATTACACTCTGCCTATGGCAACTCAAGTAGCTGCTGTGTTCTTCTTTACATCTCACCCCAACCTATTGGGGAGCAAACTGTGAGAGAAGACCTGGCACCAAGGGGAGATTTGTGAACTGAAGGCGGCAGCATGTGGGAAGGCAGCGGGAGTGGATGTGCCAGAGATCCAAGGGGATCTGTGAGCTCCTAACCCTCTGAAAGCCAGAAAGAAGAGAGCGTGTTCTGCTGTTCTTATTGCAGAACGTGTGTGTGGTGGGAGGAGTGCTCTGAATAGCACCAAGTCAGTTCATACTGATCTACAGAGAGTGGTAGGTTCTGATTTTAGGCCACGTGCACTTTACTGATTTGTTAGCTAGATACAAAGCTCAGGAAGCCATCTACTATATTCTGCCTTTCACACTTTTTAGCTGAGGAGAAGAAAAAATTGGCTGAAGAAAAAGCTGTGGAGATAGAAGAACAGAATAAGGTCATTGCTGTGGAAAAGAAGGATGCTGAAACAGCCTTGGCAGAGGCCATGCCTATCTTAGAAGCTGCTAAACTGGAGCTGCAGAAGCTTGACAAGTCTGATGTGACAGAGATTAGGTGATTTATTCTGATTTGTAATAGCGTAAACTCTTGGAAATGCATTTCTCTGGTGCCCTTTGCTGTAGGACCCCCACCCTCACAACCGCCAGCGAGGTAAGGAAGCATGATCATTTGTATTAGACACATGTGGGGACTGAGGCTGGAGAGGTCAAGGGCACACAGGGAGTCTGAGGCAGAGCTCGGGACTCTTCAAATCCTGTGTGTCAACCACAGGCTTGGTCTTCCTTCCAGGAAAGCAATCCAATATTTGATGTCCTAATAATTCTGTAGTATATTTCTGCCACCCTGGGTACAACTGAAGTTTCTGCAGGGGTCATTCAAATAGTAGGAGTCCCAGCCCTTTCACTCTGTGCTCAGATTTTGTTCTGCACTAGATATGGGATATTTCTCTTTCTATAGACCTTCTTCTTTTGGAATTTTTAATAATAGATCCTGTAAAGGTGGTTTTAAAGCTACATCCAGCCTTCAGCTCCCCTCAAAATTCTGCCATTCTCCCTTCAGACTCTCCTAGTCCTCACACATTCCTGATCATCCCACCAGACCTCCAGACATTCTACCTTCCTTTTCCGATGCAGTGGGCAACTTGACCTTCCTCTTCCACTCAGTGGAGCTCTGCTGATTTCCACCAATGGAGCATCTGGCTGTAATTACACACCATTGCATTCCACTGGCCTGGCTTTCTGTTGGACGCATTTCTCAAAGGAGTGTCCATAATATAATCATTTCCTAGACAGGTCGCCTTCCTTTCTTCTTATGCTTTGTCATGTGCATGGATCCTTTCATGGTAGGATGGATGGTGAACTAAACACTGACGTTCCATTCATGTTGTTTGTTCTCTGTCTAAATAGACTTCTGGGAAAACTCCATACACTGTTTCTCTGCTTTTATTAACAATGCTGAGGCCGTGTGCTGGTCCTTTTGAGGGGGGTGAATTTCACCAACAGAAGGTTGCTGCAATGGCTGATCTTTAGGCAGTCATGCCTAGTGGTCAGTGCAGGAACCAGGTGTAGTGGTTGGAGCCAGAGGTTAGAACCAAAGATAGTGTCAGGCATCAAGCTGAAGGTCAGAGTCGGACACAAAGTCACATGCTAGCAGGGGCCAGAACCAGAGTCAAGTGCCAAGCTGTGGTCAGTGACATAGACATCATCGGGGTAAGGCGCAGGAGTGGGGACCAGGAATCGGGCACAAACTGGGAGTAGACAGGAGTCTGCAGTAGGAAGACAGGAACGAGGTGAGGCAGGAATGCAGGACAGAGGAGTCAGGTAAACAGGAGGGTCCCTAGCAACAACCAGCCTTAGGAGTT
>ML685954.1:2491774-2530158 GCA_007922175.1 Pelusios castaneus | reverse complement strand
TTTCTTTCTTTCTTTCTTTCTTTCTTTCTTTCTTTCTTTCTTTCTTTCTTTCTCTTGTAACATCTTACTTCAACTCCAAAACCATCTTTGCATGGTTTAATTAAAACTGAAAGTAGAAATGATGACATTTGTAAATATTTTCCAGCATGTCTTATAACATACAGTGTTCTATGACACAAATATTTCAACTTTGTCATCTGGAAATCTAATAACTGAACTAGATCATTTTTGGGGGGGAAAGAATTTTTCCTAATATGATTTTTTCCTTTAAAATAAGGCTACTTGAATTTTAGGTAATTGAATGTAGGATTGTTTCAAGGAGATGTTCTTGTTTCTGTGGCACCACTGGTTTTTGTTGGCACACCGACCCGTGTCTATAGGATTTTTTATAAATGCTGTTTACTGTTTGAAATATTTTTAAATCCTGGTAGAGTTATTCAGAATATTTCAAAATGCTGTTTCAATATTGTTTAGCCACAGATTAGTTCAGCACATTGTGAATCATGTCGTTATGGATAAAATTGATGCCTAGGATCCACATTCTCACTCGTTAGGTTTCAGAGAAACTCAAGCTGGCTGAGAAGACAGCGGTGGACATTGATAAGCTGCGAGATGGCTACAGACCTGCTGCTAAGAGGGGCGCCATTTTGTTTTTTGTTTTGTCTGAAATGGCGCTTGTCAACACCATGTATCAATACTCCTTGGCCTCCTTCTTAGATGTCTTTGGATTTTCCCTTCGGAAATCCATGCCCAATTCAATTCTTCCAAAGAGGCTAAAAAATATCATGGATACACTGACATTCAACATATATAACTATGGCTGCACAGGTTAGTGTGATAAAGCAATGAGATGGCATCGTGTATGTTTGAATGACTGTAATGGGAATTCCTTCTATCACAAAGCAATGCAATTCTGTGCTGTCAAAGGTACTTCACCAAATATTGAATTCACTAAATAGTCTGTTCACGGCGAATGCTTCTACATTCTCTAGCCCTTCTTCTCTCATAGTGAGATTGCTCTGAAAGGCACAGAAGTGCTCCATTCTATCCCCTTGAAATATAAGAAGTGCTGCTTCTTTTAATAAACAGTCACTTACATATAGCAATGTTCCAAACGAATCACATTGATCTCAGCCGCTCCGAGCTTTGAAGGGGGGGCCATTTGGAGTCCACAGCTAGATCTAGATGTAAATGTTGCAGCAGATTCAAATCTCTTTAGGGAGATGAACCAAAATTTACCACCTTGAACTTTGTGGTGTGAGCAGAGTCAAGATCTGGATCTGAAATTTGTCCCAGTCCCAAATGCTTAACAAGCAGACTGATGAGCAGGCCTCAACAAATCTATGTATCTGGTCACCATGGCAACCAGTTTTAGTAGCCTGTGTGTAGCTGCACTGCAGAAATGTAATGGAGGAGCGCCCTCTGGTGACCAAAAGTAAAATTGCTGGCACCTAGCTATGAGCCAGTTTTGTCCACCCCTGGTGATGAAAATGTTTTGTTCTCATTGCAGGCTTATTTGAGAGACATAAGTTATTATTTTCATTTAATATGACTATTAAGATAGAACAAGCTGATGGTAGAGTCCCACAAGAAGAACTGGACTTCTTTTTAAAAGGTAACTTGCATATTTAATACCTTCTAGTAGTTACATGCACTTCTAGAATTCAAATTTCACTATCAAAGTTAACTCCGAGTAGAATTTCCAGAAGTACCTAGGTTCCTTTTACATTCAACGGGACTTGGGCTCCTAAATCACATAGTTCCTAAAGCTTAGTATATGGAGCCCGAACCTTGAGGAATATTTTAAAATAGATGTTCAACAAAAATACCTGGTGTCTGTTCAATTAAAAATATGCAACACAAAGTAGTAGTTTCCTGACTTCATTAATAGGTTTTGGCACTGTGCTAAGTGGATCCTCAGCTTATATAAATGGCATAGCCTGGTTGAAGGCAATAGACCTAGGCTGGTTTACACCAGTAGAAGAAGCGGTCCTTGCATTTATTTACAGCTTTGTTTGATGTCAAAAAGGCCAACAGTGAAATCCTGACTCCAGTGAGGTCAATGATAAAGCTCCCATTGACTTCAGAAGGGCCAGCATTTCACACCAAGAGACCGTCTTTAGTTAAATGCCTATATAGTGGCAAAAATACAAACTTTACAAGCAGATATTTGCCATGTAGTAATTATTTCTCCAGCAGATGAGTTAAAAGTCATTGTGCTCCCATTTGTGATTGTGATAGCTTTCTGAATTCTGACTAGGCAATATTTCCCTGGAGAAGAGTACACGAAAGAAGCCATGTGCTTGGCTTTTTGATCAAGGCTGGGAGGACATAATTCGCCTGTCTGAACTATTTCCTGAGGAGTTTGGGTCTCTTCCAGATGATGTGGAGAAAAATCCTGAAGTATGGAAAGAAGTAAGTGATTTTCACAGTGTAGTTTCTGTCCCTCCCCTGTCACCCCCAATTAACTTGCTAAAAATGTGTGTGGGTCACTGGCTTCGTGTTATTCTTTGACTAGATGTTTCTTTAAAAGCTGTGGTGTAATTGTGTGATCTACATAGGAACATGGGAATTGCCACATTGAATCAGCCCACTCAGCCATTTAGTTTGCTATTCTGTCTCCCAACAGTGGCCAGTAATAGATACTGACAATGAAAGTTTTGCTATTGACTTCAAAAGAGACAGGGTTTCTCCTCTAATCATTTTGTAAAATTCTATTACATTGTTAGCCTTTATCATCCTGCGTGAGTGAGTTCCACAGAGTAATTTAGGTGTTGTATAAAAAGTATTTCCTCTGATCAGTTTTAAATTTGGTGCCTTTCAGTTTTGTTGAATGTCTGTTCTTGTATCATGCAGGAGAGTAGATAGGAGTCTTATCCATTATTATCTTGAGCTTGTGACCCATTTCTTTGTATCTTCTGATAATTACATAAAATGGAAGGATGACTGTGGCATTGGACAGCCATGTTTTATACAGAAAAGTTGATATTTAGCATGTATTTAATATTTTTTCTAGTTTCTCTTTGTAATTGATTTTCTCTGACTTTCTTCTCCATTTCCCCACATCTGTTTTTCTTGATGCAGACCTGGTAGCAGATTGACCTTTTCTTTCCAGTAAACTTGATTGATTTGTCCATCTCATCAACTCATATTCTCTGCTGTATTTCCTTTCTCAGTGGTATGATCTGGATGCCCTGGAACAGTCACCATTTCCCCTGCAATATCAAAACAGTCTCACACATTTTCAGAAGCTGCTGCTTCTGAGGTGTTTCCGAGTAGACCGTGTGTATCGTGCTGTGACTGACTATGTTACTCTGACAATGGATGAGAAGTAAGTTGCTGGCATGTTGGTTTTTATACTGAATCTTTCTAAGTTTTAAAAGAACCAAAGAAAGTCTGAGCCAGGTTATCACTAATTAATTTCCATTCATTTTAATGAGTTATTTGTATAATTTGCCTAAAGAGGAAACAGATGAACACCCCTTTATTCCATTTCCAGATTAGCTCTCCTAATAGATGGAATTTTAACTGTTTTTTATGTAAATTTTTGTGCTCCTCCCAGATATGTTCAGCCTCCTGTGATCAGCTTTGAAGCTATCTTTGAGCAGAGCACACCTAATTCGCCCATCGTTTTTATCTTGAGTCCTGGCTCTGACCCTGCCAGTGACCTCATGAAACTGGCTGATCGGACAGGCTTTGGAGGGAATCGCCTCAAATTCCTTGCCATGGGACAAGGACAAGAAAAGGTAACCTTCGGGGTGCTGGCATGTGTGTTTCCAGTATGTATTCTGTAACTATTGCAAATCTCATTCCTGACATTACAGGTCTGTCCACGTTTCTGTTCCAGCAACCCCCTGCTTTCAGGAAAGTGTTACTTTGTGTATTAAAAACAAAGCAATTTGGGTGAGCCCTGCCATGCAGATTATCACCCTGGAAGCAACCACTTTCTGTAAAATTGAGAGGAGGCACTGGCCTGGTCTGTTCCTTGGCTGTTTGAGTAAAGCTAGGTTCTGAATTGCTTTCTTGCCTGTAGTACGACGATAGTTGAGGTTGAAAAGATGCAGATATGCCAACAATTAGATTTCAGTCAATGTCCCTGTCTCATTACCTCTTGATATGACTGTAGGCAAAGATATCTCTGCATGTTGCTATTTGCAAGCAAAAGTAACCTGATCTGTGCTCTGGATGTGCCTTGCTTGCTTCCCCAGTCTATCAAATCTGGGGAATTTTTCAAAAGCACTCAGCAGGTGGCTACTCTGCTATAATTTGAAATCGACGGCAAAATTCTCAGTGGCGTCAGTGGGTGATGAGATAGACCCATTCTGATGTCCTCTGAAAACCACTCATATGACACAGACTTACTTCATTACCATTTTCAAGTGTTTGAAAGCTTTATGGTGTTTTTCTTTTCAAAGCAATTAATGACATAGAAGAGCATCTATCCCAGCACAAGATACTCCTGGGAGGCTCTGGAAAATGGCACAATGGTTTAATTGGCACATTCCCCCCCCCCCAGAGTGTGCTGTAAAAGACAGAAAATGCTCGGAATGTTTTCTTGCTACATCGAAGCAGCTGGCTGCACTAAACCAGTGGTTTTCAAACTGAAGGTCAGGACCCAGTACTGGGTCGCAGACCTTCAGATATTGGGTCATGGTGCCCCCTGCGGCCGCCTCCCAGACTGGAACGCATTGCTCAAAGATGGCATTGTTGGGTCATGGGCATAAATGATTTTTCTCAACTGGGTCCCAAGAAAAAATGTTTGAAAACCACTAAACCATTCGGAATCCCTGCACTTTCAGGGTCCAAGCAAGCGTGTTTCCATCTCCTTGCCACAGGTTGCCCTGCAGTTGCTGGAGAACGCAGTGGCTCGTGGCCAGTGGTTAATGCTGCAGAACTGTCATTTGTTGGTGAAATGGCTGATTGATTTGGAGAAAGCACTGGAGAGAATTACTAAACCTCACCCAGACTTCCGCTTGTGGCTGACTACTGACCCGACCCAGGGCTTCCCTATTGGAATACTTCAGAAGTCTTTAAAGGTACAGTACATGGGTGAAACACAAACAGCGGGCATGGCCCACCACTCTGATTCAGGCGAAACTGATTGATCTGGGGCTATGTACACACGATAAGAGTACAGCCAACAAGGCAATCGCGCTTTAAAAATCACATGACCTTTATTGCGGGAGCGCGCGTACACACGTCGCTCCTTGCAACGCAACACAGCTCTTGCAATGGCGCGGTGTAGCGCAATGAATTCTGGGCACCTATCCCATAGTTCAGTTTTCCCTGAATCGGCACTTGGAATCCTGGGATGAAGGAAAGGAACGCAAAGCGCCATGGGTAAACTCTCAGTTTCCCATGGTGCACTGTGCTCCCCTTTCATCTTCCTCGTTGCTAATAGCAACTCGCGCCTATTTTCAACAGTGCAGTGCCGCACTACTTGCGAGCAATCACAATTGCGACAGCATGGATCCTGCTCTGATCTCCACTGCCCCAGACAATGATATTTTAGCAGAAGCCATAGCTCCACGAAAGAGAAAATTACCCCCCAACCCTCCCGCCACCTCAGAGGACACACTGCAGTTAGTGTCTTGGGTGGACGTCTCAGCGGGGGTGCAGAAGAGCGCCTGGCTACATGCTGTTGCACTCTCCTCTGGGTCATCCGCCATCTCCACTTCCTCATCAATCACGTCCTCATCGTGCTCTGCGCTGGCGCGATGTGTCCACAGGACTCTTTGGATGGCGTCTATCTTCTTGTAGTACCTGCATGTAAGAGGCGCTGGTCCCAAACGGCGGTTTGCCGCCTTCGCTCGGTGATAGCTTATTCTTAGCTCCTTCACCTTCGATCTGCACTGCACAGTGTCTCTATCATAGTCTCGCACTGACATGGCCTGAGAAATTATGCCATATGTAGCGAAATGCCACCTGCTGCTGAGTAGCTGCGCCTGCGCAGCAGCCGCTCCTCAGATGCTGATCAGGTCCAGTACCTGTGCTCCAAACGGGTGCACGTCCGCCACGTAGGGCTGCCATTGCTAGTGAAGATCAGAGCTGCACTCCACTCCGTGAGCAAGAGAACAGGAAGTGACAACAGAGGAGAAATACAAAAACCCCGGTACGCGAAACAGGGTGTGGATTGTTTCGTCATGGCCACAGAGAGCGGGTGGGGGGAAGACTTTGGAATGCTGGGACACTTCCGGAGGCCAATCATTGCGCGGTAAGCATACACGCAAGTCGAAAGGTGCAACAGCTGTTCCGCGTTAACTGCTACCACCCTCGTCGAGGTGGTTTTTTTTTCTGTTGCGCTACAATAGGGCTGTTGACACACAACAGCCCTATTGCACGTGTGTACGCTGTTGTTGTTACTGCGCGGTAATGTGCGATAAAGTGATCGTGTGTACATGGCCTTGGTGGGCGTTTGGCCTGAATCCAGTGTACAAGACTGGACCCTAAGAGCTTCTTTCTTGGTAAGCAGGCATTTATTTTCCGCCTCTGCTTTTCCAGATGCTGCGTTTTCACTTATGTGAAAGACGTTTAAGGGAGGGATTCATCTGCTGCTACCATGAGCCATATATGTCATAATTCTACTGTATCAGTAAAAGTGAAAGCCTTCATAAATGTCCTTTGAAGGGCTGGATTAATGCCACGGCTTTAGGGGCTGCAGCCAGGGTCCTGGGCTAATATCCAGCCCCAGCTGCCTGGCCTCTGCTCTCAGGGAGGCACTGCTTGAAGGGAATGTAGGAGACACCTGCCCAGCCCCCTGCTCCCACTCACACTCCCCAGCTGCTGGGGGGGGGGGGGGGGGAGCCAGGTTGAGCAGGCTGCACCCAGCTGAGCTGATTGCGATTCTGCCCCACCCAGGGCCGTGCTGCCAGGTGCTTTGTTTGCAGAGCAGAAGCAGCTGTGTGCTGAGCGGAGGTGGGCTTGCAAGGGGGTTAGAGAGGGGTGGGGCTTGGGCCAGAGGGGACCAGGGATATGAGGGGGCCGGAGGATGTGACAAGCGATGCAGGGGGGACATGGCATTGCAGGGGACTCAGGGGCAGGGGTGTTATGGAGCAGGAGTCAGACTGCTGGAGTAAAGGGGGAGCTGAGTGGCTGGCACACGGTGAGGGGAGGGACACTGTGAGAGCTGGCACCCACTGCCCAGGCTGGCGCAGCTCATCCACCCACCCCTGACCGGGCTGCGAGACGGGCGGCACGAAGAACCTGGCCCAGCCGCCCCACAGCACAGGGAGCGCACGACAGTGCCCAGCGAGTCTCCCTGACCCCACAGGGTGCGCCTGCTGCCACCCTTGACAGAGGCAGTGGGGGGAGAGCAGACCCCCCCCTCCACATTGTGCTGCTGCTGATGGGGGGGGGGGGTGCTAATGTAAGTATGTTCCCCCCAGATGCCAGAGAACCCCACGTCCCAACCCCAGGCTGCCAGCAGCCAGTTGGGGGGGGGGGGGGAAACGCAAAAATCTTAGACCCCTGGGCCCACAGAGGTGTTAATCCAGCCCTGCCCAGTGCACTAACACCCCAGTGTGATAAGTGGGGTATCACGCGCCAGAAATATGGCTCGGCAGGTCACTAATGCTGAAATGGTAGCACTCTGTGTGTGTGTGTGTGTGTGTGTGTGTGTGTGTGTGTGTGTGTGTGTGTGTGTGAGTGTGAGAGAGAGAGAGAGAGCGCGTGAGCGAGAGAGCGTGAATGTGCTGCTGGACACGATTATTTCCAGCTGCTGCATGAGGCTGAAGCATGTAGCACAGCCAAGCTGAGCCGATTAGTGCTAAATGGCAAGCCAGCCAGGCTGTAAATGGGTTTGCTGAGGTGCCTTTATGTGCAACTCATCGCTGTACCAATAATTGTTTTAGATGATGGCTGTGAGCGCACCAGTGTGACACGTAAACAAATGTCATTAATCCAGATACATTCGGCAGTGCTTTATGCACAAAATATATAGGTGTGTGTAGCTTCCATTTATGGCTGCACATAGCCAAGGTGTGAGCACACCTATGATTGGTGCAAGTATACATTAGGACCTGTAGCAGTCAAGCCAAGAAGCTGTCTGTGCCGCAGTGGCACCAGGTGCAAAATGGGGGGGGGGGGGGGGGGGAAGGGCGGCATTAATAACCTTGACAAAGAGGATGTAAAGCAAAAATTAATTAAAATGTGCACAGCAACATATTTGAATTTGATTTCAAAATATAATTAGGGCTACGTAATACCCTATTACTATTGTTATTAAGATGTACAAATGGCTCTGTAGTTTTAACATGATGTACAGCAAAAAAAAAAATGTAAAGTTCCGGGGATTTATTTTCTTTTCATAGGTTGTAACAGAACCACCCAATGGGTTGAAACTGAACATGAGAGCCACCTTCTTCAAAATCCCTCATGAAGCCCTTGAGCAATGTCCACATGCTGCATTTAAATCCCTGGTCTATGTCTTAGCATTTTTCCATGCCGTGGTGCAGGAGCGCCGGAAGTTTGGCAAGATTGGCTGGAATGTACCATATGATTTTAATGAATCCGATTTCCAGGTATGCTCCTGTGTCTCGAGGTTGCTCAGGTTACCCAGGCAACTGTGCTGGCTGTTTGTGCATTTGCCTTTCACCCTCTAAATTAGGGCTGGCTACAGCGCCATTTTTGTCACCACCAGCTGCCTGGGAAACAACCCACCAGTGGCGTGCACACGCACATGCTCCCTCAGCGAATGCATTGCCCTGCCTTGGTGACACGTAACACCCCCTTGATGCGCGGCCGAGAGCTTTTGCAGCCAAAGTAGCGCAACAAACCATCAGTCAGTAGGTGCCATAAGTGGGCTCCAGGAATTAGCCCCCGCTCAGGGTTGGCTTAACCCCTGGGGAGCCTGGGCTGCCCCCCCCATCTGTAGGGGTCCTCCACTCCCCCCCCCACCACAGGGGCCACCTCCCATGCAGGGTCTGGGCCCTCACACCCCCAAACCCGGGGCCACAGAGCACTCTTGCCCGGCTGGGCTATGGGGGGGGGGGGGGTGGGCCATGGGCTGGGGGGCCCCCTACCCAGTCCCCCCCCCCCCCCCCCCCCCCCAGCATACCACTGGCACATCCGGCCCACATGTGGGAGCAGTGGCGTGGCAGTGGGGCTTATAACATGAACACATAGTTAATAAAATAAACTGTGATGAATACAAAATAGAAATAAAATAAAAAGGGAAAAATATA
The DNA here is from genome assembly GCA_007922175.1 of Pelusios castaneus. Classification (NCBI taxonomy): domain Eukaryota; kingdom Metazoa; phylum Chordata; order Testudines; family Pelomedusidae; genus Pelusios; species Pelusios castaneus. The sequence goes on along the minus strand of ML685954.1, from coordinate 2,520,976 downwards.
GTTTATTTATAAAAATAATAAAAGAATAATAGGAGGGCCGCATGGCCTGCACACTGAGTTAGTAAATAAATAAAAATAAAATTACATTTTATTTCTAAAAATAACTAAAATATGTTATTTAACATGGGGCGGGGGTGGAGCTGGGAGGAAGGCATGGCTCATACACTGATTTTTTTTTTTAACTAAACAAATAAAAATAAACAATGAATAACATTTTATTTATTAAAAAATTTAAAAAAAAAGGAAAAGGCCTGACCACCACACTTTTATTTATTAACTAAATAAAAGAGAAGTAATAAATGATAAATAAAAAGGGGAAAAGTGTGTGTGCATGGGTGGGGGGGGAGGTTGATTAAATAACTAAAATAGGAAAATAAATTGAAAATAACTGTTACATTAATACCATAGTTTATTTAAAAAAGGGTAAAATGTGGTGGAGTTGGGAAGGCGGCTTGGCCACCGGGCGTTTAGTTATTAAAAAAAGTATAAATAAATAAATGATAAATAAAAATAAAATGGGGTGGGGCCAGGAGGGAAGAGTGGCCACCGCACTTTTATTTGTTAAATAAATAAGTAAACAAAATAGGAAAATGAAATAGTAAATATTTTATTTATAAAGCTAAAAATGAGAAAATGAGGTGGAGCCTGGAGGGAGGTGTGGCCACCAAGCTTTTATTTGTTAAATAAATAAGTAAACAAAATAGGAAAATGAAATAAATATTTTATTTATAAATCTAAAAATGAGAAAATGAGGTGGAGCCTGGAGGGAGGTGTGGTCACCAAGCTTTTATTTAGTAAATAAATAAAATAAAAAAATTAAAAGGGAAAATACAATAAAATAAAAATGGGGTGGAGCCGGCTGGGTACGACACTCCAGCCAGCTCCGGGTGCCGCTGGGCCCACACAGGGGTGGAGCTGGGCATGGGGAATGGCGTCCACACTCCAGCTGGGGTAGGGTGGCACGGGGCCTGTGGGGGGCCCAGAGAGACAGGTGGCAGCCACGCTCCAAGTTGCCAGCCAGAGCTAGCGGGCAAGCCGGATGAAAGGCTCAGGTGGGCTGCATCCAGCCCCTGGTCTACAATTTGCCCACCTCTGCCTCGCATGTTCATCCTCTGCCAGTCATCACAGACCCTGTAGACCCGTGATCTTCTATAAGAGACTTTTAGCCAGTAACAAGATTGCAGAGACGAATACGCCATCCCCCGACTGCTGGTTGCAAGATTTATTTTTAATTTTCTTTTGAAGAAGCCCTGCTAATTAATGTAGGAATTCGAACAGGGTGAAGATGAAATAAGTCAGTCTCTTTGTCTGATAAATGTGTAACTCTTCTCATCCCACCTGGTGTAATAACTTCTTAGGTGTGCATGGAAATCCTCAATACGTACTTAACCAAAGCCACCCAGCAAAATGATGATAAAATCCCATGGGGCAGTCTCACGTACCTCATTGGGGAGGTAAGTGCATCTAATAATCTTGGCCTGGAATAAGCCCCTGTTTAGTTGATGGGGCACTTTTAAAGACTAACACATTTATTGCATGAGCTTTCCTGGGTATAATCCCACTTCTTGGGATATATGAAAGGGATGTCAGGTGAGTAACTAAAGGCAGAGATGGGTAAGGCACACGGTCAGGTCTGTCTTTTTCAGCAAATCTAACCACTGTTTTTTGATTGCAACAATATGGAACAACAGATAAGAAGGTGAGAATGTTGAAAGAGGGAAATCACCTTTGGTCATGAATAAACCATTAAATTAGGGCTGACTGGAGCTTGGGGCTGGCTTACTCATTACCAATTTTCCTCTTAATTTTCTCACCTTCTTATCTATTGTTCCACACGTTTCAATCGAAAAAACTTGTCAGGTTTGCTGCAAAAGACGGAACTAATCTTGTGATTTACCTTTCTCTGCATTTATTTACGCACCTGATCTGCTACAGCTTCCATTTCATGCAGCTGAAGAAGTGGGATTACACCTCCAAAAGCTCATGTGATAAATACATTTGTTAGTCTTTCAGAGTGCCACAGGACTCCTTGTTTGGTTTGCAAACAATAAGTAATTTTGATAGTAAAAAGCGTTCATGTAACTAAAGACAGCACTTGCAAAAAGCCCTATCGTATCTTCAAGCCAAGTGGGCTAAGGTTCTCTCATTGCTCTTCCAAGAAATGGCTCTATGGGCCATGTCTTCAACTCAGTGAGCTAAGGCCGTAACACTTAGCTACAGCATGGGAAAGCTGGGTTCTTAATTATTTCTTGATTAGGAAGCTCTTGGGCTCCTCTGGTGAAAAGCAGTATCCAGAATAGCTGCACACAATTATCCTTATAACGGGCTAGTGCTGGAGTGTGACGGTTAGGAAGGGCGCTACACAGAGCACTGCAAAGCTCACTCTGCGCCTTGTATGTAGTTGAGTGCAGCTGCTGAGGAAACTGAATTTTTTGGCTCAGTTGGCGCTTGACCCTTTGGGGTCCCAGCAGTACTCAAGCTTGAGAGTACAAGCCCTGCCAAGGTCTTCCCAATCCGGCAGCCATCGCTAGACTTCTTGGCTATGTCTACGCTGGCCAGTTAGTTCGAATTAAGGAAGCATCATTCAAACTAACTAAAGCCATGGCTACACTAGGCTTTCATTAGTTTGAATTAAGGGCTTCCTTAATTCGAACTAATACATCCAAATATGCTATTCGAACTAGTTAGTTCGAATTAACCAATGTGGCCGTGTTAGTTCAAACTAATTGCTTAGTTCGAACGAACCGGTCCATTGAACTCAATGCAATTCGCTAATTCATTCATGGCACTTGCTTAGGTCGAACTAAATTTTTCTAGTTCGAATTAAGTTAATTCAAACTCACTTTAGTAAGTGTAGACATAGCCCTTGTGTCCAAGCACTGTCCCACTACGAGGAGCTACAGCAGAAACAAAGGGCTCCCTCTTACCGGAGCTGTCTGCAACAGCCAAGAATACTTTGACGTTTTAAGAGCTACTTGTTGCAAATAAGCATGTCTTATAAAAATAGTTTCACTTATTTCTAGGTCATGTATGGTGGGCGTGCAATTGACAGCTTTGATCGTCGCATTCTGACCATATATATGGATGAATATTTAGGGGACTTCATATTTGACACATTCCAACCATTCCATTTTTATAAAAATGAAGAAGTTGATTATATAATCCCAGCAGGCAGTTCAAAGGATGAGTTTGTTGGTAAGAAATATTTTTCCTTCCAGAAAACTTAGCGTTTAAAACTTCTACCTACAATATGTTTTTCTTTCATTATTTCTATCTCTTTAGGAAGGGTACAGCAAACCTCAGCCATCCATTGTGTGCAGGGACTGAAATGTTTTTGTTCCATTGGTTAATAAGTCCAGACCGCTGTTGTTCAGAGGCTGTAGTGATCAGCTCATTACACTTCTCTTTATAAAATCTTTAGTTTCTAATACTTATTTTTTTTTACTTTTTAAACATTAAACACCCTTTACACAAGTAGATCTGGTACCTATAATCTAATACACTGCTTGCTGCTGCCCCTCATGCATTTTTTGTTATAGAGGAAATAGAGTCTCTGCCCCTTGCTAACACCCCAGAGGTGTTTGGGCTTCATCCCAATGCTGAAATCGGATACTACACCCAGGCAGCTCGAGATATGTGGTCTCATCTTCTTGAACTGCAGCCTCAAACAGGTATGATTCTGTCACCTCGGATACAAATCAAAAGTAAAGCATTAGCACCCAAGACTCTGATCTTGTAATGTCTTGCACATCGGCAGCCTGCTGTGTCTTCATGGCCATTGACACTGTAGGCACAGCATGTGCCCATGTGCAAGAATAAAAGTGCCACAGGATTCCTTGTTTGTTTTGCTGAACTAGACTAAATACGGCTCCCCCTCTGGAGCTTGTCATGCGCAAGATGTTGCAGGAGGGAAACCAGAAGTTTCAAGTATTAAAAATCCATAGGAAAAGTTTGAAATGAATGGAAAATGGAACAGTTATTTAATGCTCTCCATACTGTTTTTATTTCAGGGGAATCTGGTAGTGGAATTAGTCGAGATGAATATATTGGACAGGTTGCAAAGGACATAGAAAACAAGATGCCTCAAATATTTGATCTTGGCCAGATAAGGAAGACTTTAGGAATAGAAATTTCACCGACAACAGTGGTGTTGATGCAGGAATTGGAACGTTTTAACAAACTGATCATTCGTATGTCCAGATCGCTGGCTGAACTCCAACGAGTAAGAACATTTCGTTTCAAAGGGAGCCCTCCTGATATAAGTCTGCTGGGCTTGAAATTCCTATTTTTAATCTCTGCAATTTTTCTCACCAGGCATTGGCTGGAGAAGTGGGAATGAGCAGCGAACTCGATGAAGTGGCGCGGGCTCTCTTTAATGGACAGATCCCAGGGATCTGGAGAAAGCTGGCTCCTGACACCCTAAAAACACTTGGAAATTGGATGATTTACTTTAGGAATAGGTACAGCCAGTACACAGCCTGGGTGAGTAAGAGAACAGAGCCATTGTCTTCTGTATCTGCATTATTTACTGCCCCAATGAGAGCCAGTCTATGGCCTTCACCACGACACACGATGCTTTATCCGAAAGCTCTTTGAACGAAACCCATTCAGTTACAGTGGTGTCACCACATCCAGCATTTCCGAACCTTTGCGCTGAGCGAGCTATGACTCTGGCCAGTCCTCGGCGGTGTCGAGCCCCTGCAGCTGCCAGCGCTCAGCAGCAACGCCCCTGATTTTTGAAAGAGAAGCTGCCAGTTCCCTTGTGGGCCGGAGCTGTTCACAACTGAAAGAGTTTCCCTTGTGATTCCAGGTTAATGAGGGCGAACCAAATGTTATGTGGCTCTCAGGACTGCATATTCCGGAGTCTTATCTCACAGCTCTTGTTCAAGCCACCTGTAGGAAAAACGGCTGGCCACTGGATCGCTCCACCCTGTACACGCAAGTGACCCAGTACGGTACCGCAGAGGAAGTCACCGAGCGCCCTGGGCAAGGTAGCTTTCTAATGCACGAGTTGAGAAAGAGGCTGTTAATTGGGCTGCAAATGCAATGGCCAGTTCAGAGACAGCCAGTGAAGGTCCGAGTGCTAGGCAATGGATCTGTTTGTCATGCCTGGCTATCGATGGATGGAAGTGGTGCCAAGGCATTCAGCAGGACTGGGACGTGGGCTCTGGCTACACTCAGCAGTCCAGCTGCAGCTACACTGTGGCCACCACAGCAAAGGGAGAGGTTCTCCTGTCGCTGTTGGAAACCCACCTTCCTGGGCGCTAGTCAGTGGAAGAATTCTTCTGCCCACCTAGCACAGTCTGCAGGGAGGCGTGGTCAGCTTTACTACATTGCTCAGGATGTAGAGTTTTCACAGGCCCGCGTGATGGTGCCGAGTTGATCTGATTTTCTGGCTCTGAAAGAGACTGCTGGTGAGCGTCGTAACACCGAACTTTTAGGCCCCAAGAAAACCTCTGGGATAAGTGTCTAGGCTCCCTGTATAATCAGTGTGGGGAGAGGTGCCCCATAAGAAAACACAGGAGTCACTTACAGTATTTCAGTGCACTGAGATTTGTTGTAAACCAGGGCTCGATAAAATTGGGTCCCAGCTAAGCGTCAGCAGTTTTATTTTTGGTCACCAGAGGGCGCTTCAGGAGCCAGGCTACAGACCCTGGTTGCCATGGCGACCTGGCACCCAGGTTTTGTTGAGCCCTGTTGTAAAGCCATTGTAAGGAGGTCTGGCCAGTCCCAAAAGAATCCTTTTCAAATTTAGCGAGATGCTGCTTTTCGACTTGCTGCAGGATGCTTCGTTTCTGGTCTGTATCTGGAAGGTGCAGATTGGGATATTGAGAACTGCTGTCTGGCCAGAAGCAAGCCCAAAGTCTTGGTGGTAGATTTACCTATTCTAAAGATAATTCCTATCGAAGCTCATCGGCTCAAACTACAGGTATGAACATCTTCCCTTCGGGACAGCTTGACAGGCTCTTTGCTATGACCTCAGGAACAGATTGTCGTAACGAAACTGCTTTAGAGATAATGTTGTCTGAAATATACAAGGCATCCGTTTTGTCTCCCCAAATTAGATTTCTCTGCTAGTAGCTGGTATCATTTGATGACTCATTTACTTTTGGCCAATTAGGATTACTGTGTGAAATGAAAATTGGTGAAGTTCATACATTCCCATCACCCTTTCTGTCTCAGTCAGTGATTTAAATTAAGACTGCCGTAATATCTTTCTTCATGTGATTAACTCCAGGGCAGTCAGAGGCATAAGCCACTTACATGAGCAGGTTTGCTGAGTCACGCACCCTCCACCCCTTTGTATTTCAAACAATACTTGCTTTTCTCTTGCCTTAGAACACATTCCGGACGCCTGTGTACACAACCTCTATGAGAAGAAATGCCATGGGCGTTGGCTTAGTGTTTGAAGCCGATCTTTCAACCACAAAGCACATTTCCCATTGGGTGCTGCAAGGGGTCTGTCTCACGTTGAACGCCGACTGACACCTTAAATCCTCCGTTTCCCACATCCAAAGTGCACTGGTGGAAAAGCTGAGAACAACTTATCAAATCAAGCCGAGAAGCACTGCATCAAGTTTCTGTGCCTTGTGTTTTCTGGGGAATTCTACTGATTTTAAACTGGCCCAGAGACATTTTCAAAATAAGTGTGTATAGAATAAGTTTCCTAAGAGGTTAATTACAATTTAGTAAATACAAAGCACCACACAGTTTGTTAATGTATATTTAATTCTCTCTGTATGTTTAAAGAAGGATTTTAACTATGCTAATTTGTATGTAACTTTTTCCATACCTTGGAAAAATAAAGAGGATTTTAGCCTTTCAGGCTGGAGAGTTCTTAAAACAAAACAATAAAAGGAGATTCAGTGCAATCAGGTAACACTCCCAAAAGAATTTCACACACAAAATACTGTGATTGGTTGGTATCATTTCCCCCTACATCTCCCAGACTAGCTTTCTTTAGAAGAGATGTTTTCCATGCTCACCAACAAAGGAATTGGATTGTTCCATCATACCACAGAGTGGTTTTGATTTAATTTCCATATAATTGTTTCTTACATTTTTCTGCAAACTTTAGACGCAGCCACAGATGGAAAGTTGGATTACTTGCCAAAGCGTGAGCTGGTCAATGATACACCCAGTGTGTAGAGGATAAGGACCTAGTTCAACTTCTTCCAAGTTAGGTTGGACAAGTATTTTGTTTTGGAATTGGTAAACCCACATGCTACCTACCAGCATGTAGGAGTCATTATTTGCCTCATTTGACGTACGTTTTATCACACAGGAATTAAACAGAGTCATACCACAACAAAGCAAGAATGAACGCTGAAGCTAACTCCCAGAGATTTAGGAGACCTCAGTGCTCTTTTCCAGAGTTAAAAACCTCAAATGCAGATTCTGACTAAGCATATTCTTCGTGGGGGAGGCAGATAGGAAGGAAATAGGCAAGCAGCTGGTATATTACTGGGGCAGATAAAGCAAATATATTGTTTGGGAGCCTGGCAATCACATAGGACAAGTCAAAGACAACATTGTTTCTCCCTTCCTTTGACTGCCAGCATGACAATGCCCTGAGGAAAGCCAGGCTCTCTAGCACTGACTGCTGTGGTGGCTTGGGCATGTCTCGTCAATGCACCAATTAAAATGAGTCAGATTTATCCGCTGCTCTAAAGTTCCTTGGGATCTATGGCTGAAGTTTGCTACACAACTGCAAACTAGGGCCATCTTCCGAACAGCTGGACTGAGGGGTTAAGGAGTCTGTTTATTTGCTGTTAGAGGTCACTAAACCAAAACAGACATCTTGAAATTATGAGTTGAAGGAAAACATTATCTCAAAGTTTACAAAATAATTTCTTCTTTGAGCTGTAGATTCCCCCCCACACCCAATAAAAACCCACAACAGAGTATTTGTACTTTGCCCCTAATTGACACATTTTTAGTAATGGAATTCTCTAAAGCACTAGAAACGTTGAGAAGGGGTTGTTAGATGTTATAGGTTAACATATTCTGCTAACTCTAAAAATACCATTTGGGTTTCGCATCCTTCCTTGAGAGTACCTCAGAGCAGAATGAGCCTGGTTCGCCATAAGGCTGTTTCAAACTTCAAACAAAAACAAGATAAATCACTGGTTAGTCTGGTGCTTTTTATGCTGTTGTACAATATACAGGTTACAGTATAAAAACAAACATTTCAATAGTGCACTTTTTGTGCAGTGTATTATTTTTACACCTTAGTAAGGCGCTTTGACAGCCTTGTACAAGGCACCATAGTGCAAAAGTATTAATTAGTATAAGATTAATATGAACCATTCCATTTCTGAACACCAAACCAGGAGCCTGCTTTCCATAGGAGAGTGTCTGGACTCTGTCCATGGAGACTTACCCAATAGTTTTTCAAACAGTGAGTTCTTCCCCACACACCCACAAGAGACAGTTATAGACATGTTAGACCATTTGAAACTGTTAAAAGGAATTAAAGGACACAAACCAAAATACTGGATTAATAAAATACGGTTTGTTGGGAATGTAATAGTGGGAAAAATGTAACAAAAATAGGGACAGAGTCTGTGATCAGGAACCCCTGAAAAAAGTTCTCTTAGGTCATCGTAACACATATGTACACCTGCCTTATTTTCAATGCTGCCGTGACAGGCTTTGTCAGGAAAGTTAGTCTGGGTATGAACTGCTCCATACACACCATCAAGACTTGAAAGGAACATTGATATTTTAACCATTAACAGCCAGTACGTATGGCTGGACTTTTATAATTAGTATCTTAATATTGATTAATAATGCAGGCTGTGGACAAAAGCCCCAGCTACATGTGCTGCTATAATAAATGGAGCACTCAGAAGCAAGCGGTCAGGTATACCTAGATTTGGCCACAGCATTTAGTAATTATCGACTTTGCAATATGAACAGAGTGTCTTGCTGAAGGAGGATAATCTAGTAATGACAGATCTGGAAAAAATTTGGCATGCATGGGGCGTTAAAAGAAACTTTACTGCAGATGAGATTTCTCCTATTTGATCACAGTGCATAAACAGCAACAGAATAGAGCATCACAGCACTCATTTCACTTAAACAGTTCTGTCTGTCCCTGAATGCTTTCGGACCACTTTACTTCCATTCACCTGATCCACTGCTAATGTTTCAACCTCAGGCTGAGCCTGGGATGGCGTTACATGGTGAATTCGATGTGCCACACCGATATGTGCCTTCTGATGCTTCTCTCGGGCCGGACTGCACGAGTCGCCTGACGTGCGCTCCGAAGCAATGGGTGGAATAACTAAAGGCCGTTCTTTGATAAGGTGGATCTCTGCCGTTTCCCTGGCCAGTAAAAATGGAGTGGGATCAGGCATAGCATCGACAGGCTCTCGCAACAGTAGCTTTCGGCTATCTGATCCTAATCTATAGGCCTCTTCGAACTCTGGGTTTAGTGGCGTTGACAGACTCTTTTTCATCCTGCGTCGTGGAGTCTCAGGCAGCTTATCTTTGGGCGGGGCTGGCTTGTAGTTGGACAAGACTGGACTTCCCGATGGGGTGGCATCAGAAGTCCCACTTGAACTCATAAGCTTCTTCTTGGTAGCGTGCAGCTGGGATGTCAGGTATGCAATAGTGCTTGCTCGCTGCTCTAGTTCACTTGACAGCATGTTTAGCTTATGGCTTTTCATTTTTAACTCTTCTAAATACTTCTTTTCTCTTTCTTTGATGGTGTTTTCCAGCACCATTATCATTGCGTTTTTTTGTTCCAGTTCCTTTAATAATTCATTATTTTCAGCCTCTTTGACGTGCAGCTGAGCTTCGAGTTCTTCACATTTTCTTTTGAGTTCATCACTTCTTGAATTACTATTTTCTGGAAGAACAGGGAAAGTAAGGAATTTCAAGCTAATTAGAGCCTCCAGGTAAAAAATGAGCAATGCAATTCCTTTCTTTAAAATTAATTCTTAGGAATATGAGAATATCCCAACTGCTGACCTCCAGAAATACTTTTTAAACTCTGAAGTGGCCAGTGTAACATGATGGCTCTTAGTTAAGCACAGAATCATATACAAGACCAATATCACACTCAGCAGCTTAGGATGGGGAGGATACCAAGTTGATGATACCAATTTGAAATAAAAATCAATATAGCTCAGTTGTTCTAGGGAAGTAGGAAGATCAATAGCTAGAGGTTAGAGGAACTCTTGGTTGCTGAATGCTCCCAAATTTAAGTCCTTTTGCAAATCTTGCTATGCCACAAGAGTAACAAGAACTCATTGACATGGCTGGGAGAATACCTGCCTGTACCACATTAGGAAGTCTATAAATATTATGTTGAGATAACGATTAGAGGCATGGTTTTGAAGTCAGAATTTTTGGCTAGTATTCTAGGCTGCACTACTGGCATGGCATGACATTTTGGGCAAATCATTTAATCTCTTCATAATTCATCTTATCCTTCTGTGAAATGGGTACAATCATCTACTTATCACACAGGGGTACTGGAGGCCTAAATGTTATCCCCAGCAAGCATTATGTTCTTAAATATCGGCAGCTGAGGCACAGCGCATCTGAAATGGCTGGCAGATTTCTCCAGGTCTGTGATGCAGCTACAATAGTCGCACAGTTTCAGGAAGGTGATTTATGGGCAGAGTGAGACTATTTAGAGTTTCTGTCCTCTTGTACAGAGCTGAGAAAAATGATGGTCTGCTGATTAAAGCAAAGACTCAGCAGTTCTGAGTTCTATTCCTGGTCTTTCATGGGCTTCTGTTCTGACCTTGAGATAGGAATACTTCAAAACATTCATAAATGAAACCTAGTAAGTAACGAAGCATTTTGGTTGGAAGTCATATATTCTAGGGGAAAAGCACGTTATATACTTGTGTTGCATGAATCTCTCTCTCACTTGCACTCACAAACACACTAAAAGATGGAAGATATTCACCAGAACAACAACATCATGTGCCCTGCATGTCTTACCTGCCAGGTCCGAGCTTCTCAGAGTCAGCTCGTAGGTTAAATCTAAAAAAGAAACATGGCTTGTTTTTTGGAAATTACATGAGATTAAAACAGAGCATCTACAAGAGTTTAGATGTTTCTAGTAGCAAAAGGCTGCTTCAATACATTTTTTAAAAAGTGCTTTAAAAGAAAGCAAAAGAAAATGCTTCCTAAACTACCAATGCGTCCGTCAGCTGCAAATTAAACTTCTGGGTTTTATTTGGTTGAAATTAAGTGTTCTGACATGATTATTATGTAAATGCTTCAAATGAGTCCCATGACTGAAAGTGAAGACTAAAATCCATCCTGCTGAATTTTCCACAGATTAACACTGCTTGCCACTGAATAGTTCAAAAGCCTCTTTTACCTGAGTCCAGTGTATACTAATTCTGTGGAATATTCTCCCAAAAGTTGTTAGCTGGACAAAGCTTTGGAGAATATATCATAGGGAAAAATCCTGCCATGGCCAGGAATAACACACCAATTGGTACCTGACTGGTCTTCTCTGGTTCATTTGGTACTGGTATAATAATTCATATTAAATAGAGCAAGTAGGACTGTAAGAGTGATCTTTGCAGCTAAATCAAAATCAGTCTTCACCGATACATCTGACTCGAGTGCTAATTACAGTTTTGCTAGACCATACGTACATCTTTTGCATTCCACTTTTGTTGTAAACCCTTTAACAGCAATACATTATTTGCTCTTATAAATTATAGCAGAACCTTTCTAGTTTGAACCAAGGGATTTACTGCAGATTACTAGATTAGCAAGAAAGCTGGTGAACATGAAATAGATATGGAAGAAAACACCTCACAAAAAGATGCTTCAGTTACTTTAGCTGTACTTTACTTACGAGAATAGTGTGCGTGCTCAGAAATGTATGCAGTTATAGCTAAATACAATACAGGAGACTGTGTTTTAAGGAGAGTTCAACAGTGAAATTCCAGGTTTTTATGCGATTACTAAACTACTAAGCTTGTTCCAGAAGTGCAGTCTGTCAAATAATATTTGAGTACTATTGATTTGAGTACTGTTGTGAAAGAGGATTTCAACTGGTCTCAGGAAAGAGACGACTCAAAAGCTATGTCTACACTTGCAAGTTAGTTCGAATTAAGGAAGCTTAATTTGAACTAACTTAAGCTTTGTCCACACTAGGTTTAAATTAGTTCAAATTAAGGGCTTCCTTAATTCAAGCTAGTTAATTCGATTACTTAGTTCGAACTAATGCTTAATTCGAACTAGTTAGTTTGAACTAAGTCCAATGTGGCCATATTAGTTTGAACCAAGTGCTTAGTTAAAACTAATTGCCCTAATGACCTTCCTGCAACTTGCTAATTCAAACTAGCCAGTGCCCTGCATGGTCATACTAGTTCGAATTAAAATTCCAGTGTGGCCATGCTAGTTTGAATTAAGTTAATTTGAACTAACTAAATTAACTAATTCGAACTAGCATTTGTAAGTGTAGACATAGCGAAAGAGTTTAAGGTCAAGAAGGACCATCATGATCAGCTAGTCTGACCCAAGTTAGAGGTTTATTGCAGGAGTGGGTGGCTGAGGTTCTGTGGCCTGCATTGTGCAGGTTAGACTAGATGATCATATTGGTCCCTTCCAACCTTAGATTCTATGACCTCTTGCACATTGCAAGCCAGAGTCTCACCTGCCAACTCCTGAAATAGACTCCTAACCTCTGACTGAGTCACTGAAGTTCTCAAATCATGGTTTAAAGATTTCAAGTTACAGACAATTCACCATTTACACTAGTTTCAACATACTAGTGACCCGTGCTCCATGCTTCAGAGGAAGAGAACCCTCTGCCCAGATGGTCTCTGCCAGTCTGATCCGAGGAAAATTCCTTCCTGACTCCAAATACAGTGATCAGTTAGACCCTGAGCATGGGGGCAAGACACACCAGGCAGTTGTCTAGGAAAGAATTCTCTGTAGTAACCTAGAACCCTTCCCATTTAGTTTGTGTCTCTCGCCACTGGGGATTTTTGCTAGTGGCGGTCACAATGGGCCATCCCCTCCATAAACTTACAAAGCTCAGTCAGGAAACCAGTTGGGTGTTTTGCTCCCCGCTTCCCTTGGAAGGCTGGTACAGAACTACTCTTCTCTAAAAAACCTCGGCCTAATGTTGAGCCTAAACTTGTTGATGGCCAGGGTAAATCCATTTGTTCTTGTACACACAGTAGTGTTTAACTTAAGTACCTTCTCTCCCTCCCCAGTATTTATCCCTCTGATGTATTTATAGAGAGCACTCATATTTCCCCTCAGTCTTCTTTTGGTTAGGCCAACAAGGGAAGATCTTTGAGTCCCGTTCAAAAGGCAAGTTTTCCATTTCTCAAATCATCCTTGTATCTCTTCTCTGCACCTGTTCTAGTTTGAATTCATCTTTATTAAACATGGGAGACTGGAACTACACACAGTATTCCAGATGAGGTCTCACCAGCGCCTTGTAGAACGGCACTAACACTTTCCTGTCTCTAGTGGAAATAACTCACCGATGCAACCTAGGATTCCATTAGCCTTTTCCACAGCTGCATCACACTGATGGCTCGTAGTCAGCCCGTGACCAGCCAGCATACCCAAGTCTCTCCCCTGCTTTGTCACATCTGTAAGAACGGTCACACTGCGTCAGAGCAATGGTCCACCTAGCCCCGAATCCTATCTTCCGACAGTGGCCAGTGCCAGGTGATTCAGTTGGAACGAACGGAACAGGTCATCATGAAGTGGGCCATCCGTTCATTCCAACTGGTAAGTCCCTAGCTTATAGCAAAAATCCCCATGGTTAGTCCCTAAATGCATAATCTTGCACTTAGCATTATTAAATTTCATCCCATTTCTAATACTCCAGTTTACAGGGTCACCTAGATCCTCTCATCCGATATTCCAGTCAGACCCTGTATTGGCCATACACTCCCGTTTTCACTTGGTAGTGAAGCCTTTCCCAAAGCTGAGCTGCGGCATGCTCACAGCAACATGGTTGGCAGTCGTTTTCTAATTACCTGTGCAGTGCTGTTGCAGTCGTCGAATTTCAGCATGCAAACCTTTCAGTGTGCTGGCATGTTCCCGCTGGAGGAACAACAGATTCTTCTGGGCACTGTGCAACTGGTTCTCCAGGTTTGACGCCGCCATCATGGCATCTGGGAAACCTGTTATTAAAGAGTCAAATTGTACCACTCAATTACCTTGCAGATATAAAGAGTCTAATTCTGCCCTGTGATGAACCAGGAGCAACTCCTCTAATGTCAGGAGAACCAGCAAAGGACTCGGGCCCATAAGAGTAAAAGGCATTTCACGTTCCTGGGTTAGAGCCTTTAACGACACCTATTATTGGGACTGGTCATTAACATTCAGAGAAAGTCTGAGTGCATTCTAGGCAGCAGCCTCCATGCTGAGAGCTGGGGGCAGGGTGCTCATTTGTTTGTAGTTAACACATTTAAAGGATTCGCTCTAGCCTGGCTTTAAGGCGCTAATCCCTTTACAAGATAAAAGTGGAGTTCCAAGAAACAGAATAGTATACCTCGGTCTTATTGTGAACTTTGATTCACCTCTCCAGGCACAGGAAATCAGGCACACATGGCAACTCCCACCAGACAGGGACAGGGAACAGAACACTGAATAGCAATGTACCCAAGTATGGTGAAAACTGTATTGCATGAACACGTAAGAGACCCACAAATCATTTGCCTTCAAATTAAAGGTTCAACCAAATGGTACTGGAAACTTCAGAAACTGGGGCACTTAGAAGCTGTTTTTAAAGTTGACTAATGGAAGATGAATTTTGTCCAAATAATGGAATCTGCACTCAGAGAAGATTGCTTGAGGAGAACACTTAAGGTGGGTAACACTGTTCTGTTTCCTTATAGCTTTTTCTACTGCGCTATAGTACAGATCCTTACAACTTCTTGTGGGATCCTTAGTAGTGGAGAACTGCCTCCCCGTATCTCCATACACGGTAGAATGTCCAAGATTCTGTGATGACATACTACACAACAAGACAATGATCCACTTGTGTGTCATTTAAAGAGAACATGGATCTCTTTTTGTTACTCATAAAATATTAGTACAAATAGAAACATTAAGGCATTGGATTCTACAGACTGAAAGGCAGCCGTTATCTAGGGCTTAGATTTACTCAAAGCAAATCTTAGATTTACACATTCAGGCGAACAAGATGTTCTGTGTGGCACTGAAGAGAAGACGGTGGCTAAGGCCCCTTCTGGATTTATAATCTTAGAACAGGCCATCATCAAGTGACACACCTACACAGCACAAAGACATCCTTCCATTACATTGCACTCCCATACGAACTGCAGCTCATGGGAAGACAATAATGACTGACTTCAGGGACTCTCCCAAGCATGACATCAATCAAGGACAAAAGCCAGATTGGACCCTGTGCCCAAGGCAACCACATTCCTCCTTTGGAGAAAAGCATTTAGGACAGGGGTCTGGGGCCGACTCTGTGCATTTGCGAGTGTTCTAGTCCCAGGGTGACCTGCACAGAGTAGGTGCCACATACCCGAAAGCAGTACACAGTTGCTGAAGTTGACATACCTCCATTTGATTTGAAGTATTATGTAACATCAGCCCGCGTCTCTAACTGAACCTTCACCACTTTAAAATCGGTTGGAGAGGTTGCAGGGAAAGGGAAACATTCTTGCACTCATGGCAGTTGTGTTCAGGAATTGTACTGTTCGGGGAGGAAATGATGACAAAACACCAAGATCCCGTGACCCGATTATTTAACGCTCCAATAAAGAAAGCTATAATGTCATTAATGCCTGTCCCCAAGGTAGTCAAGAAGCGTGGGTGTTATTGAGACTTTCTGATTCTGAGTAACTTATCTTTAGGCTGCCCACCACTTTTGATGAGAAAATTGTGACTTTTTTTAAGAAGCTCTAACACCTCCAGTATTTACAGCAGCTCTTTGAAATTCTGCAGGAAGAAAGCCCTCAGGCTAAAGAAGTGCCATTTCTTGATCTTATGAATTTGGTGAAGTTATAAATGTGCGAAAATCCCCATTTCCCTTCTCTCCCTTGCATGCCTCAGGAAAGTACCAATGGATAAATGTTAAAGAACTGGGTTCACGCTGATAAAGTGACAGCTTCAGCACACACTATGCCAGAAACACGGAGCCTTCGCAGCAGCGTGAGCCAGGCTCCTTCCCTCTTGGCATGTGCTTTTGGGGCCCATCCCTCTTCTGGGGGCACAAGGGACAGCAGCTCCCAGAAAGGGTGAAGAAAGATCTGTGCCAAGTCACTCCTGAGCATTCTCCGCATCTAGCATATGGCTCCAATTCCCATACCACTGCTGGGCCAGCAGCCTTCTGCTGCCAGCTATCGGAGTCAGTCCTGTAGATCAAATGGCAGAAATGTGTACGGCAGGTTCAGGGGGCAAACACTGATGATACATAATGATGGGTGTTACTGGTTTTCCTAACAGAATTGGTTTCGACTTTTAAAACAGGAGAAAATGACACACAAAAGACTATGTTAGGAGAACACCGTCAGGATGGCAAAGGCGAGTACTCAAAAGGTAGACATGCCCTTATTATGGCTGCCCATGTAATCTTGTTTCTTCCCTTTCTACCACGTGTGTTACTAGACAGTATTTAATCACATGATCTCTCTCCTGGCACGCTCACTGCAGGATCCCTGCCTCACTGAGGACACAGGATGGACAAATTAGGAGGAAGAATTAAGGTCACACTGGCAACCTTAAATGCTTGAACTTAAAACAATGTTTTTTGGGTCTGCAATTACTTTTTTAAAAAAATATTTAATTGGGAACATTAATAGCAAATTCAGTTAATGAAATTGAAAAATGTTTCTAAAAATACACACATTATTTTCAGACTACCAACCCTCACCCCAAAGGGAGAATCAAAGGTTTTTGGGGCCTCCTAAATCTAGCTGATGGCTAAGAAACAGGGCTTTGCTGATCTCACTTGGTAGCTAGAGCTGAAATGTACAGCTCTGACGAGTCAGCTGGAGGCTGCTATTCCAGTGGAACCAAGATGCCTTGTCAAAAATAGGGTAAAGGACTTTTGGGGAATCAGTATCCATGGAAGTAATAACCTTACCAGCACTGGGCTGACAATGTACGAAGCTAGTTAGCAGGCAATTAAATCACCACGATAAAATAAAAGCAAGGGAAAGTGATGGCCCAGCAGTACTCAAAGCAAAAGACTACTGGGTTAGACAAACAGACTCCTGTGGCACTTTGAAAGACTAACAGATTTATTTATCACATGAGCTTTCGTGGGAGAAAATCCCACTTTGTCGTCTGACAAAGTGGGATTTTCTCCCACGCAAGTTTATGCGATAAATAAATCTGTTAGCCTTTAAAAAAAGTGCCACAGGAGTCTGTTTTTTTTCCCTGCAATAGTCTAACACAGCTTCCCCTTTGGAACTGTGCTTTACAAGTGAGGGAAGAAGCTTTGCCGAGAGACTATAGCTACCACAATTACATTTTGCCAGAGCCCACAGGGCCAGATCATTTTAAAATGGACTTCTCGGTTATATTAGCGACGTTGGGGCACCATTAATTTTAAGCATTGTCAATATTTCTGTTGCATTACCTTTTCAGAATGATGTGGCCTTGTCTGCAAAGCTAGATAAAAGCTTTACTGCATCATCTGATTCTTAAGTGCTTATTGCATTCTCTGAATGCGACAGCAGCATGAAATCTGCATTAGAGACCATTCCCCAAACACGGCAGGATTTTCAGCTATAATTACTATGTTTGAAGACTTAAGAAAAGGAAAAGGAAAGAGGCAGTGGCAGAGAGGAGCTCAAATGGGATTTTTGTTAATAACCAGCAATAGATTTGATTAATTTCCATGTATTGAAAGAAACTCTTTTCATGAAAGAGATGTCTACAGATAATATATCCAGACTCCTTTCCTACCACGTTACTGACAGCCGCTTTGTGCAATAGGTTAAAAATGAGGTGAAAAGCATTAAGAAAAGTTAGAAACCCTTAGAGACACAAAGCAGTAACAGACAAGACATTCAGAATATAAACCTTCCAAAATAAATATATTCAACAAAATAGTCCTCTATGTCAGAAAACGAAACAACCTGATGGGATTTCTTCAGAGCTTGCTATACAGGAGTATTACTGCACCCCAGGAATTATTTTTTTCCCCTAGCACTCTTAGGTCTTAAGGATCAAATCGGGATTAACTAGTCTTTGAAGGAAAAAATAAAACAGATTAGTTTTATATGGCTGGCAGGAAAATGTCAATTACTCGCATCAGAAATTGACAATATAGGCTCAGAACATCTCAATCAGGGAAAAAAATGGAATTTAATACACAAGAGTTTCTGAGGTAGCAGTCCCTCTTAGGTACGCAGTTTTCTCCTTCCTCTGATAATACAGGCAGTACGGCCCTCTAATTCTGAGCGTATCCTGGAATATTTCTGTTTCTCTACTCCTCACTATGGCAGTGGTTCTCAACCTTTTCAGTAACACGGCACCCTTCAGTGAGACAATTCCTTGGTACACCCACTTTTTTCAGTTGAATTGATAAATGTCACATTTACTATGGTTACAGTCTTATTAGAGAGGTTTGCAACATAGTGCATACAAGCCAAAGAAAGATCCAGTGTATTAATGAATGTTTCAAATCCACAGGAAAAACTCCCCACATCATCTCAGTTTTGCTCGTTGGCCACTTGCCTTTAGGATGTTCACCTTTTAGAATCAAAAGACTGAGGCCTTACTTTTTAATTTGATGATTAATTTTC
Source organism: Pelusios castaneus (assembly GCA_007922175.1). NCBI lineage: Eukaryota > Metazoa > Chordata > Testudines > Pelomedusidae > Pelusios > Pelusios castaneus. The sequence goes on along the minus strand of ML685954.1, from coordinate 2,502,239 downwards.
ACAGGTAAATTTGGATAGATAGAATATTGCTTAAGATGAAACAATATCTGTCTTATGTTGATTTTCATTACCCTTGTACAATATTTCACGGTGCACTTGAAGGACAGTTCTCGCAGCACACTGGTTGAAAACCAGTACACTACGGCATATCCCAGGGGACGCCTTGTGGCCATATCCCAAGGGACCTCTTGTGGCCATGCCTGCACCTTACCCCTCACCTCAGAGGAACATTCCAAAGGGGTAGCCGTGTTAGTCTATTGTAGAAAGACAACAGAGTCTTGTGGCACTTTTAAAGTCTTTAAAAGTGCCACAAGACTCTGTTGTCTCAGAGGAACAGAAGGTGAAGGGCAATGAACAAGTTAATGCTAATCAAAGCAGCATTCACTTCTGTTGAAGTTTCCACAGGTATGTGGTCACTCCCCAAATTCCACTGTTAGTTTGCCCAGCCATCCCCCTCTTCCAAGACAGGTGGGAACAACCCCATATAGTGGAAGAAGTTGTGCATGTTTTTGGAAATGTGGGAAAATATCCCACTGCAGGAACTTTGTGTCTTGTAGAAAATAACATCACTGTACTAAATAGCTACCTGCCTTTTTGGATTCTATGCTTTTCCAGTGCACAAATGTCATTGTATCTCAGCCTAGATGACTTTTGCTAGAGCAAGAAAATGGAGGGGGCAAAGAAATGGAAAAACTCAGACAACTGACAGTTGAATAGCTTCTCAGATGATAGCTGATCCACCATTAATTATCTGGCTCTAATTCTGCAATATGTTTTTTGCTAGATATTGATTAGCTAACGCAATAACCATCAGGAAGCATTAGAAGAGAGGAGGGGCTGAATACATAATTTACTCATCTGGGAAAAGAAAAAGAAAATCCACATTTGAACTGTATCTAGCAGAAACCAGTTAAATAGAAAAGTAAAGTTGTTATTTTCCTGGGTTGCCAGCAAATTATTTTGTACTGCTAGGCATGTAATGGTCGAACTGGATGCAAACTTGTCTTCAAATGGACTTATGGATGGAAATTCCAAAGCTTCTGAAACTCATGTTCCAACGCACAAATCATACTAACATAAGAAAGGATTAACCTGAGTAAACCTGGCTGTGTAACAGGCTGGACCTCTTTTACTGATTCACTTAGTTTGTAGCTGGACTGCATTTTCTAGGCCAAGACAACCACAAACTAGGAATATATTAAACACTTCTCCCACACTTCCCCAAGAAAATCACAAGCACAGACTGAAGCGGAGAGAGAGAAGGAAGAGGTTAAAGGTCTGGGCCCAACACCCCAGAAGAGTGCAGACCAAAGAAAGATTCAGCAAAGAATTAGAGACAGGTATTTTAACTTTTCCTGGGGCGTTTAGTATTTACAAAGCACACTATGTTCAGAAACGATTAACATCCCTTTGTGGTGCCTTGAAGCAGCTCATAGCTTGCTCTTTACACTCTACCTCTTTGTCCTAGCTCAATAGGGTTTTGTTCTTTGCTTTGCTGGGGAATGTTTGCGATCTGGGAATTATTTACTGAACTAAAGGTATCATTGAATAGAATAAAGCTACCATTAATGTTTTTAATGAGGAGTTCCCCCATGGTCAACAGAAAGGAACTGAATAACTGTCCCCTACTGAGAGCACTGTCACTGCTTCATGAAGACAGCTCTTTCTTTGAATGTTCCTCTGCTTTTTGTCAGGCATGAGCCAAAGAACTACACATGGCACTGAAGCAAAAAGGAATGCCTAAGTAAAGTTGACATTAATGAGATTAGGTATTGCATGTCTAGATGTTTAGGACCAGATTCTGAGAGTTCAGTGAAGTTTCTCTCATTTTTCAATGATGTTAATGAGGGCAGACCTGGACCCACTTGGCCACACCGTTTGGAGATTGGTGCAAAAGCCACTAAAAAAAGATGGTGCACGGCGCTCCCTTATGGACTCATGAAGGCTGCTTTGCTCACTTGGGAGTCTACTTCAAAGTCTGGTGAATGCAGTTAGGGAGCTGAGCACAAATGTACAAACAAAATTGTATTCAGTTTTTCTGGGCACATCAACTGTCCTTTTAAAAATAAATTTTAGCACAAACAGTTCGCTAGAACTTTTATGTTTCATCTCTCCTACAGAACAAGAAAGAGCATTGTTTTGTTTTCACAGGAACTCAATGCTATTCAATGGGACGCACTCAGCATGGCTGGTGGACTTTTAAAATTTGTAATCCTCTTTTGAGTGAATAGGATGACCTTTGAAATTCCATTCCATGTTTCACATCTCATCTTAAAACATGTTGAGATCTCTGGATGAAGAGAGCACTGTATTGGTGCACAATTAAAAAGACCAGCAGTGCCCTAAAAATACACATCACCAATGAGAACTCATGATAACACTCCTGATCCTTCAACAAAAGGCTGCTAACTTTGAATTTTATGATTTGGAATACTACTTTTTGTAATTAGTTCAGAAGGCTTACACGGACACCGTCGACTTGAAAAGTAAACTTTTGTCTGAAATTTTCTTAGTTACTGTTAGAAATAAAACACAAGCTGATCAGAAGCAAAAAGCTAGAAGAAATAAAAACCTTTTTCAGTTTGTTTACTTTAGGCATCCCACAACCCCTTGCATCTAGTCAGTTTCACTGTTTTCTTATGTGATCAGTTTCTCTGTTTTGCCTGGCTGTCTTTTTAATTCACAGAGCAGCAGGGGATTGACAAAGTGAACATTTTTTAAAATTAAAAAAAAGATTATTCTTAAAGTCACAAAAATTGATATCTCCTTTTTAAAAACTGTTAATTTCAAGTTGACAGCATCCCTTCCCTAGAAAATGCAGAACTAGACGAGTGCAAAGTATTATTACTATAATAAGGGAAAAATCTTCATAGCAAGCAAGTTATTTTAAGATGATTGCAATTCCAGCATGTCTTCTAGGCTGCTCAAGGTAAGTTTCAACTATATCTGGACACAGTTGCTAATAAGTAATATAACACTTTTCAAAAAATGTGTGTAGAAAATGAAATCTACTGATAAAACAAAAATAATCAAATCAGAATTAATTCTATCACTTAGCATAAAAAAACAGAACACCCTGCAAAATACCAAAACTGGAAAAAAACACAACAAAACAAACAGCCACAACCCAGTGGGCATCGTTAAATAAATACTGAATCTAATTGCATTAGTTACAAGGGGGTCTACTAACGAATGCACGTATGGAATCACATTAGAATTGATACGTACTTTATATATGCAATTCTGAGCCACAATATTCTTCCAAGTAACTTTCCTGACATTTGTTTTCATAAGCTCAAGTTAGTTGATGCATGAGACAGGGGACCCGTCTACAAACTGAGATCCTGACACAAGACCTATTCATGGACATCTAAGGTTTTTTGCAGCATGTAGAGGCATGGTGACTTTTTATAAGCTCAACCCTGAAATCCTTACTTGGGCACAACTCAAACTGACTTCAGTGGAAGTTCCAAAGGAGAAAGCCTATAACTAATGTTTCCTTGTGGTTTTAGGGTTTATTGAAGTAAGTTATCTAGAACATGCCAATTTCTGTCAAGAATGAGATAGACTAGGAGGAAGAGAAGATGGCTCACCAGACTGAAGGAGGGAGAATCTAGATTTCAGACGGGTAGCCATGTTAGTCTATTTTCAGCAAAAACGACAAGGAGTCCTGTGGCACCTTAGAGATTAACCAAAAAAAAAAAAAAAAAAGGGGGGGGGGGGGGGCACAAGCTTTCATGGGCTGAAACCCACTTCCCAGAGCTGTAACTCACATGCAAAGTTGACATTACCAGAGGAGGCCTGAACAGAGATTGGGAGTGGCTAACTCATGACAAAAAATAATGTTCCCTCTTTTGACAATTCAAACCTTCTCACCAACTGTTTTGAATGGGCCTCTTCCTTCCTGATTGAATTGACCTTGTTAGCACTTCCCCTCTGTATAAATTGTAACTCACTCTTGCATGTGCAAGTTTCCACTTCATGCACCTGATGAAGTGGGTTCCAACCCAAAAAAGCTTATTCCCACTCATCCCCAATTTTTATTATTAGTTTCTAAGGTGCCACAGGGCTCCTCATAATTTCTGGAGAATCTAGAGATGTCCATCTGGGCTATTTAAAGGCCCAGACCACCAACTCCTACTCTTATGAGTATTACCACTGAAGTCAGCATGACGACTGACATGAATAAAGCAACCGGATCCTTTGGCTGGACCTACAGAAAGAAAACTAAAGCTACTATAAAATATTTGGCATTTTCAAGAAGTTAAAGAAAAAAAATCTTTCAACCTTTCCAAATATTTAAGAGGTGGTAAGAATTAATAGATATTCCCAAGTCAAATTATTACACAGACCAGCAAACATGACAGCTATCTCACAGGTAAATAATGCAAGTTATTTAGGGTATGTCTACACTATAGCTGGGAATGAACTTCCAGGCAGAGTAGACAGACTAAAATCAGGTATGTAGACAGTGCAGCTCTGATGGCTGTACGGTCTCTCATGCCCATCCAGCACCCTAGGTTTGAGCTCTGCCAGAGCCGCAATATACGCCTGCTATTTTTAGAGTGCTAACCATGTCTACTCAGGCTAGGAGGCTTGCTCCTAGCTACATAGCAGACATACCCGTATAATTTTCACACCGGCATTAGCACGGTGAGTGCATAATTCTTTTATCTAGACAAACGTACAGTGTTAGACCCTCCCACCCTAAACCTGTGAGATTTGAGACAATGGTAGAAGTCTCAGTGGAGACCAAAAGGAAAAGATATGTAAATGTATTTAGAAATGAAGTATCAATACCCAAACATGCTCACAGAGATTTATGTACACACACAGATTCCCAATTTCCTAGAGACAGAGGAACAGATGGATTTAATTAAACAAAGTTCCTTCAGGTGCACCAAATGTAACATGCAAGTAGATCTGTTTATGTAACAATCAGTCCTAGATTTCACTCACCACCCAGCATGAAGTCTTAAGTAAAAGTTAAAATTCTTCTACCCACCCCAAGAAATGAATATTTGCCTGGCTCCTCTCGGTATCAGTAAGGCTTTGTGTGGATGATGTAGCATTACCTGCCAAAATGAACTATATTATGCAAGATAAAATCTTCATACAAGTCAAAAGCAGAGGTACGGTATTCAGCAGCTCTTAGAGGGCAAATTCCACTCTACCGTGGCATGCTGGAGAAGATGCCTCGCAGTAAGTCTGTCTCATTCCCACTGAATATTTTTTCTTTTAAAAAAAGATTCCTAAACCAAAAAGTAAAAAAAATAAACTCAGAGTTGAGAAAAGCAGGAAGGACAAATATTCACGTTAAGCATCTAATGGAAGTTTTGAACCCAAATCTTGCTTCACAAATGATAGGTAGGGTTAAGAGAAGGGCCCCTTTTGATCTGAAGTGTTTGGCTATAGTCCAGAATATTACTGAGGCAGCCAGAAGACTTTTCTAGCTGTGTATCTGGCTCCTGTGGACAAAATGGAATGCCTTCATATAACAGTCACATAATAAGATAAGAGCAGAGAGACAGTGGTCTCAAATCCAGGAGGGGAGATCATGTTAATAAAGTTTTGGAATGCAGCTAACTACCGTTTTTATAGAGTTTTATTTTTGACTGTGGGAGATCAGTTAAATAAAAAGGTCATCTCTTTCCAAATAATGCCCACCCCATCCATCTTTTGACATAACAATCACTTGAGCACCCTCCAAACATGAATTCAAACCTTATGCTGGAATACATTGTTTATGCAGGCAGGAAACCCACTTCCCCTCAGCTGACAGCCTACCCTTTACTTGGTCAAAACATACCACATGCTGACAGAATAATTTCTTATGTGTTTTAGCAAATCCAGTATCAGGATGTCACCTAAAGAAATAAGGGGCAAAGTGTACTTTCTGAAGACCCTTTCAAGCTTCCAGTCAGCCTCAAAGAAGACAAAAATGTTCCTGTCCAACTCACTTTTCATGTTACTGTAAAAAAATGAAACTCAAAAGAATGAAATAATAAAATGTGACAGACATGCAGAGGTTCCCCCTTTTGATTAGAAATTGCTGTGTAGAAGCCTTGATAATATATGAGGCTCATACAATCTCTTTCTGACGGTCTATGGTAAGTTCCAAAGGGATAAGTATTTTCCTTTCTGTGGTTGCTATAAAATATTAGAGGCTTACTATTAAGCCCACATCTTCCTCCTCCTAGTCTCTTCATGCAAACATACAAGTCTATCTAAATTGCTGCCTCTTCACCACCAATGATTCATGTATCATTTCCCTTCTGTTTTTCTAAGCTTTATTTTATATTTCAAGCATAATTATAGTCACTGAAAAGGAAAGAAAAAATTAACATGATGTCTTTTCCTTCCCTCAGAATAAGAATATAGATTCCTTAAGAAATAAAGGACATTTCTAACATTTTTCCTTGTTATTTTACAAGGTGTTTTTGTTCTGCTATTTTCCAGACAGACACATGTGGCCTCCCCAGCATAGCAGCCGGAAGATCAATTAAGACGAGACAGTCTTGAGAGTCGCAGTTTAATATTACTAGATGCTCAGAAAATGAATGAGATAAACCACCATATACACTTTACTGATCCCTCATTGACTTCCTGTAAATTTGACACAGTCTACCTTATACAGTACTCATAAATATTGGGAAGAATTATTCAAACAGAGATTATACAATCCTTTTCACCCCCTCAGACTACAAAAATCCCATAGATGCCTCAATTAAATCAGAATATGATGCAAGCTTCTATTAGGTCAGAGAAATACTGTCGCCTATACATAGAGATCACCAGCACTGGAGAGATTCACAGATGATACTAGCCAGCATCATCATGGGCGAACTATACTGTGCAATGTCCAGAGTGTAGATAGACTGTAACCTGTCTCTTACACAGGTACTATGAGATTCCAGTGCCTTGCACACAGAGCTGCTGGTCAAGAAAAAAAAAAAGTCATCTTCAGCAATAGAACTCTGAAGTCTACATTCTGAATTGTTAAAAAAACAAACCCATGTTGGAAGAAAATATCAGTAATCATTTTGAGAACAAAATTTAAAAAGGCAATCAATTTCACAAGGCGTGAAAACTTCTGTAATTTTTCATAAGAAATTGAGAATTTTTTTGGTCCAAAAAAAATTGTTAAATTTCATCTCGCTTTTATGCACTGATGTGAGTTTTCTCCTCCTCTTGCCAGCAGCAGACCCCTCCTTGGAAGCATCATTTCTCTCTCCTCCATTTTGAAAGCAAACAGTAGTTTATTACTTAATGTAATTTCCATCAGGGCTAAGAGAAAGCCATAGCAAAAGGGTAGGCTCTGCCCTCTGCCCTGAATGCTGTTAGATTTGTGGACAGCAATGGAATATTATAGCAAGCTAACGTATGCTATTTTCATTACTGGAGAGAATTCCATAGGCAGTGAAAAAGTTAAAAAAGTTCCATCCTCTCACAGGTAAACAGTTTTAATACCACTTAATAAATTAACAGAACTTGCAGTATCCAACTACAAGTTAATTGAAGAGGCAAACATTGGCTTTTCCAAATGGAAACAAAGAAATTCAAAAGCATGGCAAATGTCCAGTGAATTATCTGACTCTCACATTCAAAGAAAAATATTAAAATACAGCACTAAACCAAGAATGGGCCAGGGAATGTCCCAGAAATTTTATTTTGACACAGTGTAGATGCAAAAGGAACCAACAAGTTCTAGTTATACACAGTTATAAGAAGATTTCTTCTACAAATAACAGGCAAGCTCTCCAATTTAACTCTTTCCATGCTCCTAGGCTGCACCATTCAGCACAAGTATTTCAAATGATGTAGCAAAAGCTGCCGAAAAACTAGTTTATTGCACAATATTCATTATGACTTTAGCTCATACAATTAGTTTATTGTAAAATATTCTCATCCTGTAAAGCTGAATCTACAAAAGATGTGTGTGTGTGTGTGTATTTTGTCTGTGGATACAATAAGGGTGTTGCTGTGAAACAAGTGCATGGTATTATTGTGCACTGCAGTAAACAGATGCGAAAAAGCCTGCATAAAGAGCCAGACCTCAAATAAGAGTCACTTACCACAATCATCTTACAAAGCCTCTATTTTTCCCTTTCTAGGTCTTCCTTTTTTCAGATCTTAGATTGCTAAAGCCCTTTTAGCATCAAGGGAGGGAGAAAAGGGGAAGACTGTGTAACACGAAAGCTATGGATAATGTTCTCTGGACAGTACATGCCTAAATATTTCCATAAAACATCAATATTATGATTAAGTCATTTGGATCACTGATCTTACAATACCTCATCACACTTCAAAAAAATGCCACTATTATTTCCTGACAAACTGAGGAATGTCACTTTTGTTAGCTGGCAGTCCTGAAGATTTATTTTAAAGTATTATAGATACAGTAAATCAGGTGGTGAAATAAACAGGACTAGTTTGCTTCTAAAAATGAGTTGTTTAGAATATTCTACTATTAAAAATAATGAGATGACCCATCTACAAGACATCAAGCAGAAAGGTGGATTATTTTATATTTGTCCACTTAATATATACAAAGTATGCACTGATGATATGAAAATAATCCTTAGTTGGCTTTAAATATTCTTTAGACATCTTTTCAGGACTTTTAAAGATTCTAAAACTAAATACCAGGCTAAATATATCAAAAGCAAACCTTGCAAGAGAATTTATTCCGCCTTCAACCCTAATCCTTCCACTATACTGTACAATCGTCAAGAAGTACATTCCTCATAGGAGAAACACCCTAGGGGAGTTTCTTCTTCTGCCCACTGATAATTTCTCCAAATGAATAGACAGTAATTCTCAAGAGGCTTTTAGATTCTAATAATAAATCACACTGAAAAGAGTTTTTAATTTTACAAATTATACCAAAGGCAGTATTTTATAATAATTTTTAAAACTGCTGTTAAAAAGGATAACATCTTTAAAATTTAAAATCAAATTTATAAAATTTTAAAATAATATTTTTTAAAAATTACTTGTTTACAATTTTAATTTTCAACCTAATTATTATGAACCTTGTATACAACATTCAGCTTGGCTGTTACAGGTCCTCCTGCAACAAAGCTCACATATATTAAGCACTATGCTTAGTAACAGGACACAGCAGTTATGCACCAGTTTGTCTAATTATTCATCTTATATATTCTTTAAGTAAAAAAATGCCTCCGAGTCAATAACTTACCACCTTTCAACTGAAAATTCAACAACAACACAACACTGAAATTGTAACATACTTCACAGAGTTGACATGCAGCTTTAATATTCAACAGAACAGATATCATAAATGGGATTTAATGGATAGGCTGCTTTATTTTTGTCATTTCTGTTCCAGTATATCAATAGCTATAAACAGTCAAACAAACCTGGGGATATGTATAGCTTTACGAATGTGTAAATGTACATCTACATGAAACTACGACAAAATCATGATTCTCTCTTACTAGTTCAGTCATACTGCTGTACCACCCCAAAGGATATTTACCAGTGAACAAGCTGTAGGTAAGGAGGGACTACAACACAAGCACTGATATAAAATTAATATTTAAAATCTTAAGATGGATAATTCCTCCTGTATAAACCTCAAAGATGACATTTTTTCGCTCAAGTGTTTACCCATCCAAACAAAGCCTCCTGGATATTTCTTACACTCCTGCAATGCAGATCAGAACCCTACGAATCCTTCTCACAGGGCCACCACAGCCCCCTGTCCTTTCTTACCGTACCTACCTCAGTTTCTGACAATGTCATGTACTCCATTCAAAAACCACATGATTATAATTTAGGGTGGCAATTCACAAACACACAAAGACCCTCCCCATGCCTTTGTCCCACCTTGCGTCTTGGATTTGAAGATGAACAGAGAGCAGCTAGAGGGCTGGAAGCCTCCCCATTTCCAAAAGCAAGCTTTGCATGCCTTGCTAGGATTGCCACAAATGACAGGCGCCCGCCTTACATGAAGTCCCTCCTTGGCTTAAATAAAGATACTTCCACCCTTCCCTCCCTCCCAACCTCCCAATCCTTCCATCTTTCCTTTCTGCATCCACCCTACAGGTCCCCTGCGAGGGAAGTGGAGGGTGACACGGATAATGGCATCTCTGGGCAGTGGGGTACCTACCCCCAGCAGCCAGGGGCGTCCCCAGGTCCGTGGGTGTGTTTTCTCCACGGGGCCGAGAAAGAAACACCCGCCCCTGAGCTAGCCGGGGGGATGGGGACGGGGCAGCGGGACAACCCTGCAGCCGGGGCCTTTCCCCCACGCCCAGCGCTGGCCGTGAGGGGGGGGCGAGAAGGGCAGGGGTGTGTCCCCCCCCAGAGCAGGGAAGGGGCCTTCACCTGGGGGCGGAAAGGGTTTGCTCTCCTCACCTGGCTATGGGGGGAGGGGACACCCGGCCCCACAGGCGGCCCCCCACCTGCCCGTGCGGGGGGAGGGGTCACCCGGCCCCACAGA
>ML685954.1:2340796-2491764 GCA_007922175.1 Pelusios castaneus | reverse complement strand
CCCCCCACCTGCCCGTGCGGGGGGAGGGGTCACCCGGCCCCACAGACTGCCCCCCACCTGCCCGTGCGGGGGGAGGGGTCACCCGGCCCCACAGACTGCCCGCGCCCGGGGCGTGCGGGGGGCGGGGCCCCCCGGCCCCACCGCCCGCCCCCCAGCTGGCCGTGCGGGGGAGGTGTCACCCAGCCCCACAGACTGCCCCCACCTGCCCGTGCGGGGGGCGCTGGACCCGGCCCCCGACTCACCCGGCAGCGGTCGCCACCCCAGGCCGGTGGGGGGGCTGGCGCGAGGCGGCGGCTCCCCGCGAAGGCGCAGGGCGGGAGCGAAGGGGGGGGGCGGCGCAGGCGCAGAGCTCAGATGCGGCGGCGGCCCCAGCCGTCCCGTTACCATGGCAACAAGGTCACCGCTTTAATCAGCTGTTGCGGTCGCTTCGACTCCGCCCCTTGGACCCGACGGGGCAGGGCGCGGTCCCGAGTGCGTGCGCGTGCGCCGGGGCCTGAGCCTCCTCCGCCAGCGCTCCGGAGCGCGCGCGCGACCCCCCTCCCTTCGCATGTCTACGCGCACCTGAGTGGGCGCGTGCCTGTGCCTGACCGCCGGGCGTGCCCCCGGGTGCACGCACACGCGTGTGCAAGAGCTGAGTGTGAGCCCCTGTACATGTGCAATACTAATCTGTGCGCGTGCCAGAAGTGCACCTGAGCATGGTGTGCGCGCGCGCCTGGCGGGGCGCTCAGCTTTTCAGGGCAGCTTGCCATCCAGGTGCGAACTGGGCATGAGCTGGGCTGGGCGGGTGTGTGATACCGCAGTGGGTGCAAACTGGGAATGGGGGGATGCTAGGCATGCACACCTGTGTGCATCTTCGTCTTTCTCTGTAAAACAAACGAACGACAGCTCATGCGATAAATAAATTTGTTAGTCTTTAAAAGTGCGACAGGAATCTGTTGTCTTTCTACAATAGACTAACACGGCTACCCCTTTGGAAGGAATCCTGGGGCGCTTTTAAAGAGGAACACATTTATTGAATATTTAAAATTAAATGTGTTCCTATTTCAAAAGTGCCCCAGGCCTCGTTTGTTTTGCTGAACTAGACTAACACGACTCCCCCTCTGGGACACGTTTCTCTGTGTACAGTATGTACAGTACAAGTGTGTGAGCAGCACTGTGCATTCACCTGGGTTCCTGAAGCTGTGGCTAGTCACGTGTGTCTGTATTCGTGCATTGGGTGCACACGTGTGAATGTACATGAGTATGTTCTGTCTTTGCTTAAACAGGGATGATGTTCAGAGGCTAGGGCGGCAGTATGCACCAACAGACGAAGCTGTATGGCTAAACAGCAGGATGGTGTCAGGAGGATATGGACTTGCACTCTTCCCTCATTTGTATTATTGCACAAATGCTATTTTCCCACGTAAAGCAAAACCAAAGCACTTCATTCCACCTCTTGCAGATGTAACCCTGGGGCAGCCTCATCGCTGTTTCAAGTCCCATTGGCCCGGCTGGACATTTGTCCCCCCCACTCATTTTGTTTTAGAAAAACCTTGCTCATTTGTAATCATTGCATAGTTAATATGTGACTGAAAACCTAGAGGCAGAGGCTGGGAACATTTTAGGTCTAATTCTTATTGTGAGGGATTGCATGGGAATTGCGTGTCTAACTTCCTTAGGTGCTTTTGAAAAGTCCAGTACCTTTGTAAGTCTGACCCTGTGTGGATTTCAGCAAACCAGAACGTCTTAGCCATTGGGGCAGTAATCAGCACAGATCTCACTTCTCTTGTATTTTCCATCTTTAAAGCATTTAAAGAACATTAGTGAATTAATTCTCCCACTGTCCCTCTGAGGCAGCAAAATATTGGTTCTCTTCTTTTACATGTAAGGAAACTGAGGCTCAAAGAGTCACTAAGTGAGTCACTGGCAGAGGCAGGAATTCAAGACAGAGTCCCGAGTGTGTCTATTAGACCATGCTTCCTTTTCTGTTTTATCTCAGATGTTTTTAAGCAGCTTGTTCTAAATAGCATCACTGACCCAGCAGGTTGGACTCAACTGAGAATCCACTTCGATGTGTTAGCGGACGGGGCCAGGAATTCCTGCCAGAAGACAAATGTACTTGATGTTTGAATCATCCTGCAGCAAAAGCAGGAGTGTTGTTAAACCCAGTGCTATTCCCTAACAATGTAGCACCCAGAAAAAGGCAAAAACAGCTGTAGAGTTGGAAAAAGGAAACATGGTCGGTTGTGCCTTTGATCCTGATGTGAATTTTAAAAAAGTTTATTGTTGTAGTCCAAGAAAAGGAGATCCCTGTGAAAGAACAAAGGGAGGATTCAGCACAGACATATTCCAGTTCAATGCCTCGGATAAGTTTCAGTAAATGTTTTCATTTTTTCCTAGTTTTACAGCTTTTCAAATCCAAATAGTTTCCACCAGCTTTGTAGCCAAATGAGAAATGAAGGAAACAAATTAAAAAAAATAAGTGAAAATTATTGTTGGGTTGGGTTTTTTTTCCCAATTTTGCCCTGCTTAACTTCAGATGTTATCTTCTGCAACCCCCTGACAGTGGCTGATGAGCCACAACACCCAAAATGATTGTTTCTGAATTATTCTGCAGGACTATATCACTCGGTGCCTCAGTTTTCCCATGTGTAAAATGGGACTAATACTTATCTCTCAAGCTGCTGAGAAGCTTTAGTCCTCAATGCCTGCAAAGCTCTTTTGGGAGGCACTAAACCCTGTGAGTAGAAGTATTATTATGTACAGCCAGCTAAATTCTTTTTGCACATAGAGCTGGACTCCTGGGGGTGATGGCCTCCAATCACCCAAATGCTCGAGATGTTCAGCGTCTTACCCTAAATCTGGACCAGTCCCTAACGTTGCAGCGTTCAGCATCCAGATCCATCTTGCAGGGGGATATTTGAGAACATCAGTATTGTTTTTAGTACAGCAACATCTCCAAATAGGTTTGCTTGACCTTGCTCTGAATTGGCAGACAGGGGGCACCTGGCAGGAGCTCTATGCATCCATAACATCTCACGTTTCCCAGAAAGCTCATTTACTGTAAGCAAATCATCTCTCATTCCTTATGTATGCGAATGAGTTGGCCTTTCTCTCCAAACGTAGAGCACTGAAGGTTTGCGCCCACAGTTTAGGTAAGGTGCTGAACACCTTTGGTTCCCACTACTCAAGCGAGCCCAGATGCTCAGCTCACTGCAGGAAGCACTCAGCACCATGCTGGGTCAGTTCCCATAACATTCTCTCCTCCTTACCAACAGCATGACTTGTCAGTATTGATTTATGAAATGGCCTTCAGCCAGGATCCCATGACTGCGCACGTCATCTCTTGTTTATCCTGCTTGGGATTTTCAAAAGGACCCTCAAGGTGTCTTCTTCCTCCCAGTGCATTTCAATGGGAATTGGGTGCCTAAGGTATTTGAAAAGCCCAGCTGCTAGGCATAGGCGAGGTGACTGCAAAAGACAAGGACTGGACTATTTACAAGTCACAGGGGAAGGCTATAGACTTCCCAGAACAAACAAAGAAATTTCAGACATGGGCCACAACCACACCACGTTTTAAAGATCTTTAATTTAAAATCCTCTTTGTGCATGGATACAAGTCATGGAAACATCCACATTCATGTGCCTGTATTCTGTTCATTACGTCTTACTAAAGATCAAGAAAAAGGTCAGAGGACCCACTATTTAGAAAGCAAAAGACAAATGAAGAACTGTCCAGTCCCACTAGAAAAGCTGTAGCTATTTCCCTTCGTTAGAACTGCTCATATACCTTTAAAATCAAGGCATGGTTACTTCCTTTCAGGTCAGTGGTACAGCGGATTGGAAGGAAGAAGCTCTTTCGCAGGGGAAGGTGTACCCTGGAGTCAAAAAAACTGTTTAACTTGTCAGCATCAGACTTGATAGTTCTGAATGACCAGACTAAGACTGTGTTGACTCTAAATGTCTTGGACCTATCTACAGTAGGCTTTTGTTTTGTTTTTAATTGATTCCCTCCCATTGTTACCCTGGGTTTAGCTCCGGCGATGGTAACGGTGGAAGAGCATCCGGGCAGCTAGTGCACTGGTAATTGCCAGCTGCTTAGCCACCAGCTCGCGATGACATGATGGATAAAATGATGAGCCTGTTCATGCTCCTACACCCCCCGCTAGTAGCTGAACTGTTGGGAAATGTAAAAAAAAAAAAAAAAACCTTACAAAATTAAGCAGATAGTCAAGTCAAGCACATGCTTAAGAGCTTTAATGAGCGCAGGCCTTGGTGGAACTGTGGTACTTAGTTTTATGGAGGCAGATTCCACCTGACTGGGAAACAGTGTGTTCTCTGCAGCCTTCACACAAATCCACAGCCTAAATTCACTGACTTGCCAAGGCACAGGATAGCTTTACTATTTATTAGGGTAGGTTAGGCTGATGCCCACTTTGAAGCTGAGTTAGAATGGAGCCCAGCACAATACACTGACAAGCCTAAAGAATATTGTTTTCCCTTTCCCGGGCCAGTTGCACAGTCTTCTCTCAGGTTTTACTTTTGTTCCAGTTCAAATCCCATATTATAAAAAAATCAAAAAAAATTCAGCCTTTACTCTCTCACTCTGTCTCCCTCCAAATCAACTGTTGCTCTCATGCAATTTTCGTTAGGCTTTATTTGACAGAATTCTATTAGGAACAACTCCTACTGCATTCAGTCACCCAAATCTCCCACTGAAATCAATAAAAACAACGGGAGTCCTGTGGCACCTTAAAGATTAACTAATTTCTTCAGGCATAAGCTTTTGTGGCCTCCAACCCACTTCGTCAGATGCATGATTAGAGGTCTGGAACACTTGACTTATGAGGGAAGATTGAAAGAACTGGATTTGTTTAGCCTGAGAAAGAGGAGACAGAGGGGATATGATAACAGTTTTCAAATACCTAAAAGGTTGTTACGAGGAAGAGGGAGAAAAATTGTTCTTAACCACCAATGATAGGACAAGAAGCAACAGGCTTAAATTACAGCAAGGGAGGTTTAGGTTGGACATTAGGAAAAAATTTCTAACTGTCAGGGTGATTAACCACTGGAATAAGTTGCCTAGGCAGGTTGTGAAATCTCCATTACTGGAGATGCATCTGACAAAGGGGGTTGGAACCCATGCACGCTTCTGCCTGAAGAAATTTCTTAGTCTTTAAGATGCCACAGGACTTCCGTTGTTTTTGCTGTTCACAGACGAACACGGCTACACCTCTGGAACTGAAATCAGTGGGTGTTTTACAAGACAAGACTGCTTCAGTTCAATGTGTACTGGCATATACTGGGTATGGGTATAATTGCCTTCTACTGATTGGGACGTCATAGCTGCTCAAGTGTATGTGATGTCAGATCACCCCTCTGTTGACAACAGAAACTAGAAGTCATAAAAACCTGAAAAAAGCCAATGGGAATGGTTCTAGAGGTCACGTGGTAGGTTTCTGTCTTGGAGCTGAAATCCTGCAATCTTTCCCTCGACCAGTGGTTTTCAAACTTGGGATCGGTACCCTGTACTGGGTCGCAGCGTCCCCTGATGCCACCATCAAAAGACTGGAATGCATTGCTCAGAGATGTAGTCAAATTCCAAAGGGGTAGCCGTGTTAGTCTATTGTAGAAAGACAACATGAGTCGTGGGCATAAATGATTTTTTTCAATTGGGGTTCAAGAAAAAAAGTTTGAAAACCTCTGACCTAGACCGTCTAACAGCTGACTGCTGTGTAGCCTTGGTGGTGAGACCATCAAGACACTATGTCTCTACGATGTGTGCTGGCTGAGACAGGCTAGTGGAAATGAGGTGAACTGCATTTCTTTTCAACGGATGGTTTATTTTTCCCCTGGTTTTAAGTAAATGAACCATGCTGAAGCCGAAACACGTTTCGTGCATTATTTTAAAGTAAAACATTCTGGCTATGTCCAAGGCATGCTGGGATCTAAGCTGTAGGATCGTGCAGAGTATGCATGTTGGGCCACTCTCCTGCCATGTATCTTATCTTTACTAAAAACAGATGCATTTGAAAATCACAGCATGGGGTGAGTCATTTTAAAACTCTACTCCAGGCTTGATTTTGCCCATTGCATGTGTGTTGCACAGGAGAGGTAGGGTGGAAAGACACAAGGAGTCTTCCACACTTTGCGCAAGAGTTAGGTACAATCTTATGCCCTGATCCTTAAGAGTATGCACTACGAGCAGTCGTCGTAACATTCTGGGTGGTGGACATCAATGGACTACTCACAGTTCATGAAGTTACGCACCTGCAGAAGGATTTTCATAATGAGTCTTTGTGCTCCCCAAAGCACAAAGATGACTCAAATCTCTTTCCCACGAGACCTCATAACTGAGTCCTTATGTATAATAAATGGGATACAACAAAATGTCCAGTAAGCCAGTTTCTGTGTCAGCAGAGATTGTGACTCAGACAAATGGTCAAGAGAACAAACAGATGTCTCTAGTTCTTGGTGTAACAGTAAAATTGCTCATTAGTTTCACTGAAATGTATAAGGAGTTTCTACCTTACCTTTGGATTGGAAGGATGGCATCTTAGCAGGTCTCGGCAGGACCTATATAAGGAGGAAGCAACCTTCCATCCCCTAACCCAAGGCTAATGTTAAAGCTAAGTGCTATGTGGTGAAGTAAAAATGCGCTGTCATTTGGCCAGCACAGAAAGAAAGAGTATTGATTCTTCATTGCGATGAGTCTGGGCGTTTTCAGTAATGTTCTGTACAGGTGAAATGAGTCCAAACAGAGACATGTTGATATAATCCACGGACTAGACTGAAAGCGTGCTTAGTAAAACAGATGTGGAACTGGAAATTCATGAACCAAGACGGATTTATTGGAAATTAGGCTGAATTGGTGGGAAAAATAATGAGGGGCTGGGTTGTTCCATCCACCACTCCTTTTGTGGGGCTTTGGAGAAAGAGACTCTGGGAATAAAGTTCAGAAAGACCAGATGGAGTCTGCCTTAGCAGTGTGGCTATCACCCTCGGTGTTTCCTGGATCCCCGGGCCTTTGTCAAGAGAAGTCCTGATCAGACAGGGCCAAGAGAGGGACACACAGAACATTATCAGCTCGACTGGCACCAGCTGAATCCCCAACAGTAGCTAAAATGAAATGGGATTGGATTTAAACAGCGACAACAAAGGCTGCAGCCGTTCTCAGCTCACTCCTCCTGCACCCAGGGACGCAGTTCTTACCGTACTGGATATCATCGAAGAAACTGCCAAATGGGGGATTTTCCTATCTTCATCTAAAGGGAACAGGAACAAGAAATGCTGATCAAAGGAAAGCCTGCCATAGCACTCTGCATTTCAAATGCTTTAACTCTGTTCCCAGCCTTTTTTGGCTCGAGGGCCACAGATATCATTGTTCTATAGCCCTCCCCACCCATCCACCCACTGCAGCCAGACAGGAGGAGGCTGCCTCTCTTCATGCTGATCTTCCATCTGCCTGGCTGCAGCAGGGAAACCGCATGCCTCCTATAGCCCCCTGCACTCCACCTGGGTCCCTAGGCATGGGCAGCTGTTAGGAGGATGAGAGATCAGTGCTTCCCTCCCTCTGGCTCCGGCAGGGACCCCAATGCCTATGGAAGCAGACAGAGCACTTTGCCGTGCTTCCTGCTACAGGCAGTGGGTGGCGAATACTGATTGCAGCCATCCAAGGGATGGGGAGAAGAGCCTGTGCCATCTTGTAGCCCTGTAATGTACTCTGCCTAGGCCATAACAGGGCTCCCTTCTGCAGCCAGTGGGAGGGGAGTGGCGGGCCACCCTACAGGCCACAGATTGCAAACCACTTTTTTAACTGCTTTCCCTTCTTCTTTGTATCTTTCATTTTTACTGGTGTGTTTGCCATGGCACTAATCAGGGCAAGAACGCTGTATACCAAACCCTGAACCTTTTACCTGCTCGTGATTTACGCCATCAAGTGCCAGAAATGCCTCTCCGCCTTATGTATTGGACAAACAGGACAGTCTCTGCGCAGAAGAATAAATGGACACAAGTCTGACATCAGAAATCACGACATTCAAAAACCAACAGGGGATCACTTCAGTCTCCCTGCTCACTCCATTGATGACTCGTTAATAACTGTGCTCAAACAAATGAATAATAAATCCAATCTTCAAAGAAAAACGGCAGAACTGGAATTTATATGTAAATCTGACTCTGTTGCCTCATGGTTAAACAGGGACGATGGATTTTTTTCTCATTACAACAGGTGACTTTGACCTCACCTCCCTCTATATGTGGTTCCCCAGTGTTTGAATCCTAACATCCACTTTGCTTTGCTGTTATAGCCTGACCTGATCCTATGACTTACACTTCCCTGCATTTATTTTCCTCCCATTCTGTGAGTTCCCCATCTTCAAAGCATCTGACAAAGTGGGATTTTCTCCCCACAAAAGCTCATGAGGTAAATAAATCTGTTAGTCTTTAAAAGTGCCACAGGACTCGTTTCTTTTGCTGAACTAGACTAACAGGGCCTCTCCTCTGGAACTTGAGCCTTTTTTAACACTGTTCAATGCTGGACAGCGATTGGTTCTGTTAACGCCTTTGGCCCATTTAATCCATCTAAATTAACATGACAGATCCCAACTCAAATCCATCATTTGCCTCACTTGCTGGTCACACAACTGCAGCTGAGTTAATGTGAATTGATGGTTTTAGTTTTTATTTTCATTTTTTTTTGTAGTCCCATTTGTAAAGTGCCTTATGCTCCTAAGTGTCTAGGTCACTTTTGAAAATTGGCTTTGGGCTCACAAGTCACTTAGGGTCATTTAAAATGTGCTGCTAAATGCGTAACACATTTCTGTTTTAAATCACATGGCGTTTCGGCAGGCCTGGGCCCATCAGAGGGATAAGAGCCTGTGCCCAAGCTACTGGCTTCTAGGAGAAAAGAGACAGGCCAGTCTCCTCCCCTGCAGCAACCCACAGCAAAGCAGTCGTGTATGCAGTAGATCAGCAGAGGGCAGAATTCTCCTGTGGCCGGTCTCAGCAATGGGACTCAAGAATCTGCTTGTCCCACAGTGGCCCATCCCGGTGTGCTCTCTTTATTACACTATTATGATCAGAACCTCCCAGAGCTCAGGTCTACAGAGAAACTCTCCCTCCCCTGCCCTTGAAGGTTCCTTCAGGCATGCCACATGTTGTTAGGTCCTACGCAGCAGGAGGTGTGTGTCTGGGGAGGAGGGGGGAAGGCAGGCACAGAACCATGGCATGTGTAGTATTTTTGAACTATAGGAGACAGAGTTTTTCCATATGGGTGTTGCGGTTTGGCATATGCAAAGTTCACAGATGAATAACAGATGGGAAACGATGCAAAACCCCCATTGATCTCCAAGGGGCTGAGACAGAACAGATTTCGGAAAGACAGACAGAATGCAGATAGTGACCTTGGGCCAGACTGTGGCTTGCACCCTGGTCCCTATACACCACTTCAGGAGTGTCTAGCAACCTAAAAAATGCTGCAAGGGGCTGGCGGAGAATTCTCCCAATGGAGGAAGAGTAATACTACATCCCTCCTGCCTTCCTTAGCCCCTGCAAGTAGGGCATGCCAGGGATGGGGAAGGACAGATTGGGTGTGTTTTTCAGGCTGCTTAGGGCAATAAGCATGCTGGCTGCAAAGCAGCCCAGGACGGAGTGCTCCAAATTAGAGCAACCCCCAGGGCTGCCCTACATTACACAGCAGTCATTTCTCTCCCTGCTGCAACCCAGAAGCCAGGCAGTACAAAGGTGACAGAACATCACTTTTTCCCCCCTCCTCCAAAGGGGATGCATTTCTGCAACCTGTATGACAACAAGTGTCAGTTTAGGGTTCCTTAAATGGGGCTGTTCCAGCTACATTTTTAATCTATTGTTCTGCTCTAAAGCAGAGTCAAATCACACCCTCTTAACATCAGATCCCTTGCAAAATCCTCATTGCCAAGTTTTATGTTTTTGACTTTATATGGCACTTTGGGGGATATACCCATGCATTTCCCACTTGCGACCAGCAGAAGGCACTTGCTTTCTTTGCAAAGATTGATCTATATACAACGCAACAAGTAAAAAGATTCAAGCCTAACCCACAAACTGTGTTTCATAGACAGAGTGATCCTGTAGGTTCTGACAGTCATGTTTTCTATGTAACTGCTTTAATCGTTGCCTTTCAGGCTTCAATAAGAGATTTGTGCGGGGTGTATGAGCCAGCTAAAGCACAACCCATAATAAACACACAGGTCAAGCAGGTCATCCCGTGGATTAAGGCATTAATTGGGACATGCTGGCAGCTGTCTTTTTGTGAATTTGTAATTTAGCAAATGGGCGGGGGGGAGTGTTTTTTCTTGGTGGCTCTGTGCAATGCTAAGGAAGGCTGGGGGAGTTATGTGCAAAGAGAGCAGATGTGTAAACGGGAGTATAAAGTACACAGGACTAAAATATATGGGCCAGATACTGGCTTCAGTTAAAGGCTCTTTTGTGGGGTTCTGGTGGCATAAAGAAGTCTTAAAATTGCCCTAAATGGGTGACAGAGGATTGCCCCGGCCTGAGCAACAGGGAGTGTGCCAGTGTGGGAGACGTATGGCCAGAGCTTGCTTCATTCTGGTGTTTCCTGGCTGGCATAAATTACAAGCCGGCCTAACAGTAGTTTACCTCCCGTTCCAGTCATGCTGAGCAGAGCTTTCGTACAGCTGGGACCTGGGGCCTCGGGAAGTTTTGCTTATTAGTTGTTCCAGAAGGGAGTGCAGCACCTCAATCCCTGGGAAAATCATGGAGCAGGTCCTCAAGGAATCCATCCTGAAACACTTGGAGGAAAATAGAGTGATCAGGAACAGTCAACATGGATTCACCAAGGGCAAATCGTGCCTGACCAACCTGATTTCCTTCTATGATGAGATGACTGGATTTGTGGATGTGGGGAGAGCCATTGACGTGGTATACCTTGACTTTAGCAAGGCTTTTGATACGGTTTCCCACAGCATTCTCGTCGGCAAGTTAAGGAAGTATGGGTTGGACGAGTGGACCGTAAGGTGGATCGAAAACTGGTTAGATCAACGGGCTCAGCGGGTAGCAATCAATGGCTCGATGTCTGGTTGGCAACCGGTAACGAGTGGAGTGCCCCAGGGGTCGGTCCTAGGGCCGGTTCTATTCAACATCTTCATTAATGATCTTGATGATGGAATAGACTGCGTGCTTAGTAAGTTTGCAGATGACACCAAGTTGGGGGGAATGGTAGATACTCTGGAGGGCAGGGACAGGATCCAGGGAGACTTGGACAAATTGGAACACTGGGCCGAAAGAAACCTCATGAGGTTCAACAAAGACAAGTGCAAAGTCCTGCACTTAGGACGGAAAAATCCCATGCACTGCTACAGGCTGGGGACCGATCGGCTAAGTAGCAGCGCTGTAGAAAAGGACCTAGGGGTTATGGTGGACGGGAAGATGAATATGAGTCAACAGTGTGCCCTTGTTGCGAAAAAGGCCAATGGCATATTAGGCTGCATCAGTAGGAGTATTGCCAGCAGATCGAGGGATGTGATAATTCCCCTCTATTCGACACTGGTCAGGCCGCATCTGGAGTACTGTGTCCAGTTTTGGGCTCCCCACTACAGAAAGGATGTGGACAAATTAGAAAGAGTCCAGCGGAGGGCAACAAAAATGATTAGGGGGCTGGGGCACATGACTTATGAGGAGAGACTGAAGGAACTAGGCTTATTTAGTCTACAGAAGAGAAGACTGAGGGGAGATTTGATAGCAACCTTCAACTACTTGAAGGGGTGCTCCAAAGAGGAGGGAGCTAGGCTGTTCTCGAGGGTAACAGAGGACAGAACAAGGAGCAATGGTTTCAAATTACAGCTGGGGAGGTCAAGGTTGGATATTAGGAAAAACTTTCTCACTAGGAGGGTGGTGAAGCATTGGAATGGGCTATCTAGGGAGGTGGTAGAATCTCCATCTTTGGAGATTTTTAAGGCTCGGTTAGACAAAACCCTGGCTGGGGTGATTTAGGGGGAGTGGTCCTGCTTTTTAGCAGGGGGTTGGACTAGATGACCTCGTGAGGTCCTTTCCAACCTTATTATTCTATGATTCTATGACTGAAAAATGGGACAGTCTGGCAGTCAAGAGACATAAGTTCTATTCTTGGATTTGTGTCACGCTTCCTGAAGGTTTCTGGGCTAGTCAGGTCACCTCTCTGTGCCTCAGTGACTGCATCTGTAAAATGGGACAACTGCCTTTCTACCACATGGGGGTATTGTGAGGCAACTTGTGTTACTTCTTCCAAGGCACACTGAGCTTCTCACAGGGAAGATGCTATAGAAAAGGGGTGGGCAAACTTTTTGGCCTGCGGGCCACATCTGCCTCTAGGTGATCTGGAGAAGGGCAGGGCTAGGACGGGGTC
Organism: Pelusios castaneus; assembly: GCA_007922175.1. Classification (NCBI taxonomy): domain Eukaryota; kingdom Metazoa; phylum Chordata; order Testudines; family Pelomedusidae; genus Pelusios; species Pelusios castaneus. The sequence goes on along the minus strand of ML685954.1, from coordinate 2,479,400 downwards.
GTGGCCGCCATGTTCCTGCCAGGGCACCACTGCTGCATGTGGTGGGAAAGGGTCGGGGCCAGCTGCTGTGTTCTGGCCAGGCCCAGCTGGATGGTTTGAGGAAAGGCTGTAGTTTCCCCACCTTGACTACAGACGTAGCACACGTGCTTGTTTATTGTGGATTGCTTCTCTATTAACATTTGGTAAGGTTATTCCCCCACCCAAAGCAACCAGGTATTTTCCACTCAATGGCTTACTTTAGATCAAGGGAAATGCCGCAACCAGAAGGAACAAAAGTGAGAACACAGTATGCATGCATATGTGCACGCATCTTTGTAGCCGGCTGCATCAGCTCTGCTGTACAAAATTGCAGCTGCCCTGTCTAACGGGCAGATCCCTTAGGGATTTAAAGGTGAAAATAAAGCCAGAGCAGTTGCATAGCTACATACACCACATCCAGTTGCTCCAGTACATAAATCAATGGCTTAGACAATGACAACTTGAGATTTTGTAATTAATAATAAGTGTCCTCACAGATAATGAGATGGTGAATGATGTGTTGGCGAGATGGTTACAAAAAGGAGACCAGACTTGTGTGGAATAGTTTGTGATTTCCCCCCCTCTCTGTGTGGCAGGAGAGTTATGCATTTCACTCCTGGCCCACAAAGAAAACCTTGGGCTTAAATGAGCCATAGAATATGATGGGTGAAGTTATAAAGAGAGCACATAGCGCTGTGCAGAAAAAACATACAGAAGTCATGGAGAAAGCCCTTCTGCCTTGCACCATAAATGGACCTTGACCATGCCTCTCCCGAGGAATATGTGCAAAAGCAGAACCTTTAAGGAATGAAAACAGTGCTTCACCGTGCGAAGGATGAATCAGAACAAAGACCTGTGGAGACAGCACCCTCGCTGTGGGCTTCCAAATATACCCTGAACAACTGCTAACGTTGCAAATACACCAGTGGGGCAAGATGGAGAGTCCCCTCACCTTCCACTGACTCCAAATCTGCATGGTTACTGGACCAGGAGAGGCTCAGATTCCTGGGTCTTCCATGTGCCCACCACCCTCCTAGGCTGTCTGAAATCCAAAGTCAAAAGCCAAACTACAAAATGTGTAAGCAGGAGGGACATATTTTCCTGTACTGCATGAGATTTTAGCCCTGTGACACACTGGCATGATCTGCCCAGCCTGAAGACAGTGGGGCTCGAACGGCAGCAACTGAAGCTTCTGCCACACTGTCGCCCTGTCCGATTCTATTCAGAACAGCAGCATCTTTGGGAGTAAGACCTCGATTCCTGTGTCTCTTCAGCCATCCTGCTGAGACAACCAGCGAGGATGGAAGCTACCACCACGGACAAGGGACCTACCAGTAAGGAAATGGAACAGAGACATTGGATGTCTTCAAAGCGTCTGACGAAGTGGGATTTTCTCCAACGAAAGCTCATGCGATAAATAAATGTGTTAGTCTTTAAAAGTGCCCCAGGACTCTGTTTGGTTTTTTGCATGTAATCAAACACCTTTCACTCACCGTCAGTCTAGGTTGGATCTGAATAGGTAACTTGGAATGAAAGGTTTTGTATTGTGCTACCAAATGCCTGCCGGTCAAGTAACTCTTATACGAGGCCTGGAAAATTTAGTATGAATATTCCTTTAAATATTTAATTACAACAAAGCAACTCTGCGATACCTTACAGTAGGTACATCTGGATCTGGACTGCATATACTTAGCTTTCCAAGTCAATTAAAAAGAAATAGTGAGCTGGGAGGCTGAGATTTGATGGCTGTCAAAAAACAATACGACAAGTTTTTGATTGGTTGGTGACATGCAAAAACAGGCAGCAAGTCAGCAGGCCGCATACGTCTGATTGAAATGAAATCAAAGCAAAAGACAGATGACTTTGAACTGGTTCCGAAGGCCAAGGCGAAACAAATAAAAGTTGATCAAGTTCAGCATAAAACAGAGGCAGTGGGAGTGGCAGCACCTTCTTGGCACTGGAAATTGCTGGCACCCAGTTGCAAGAGCTTTCCTGTTAGTTCAGAACATAAAATTGATCTGGAGGGAGCAAGCCGGAGGCTGTTTGGAGTGTTAAAATAGAAAATCCACCCGTGCAAGTAACTTGCCTGTTGTTATGGAGCTGAGGTTGGATTGCGTTGATACTTGGATACCCAGAGCCTTGGTCTACACTGTGGGGGGATTTGGCAGCAGTCGAAGGGAGATTCACAAGTTACTTAAAATAACTTGCGTATCTCCCTTCGACTGCCTAATGTCTACTCATCGCGGTCTCTTCAGTGCGTTGAGTCAATGGGAAATGCCCTCCTGTTGACTCAGCACAAACCTGTTTGCGGGGATGGTCTTCAGGGATTGACTTCCTGGTCGACTGAGCGGGTCTGTGAAGATCAGGGTTGATCAGGAAGATCACTCTGAGGGCAGCAAATTTGCCGCCGTCAGCGACGACAAGCCCACGTATCGCGTGGCGGAGGGATGGTATCCAGACAAGCCCACGTATCGCATGGCAGAGGGATGGTATCCAGACAAGCCCACGTATCGCATGGCGGAGGGACGGTATCCAGACAAGCCCACGTATCACATGGCGGAGGGACGATATCCAGACAAGCCCACGTATCGCATGGCGGAGGGACGGTATCCAGACAAGCCCACGTATCGCATGGCGGAGGGATGGTATCCAGACAAGCCCACGTATTGCATGGCGGAGGGATGGTATCCAGACATGCTTATAGCACGAAGCCTCCAAGGTGGCGTGGTATTTAGGTATTAGCTGAACATGTATTCAGTTGCATTGAGTCCCACAGCTCAGCAAACTGGGATCTGCCAAGACTCTGGGGAAGCCAATTCCAGGGGAGAAGACATCAGCTGAGACCCTGATCTGAAATATGCAACTCCAGGAAACCAGCGGCTCACATCTGCCACAAGCGGGCACAAGTGGCTGGAAATGTCTCAGGTGGCACACACTCCACATGCCCCAAATGAAACGGCATCACCCAGGAAAAGACAACAAACCTGCTTGCGGGTTTCTCCCCTCCCTTTCCAACAATGGCCTTGGCACCCACCGGCATTAGTGACTGGCTGGATTTCACGGTTCCTGGTTGCACCTTGAGCCATCAACTCCTCTGACTGGGTGAGAGGAAATGCCTTGAACTCCAAGTCATCATGGTCTAATTGCACCTTTGCTCTGCTTTCTCACTCATGACGTGAGTGCGAGTGGGGGCTTTGCACAGGTTCCTAGGCAGAAACAGCTGAACCACTCTAGATGCTACTGTGGCTTTGTAGCTGCTAAAACATCTGGATAGAGCACTCCTTGATCTGTATGTTCATAATCTCCTGGACTCCATCGATCCCTTACCTTGTCCTTCTCTCACTCCCAAGCAAGGATGGAGCTGGGCTCCATGCAGTGGGGACATTCCCAATATCCTCTCCCCATATCCGTTAGGTCCTGCGGTTGCCAGGGCACCCCATATCTGTGGAAGGAGGCAGAGAAGAGATATGATTGGCTCCGAAATGAATGGCACATATCTTTGCAGGTCCTTGAACTCATTTCTTAAACCACCCTTGCTCTCAGCAACTGCAAGTGGAGTCTCGGGGATTTTTATTTTCACAGTAGTATTTAGCTAGCTGGCCAAGTAATACAAGTGCTTAAAAATCATTCAGATCAATGCCAATAACGGACAGCTCCTCAGCGGATCCATTGCTCAAATCATCTCTCATCACCCCAGTCAATATTCCAATAATCCGTACAGATGCTAGGTAACATTACTTAGCTCAAGTGGCCTGCTCTTGATCCGTAAATGGAATGGATCCACTCTATGATGTGTATCTCCATGGAGCCAACAGCTAATTGGGAAGGGGTAAAAATGCTCCACGGACCAAATCCTGATTGTTATTTCTGTTACAGTAGGTAGAGCCCAGGTCCCATTATGCAAGGCACTGTAAACACATGTCATGAAGAGCTAGTTCCTGCCCAAAAGAGTTCACAAGCTAAATTTAAGCTGTGCAACCACATCCCATTGAAGTAGATGGCAAAATTCCCATTGGCTTCCATGAAGTTGCAATTTGGCCCTAAATGCAGTGTCTGAGGACCATTGGGACATCTTAGTTCCTCTCACATCCATGCAGAAGGCGCCATCCACCATCCCTATCCCCACTGTCTAAGGAACTCTGAAACGGAAGCAGGGGCAGGAATATTTACACATACGGGATCTCCCACAAAGCCTGAAAGAAGGCCAGGCATGAGCGGAACTCTGCGGTCCTAATTCTAGGAAAAGGGCAGCAATTTTAGTGACTGATTATCGTATGTTGCATGCAACTTCATTAAAATACGCCAGTTAAAAGCTTCATTCTTTTGGCATTCTGTTGGCACAGACTTTAAATCATCATGGAAGCTTTGGTGCTGAATATTAAGTGCGGTTACATTTCACATGGGTGGAAAATGTCTTCACATAAATCATATTAGGAGACCATATCCAAGCGAAAACAGCTCCCTCATTCCAGGTCATTAGAAAAGGTAGAAACCAGAATCTTTAGTAGCCCAAACACGGGTCTCTACTGCTTAATTAGCTCCATTTGGCAGAAGTAGACTCTCATCAATATAGGCCAGCCAGGGGAGGGAGAGAAATACCACCTTAGGCTGATGGTTGTACATACTCCTTCTGTCAGACACAGCTCATTTCAAGAGTATGAGGTCAACAAGAGTTCAAAACCTCATCTAGATCACAAGTTTATATTGACTCTGTCACCATAAGCTAGCCCTAAGAAAAGCATGAATAACACATTGCCTGCTCTACACAGAGGATAAAGAGCCTACTACTTCTACCAGGTAATGAAATTGCTCCTTTGGCTCCCATGGAAGAGGCATACACTGAGACCATTTTTGTAATGAGACAAATAATGTGTGATAGTGCGCTCCATTGGCCTCCCTCCATGAATCAAGGGGTGACCCAAGCATTAACTGGGAGCGTGATTTATCCCGAAGTGCCATCTACTCTCAGTTAGGAAGTTGTATTGCCAAGAATTCTGAACAGGAATGTGTGTCTGTGTTGGGAGAGTGAAAAATAATACATGGCACTTTGATGGTAAACTAGTGCCAAAATGAGGGGTGTATGTGTTAAATATACACCATCTGCGTAGCCTCTGCCAACAACAGGATGCTTCCCACTTCCACACATGGGTATCTCAAAGAACATTTATAATGTGTCAATGGAAATACTTCTTACGAGAAAACTGTTCAGCCCCTCAATAATGCCTGGTTATGCTTAATTCATCTAAAGCACACAGAAGAAAACATTCATTCATGCTTGGAAGCTCTCTTTTCACCACTGGCAGCTCAAGCTACATGAGCTAAAATACTTGAGATCCAATCCAAGAAGCTTTCTTTCCAGGGCCACTGTGCCACAATGAAACCACAGAGATCACTGTACAGGAAGGTCTCAGGCTACAAAAGTCTAGAATCACTGGAATTTGCAATGTTTGGATTTGATCCTAAAACAATTAAACCCATGTGAGAAAGGCATTTGGATGTGTCTCTTCTGGGCCAGATTGAACAGTTTCTGGTTTACACCACACTAGCTCTGTGCCATCCACTTACACAAATTAAGGCAGAAAAGTAACCTGCAGATCTGCACACTGCTCTAACAGATTGTAGGGATGACTATTTTATAGTGAGGTGATATTTTTAGAGGAGAGGAAAAAAGAAAATCACCATGGTCTAAATGGTTTGAGGAACACAAGAACTTAACAGATGAATTCTTGGACCCACTGAAGTCAATGTGGGTTTTCAATGGGCCCAGGAATTCATCTGTTACATTGAGAAGCAAGAGTTACTTAACAGAAGCATCAAGCCTCAAACACAGATACAATACCCTCAACGAAGTGGGATTTTCTCTCACGAAAGCTCATGCGATAAATAAATCTGTTAGTCTTTAAAAGTGCCACAGGACTCCGTTTCTCAAGAGGAAGGTCAGCGGCTAGGGCACAAGACTGACATTCAGGATGGGTGGGTGCATTCCCAACTCTGCTGGAAGCTCCTGACACAGCCTGTTGTTCTTGTTTGTACAGCCACTTGCACCCTAGGGCGTGGTCCGTGACTGGAACTCCTGAATATCACATCATCTCTCTTGGGCCTCAGTTCCAAACAGGGAGAACACTACTTGCTTTCTCTCATTCATTGTCTGTCTTGTCTATTGATAGTGTCAGTTCTCCAGAGCAAGGACCATCTCTTACTCTCTTTGGAAAGCACCCGACACGGCACGGGTGTTAATAAGAGCAACGAGACACACACAAGGAAAACCAGTGAAGACTCTGACGAGCCATGCAAAAATCCCAAACTCTGTTGACAAATGCAAAACAGCTAAAGAATCCAAAGTATGTGATATACTCCTAGGACAGACGTAATGGTGGTGTCTTGAACACTGAGGCCATCAGATTAAGTTCAGGCTTTTGTAAGAGGACATAAACGGAGTCGCATCCTCCTATTTCAGATCTAAATTCCTTACTTTTCAGGAATAATCAATGGAAAGGAGGATGAGTCTGCAGCCTCCATTAAAAATATTGATCTCCAGTGATGTATCAGTACAAGAGTGCATTGAAATATGTTCTAATTAACTTGCTAATCAAGCCCTTTTTCAATACATCCTAAGGTTCCTCTCTTGGTCTCCTGTGAGATTCCTCCTTGTATTTAATATAACTCTGTGGTTGAGCTGAAACATTGGGAAGGTTTCAGGCTATATTTTACTAGAACCAGATGAATTCCTAAGCTTAGAAATTCAGCATCGAGAATGCTGATTAACTTTGATCTGGTGGCCATCTGTTACTATGTATGTAGTAGGAGTAGCTGAGTGAAATGCTAGAAGAAAAGGGTTAGCCTAACTACACACAAGATTAAGTAAATGAAGAAAGCCCCATGGCTGAACCACTGTTGCTCACGGTCTCTCTCCAGCACGTTTGGAAGACAAATCATGGCTCCCAGAAGGAGCCGCTTATTGTAATGACCACTGGGAGCCCTTGTAGTCTGATGGACCAGTTTCCGGTTTTTATCAGGGTTCCCAGTCAATGAAGCATCACTTCATACATTTTAGTCTCATTGCATTTGTGAAATTTCCCTTTTAAGAGCCAGGATTTCTGCTCAGAAGTTACAGTATTGGAAATGGGCCAGATTCTTAGCTGGTGTAGTTTAGCATAACTCAGCCCAATGTAGGACACCGGTTCAAATCCAGGGTGAGCCGGTAGCAACTCAAAGTTGTTCTCGGAGGTCTGAGGTGTTATTACAGTTTGTTATTTGTACTGAGGAAATGCCTGAGGCCCTAGCCATGGACTAGAATCCCTCATTGTGTTAGGTGCCATACAAACACCCACCATCTTGTCTACACTTGTCTAGTACTGCTAGAGAAGTACCAGTAGAGCTCCCCATGCAGGCACTCAATGCAGAATACGACTGCCTTTTTCTGGGTTAGCTTACATCATGACAAACTAAGCGGGAGAAAGGGACTAAATTCCAGAAGGATTATCTGCCTGGAGACTTATACCATACCAGTAGAACTAAAATGATATAACTACACCTGTATAGTTATGGCAGTGAATTTCTCCTTGTTGACAATCCCTAAGGCAAGAGATCACAGGTAGATACAAACAGCCAGGAGCGGTACAAGGTAACAGCACCCCAATGCTGTGTGTATTATGAAGTAGGGTACAGGAAGCTATGGGGGTCTGGGTCCAGTTCCCAGTGGGCCAGTGTCCAGATCACAAAACAGTCCACTACAGTGGGTGATAAGTGGCAGTCTTAACAGAAGGACTCAAAGCTGAACGGGCCATTGTGACTGAATTCCAGAGATGGTCTGGTGTAAGTCAAGGCGAACAGGAGAAGCATGTTCTTCCCATGTGTTTGTAGCTGTGGGTTAAATAGAAGACTGCGGGGCTCCTCACATGAACACTGAAACAAGGAAAGAGATGTTTTTCGTAGGGTCCAAAATCAATCATTTCTAGTCATCCAGCTAACCCACTGTGTGGGTTCCATTCTGCTGTGGAAAAACACCATTGGCCATGTCAGTGAGGGATGTGTACAGGGATGTTCAGAGAAGCTGACAAACTTGCTTGTGGTGAGGTTGGGGGCTTCACACACATTCATAGTTGGGCAAACAGGATGAAGACTCAGCTTTTTTAAATAGTTGCTGGTTCACCTTCTTGTCCTCGCCTAAGGTGTTTCCCAGCTCATGGCAAAGCTCAGCAGCTGGTTACAAGCTTTCTGACATCGAGGGAGGATAGACCTTTCCTGTTCCTAGTGGAAACATGCAAGGAAAGGTGGTCATGGAAGGAACTGATAGCTGAGAGGTGGTGGCACAGCGTCAGCACCCTCATCTCCAGAAGGACAACCAAGACAGCCGGAGCTTTCAGCAGAACGACTGAATAGGTCGGAAGAAACGGTAGCAGAAAAGGCAGAAAAACTCTAACGGTAGCCAGGTTATGGATTCAGAAAACAAGTAGGTTTGTGCGGGTTGGCAGTGGAAATGGTTTCCAACATGCAAAGGCCTGGTGAAGAAGCCAAAACATAGTGACAAGATTTCTATTTCTATCTCCTCACACTCATTCTCTGCCGTCAAACACTCCTGCCTTCACCTGAGGAGCCAGGAGATGGCAGCCCGAACAGTTTCACGTTGTCATTTGTCAGCAGTTCCCAGCTGGGCTGAGCTCTTTGAAATGAAAAATCTGTTCTTTTTTAAAGGAGGAGATGTTCACACGTCAACAAGTCAATCTGAGTCCCAAAGGAGGGAGACAGAACCTGGACTGAGGACCCAGTGTGAGGCTTGGGGCTGCCCCAAGAAAAAGCTGTTGCAAGAATCTGGGCTTTTCATGGCATGACAAAGATTTGGGGGAGTGTAAAGATAAAATAGTTGGTGTGTCCAGCTATTGTTGAAGCTAAGTAGGGATGCGGCATATCCAGCACCTGTGTCAATTCAGATGGCTTTGATGAAGCTCAGACATTAGCATTCAAAATCTCAGGCTCAGGCAAGGAAATCCAATAATTAGGCTCCTTTATACACCAGACAATCCTAGAAGGAAAACACATAGTTTATACATCACTCGGCTTAATCCACAATTTTTACATGGCCATATGTTCTGTGTTTTTCCTGTTAACTTTAAAGAGGTACTTGTTTTCCCAGCTAATTCCTTCCTCTCGGGTGCAGATATGGATCTCTGAGCATGATAGCAGATGGGTGAAATTCAAACCCATTGCTAAGTGTCGTTATGATGGGTGAGGCTGGTGGGCATGACAGACACCCTTCATTCAGGAAACAGTTAATCTCCTTTTTGGAGCCACCATCCAAGACACAGATCATGTGCAAGACTGGTCAGAAACTGAGCTATGTGGAGAAGTTTCACTGAACACTGTCTGATGGAGGGGTGTGTGCGGGTGTGTGTGTGTCAGAGAGGAAGCCACAGAAGTAGCCATGGAATAGGCAAAAAGCCAAGCATACAGCCAGCAAGCACTTGAAGTATGGCTCAGAGAGAAAGCTGGGAGAGGGAACTTTTTGGGCCGAGCGCTGGATGGAAGGAGGCTTGGAACTGTGAACAAAGAAATTGCCTCCTGTTGTTTGATTCCTATCATGTTCAGGGGAAACAAGGCTTTGTGTACATTCTTTGCAAGAACAGTATTGTCTCCAGTAGATAGCTGACTGATTCATCAATTTCAAATCATAAGAAAAACCACCTGTAATATAGGCCAACCACACAGGTCAAAAGAGGTAGCCATATATTCCATTATGGCAGGAGTACTCTATAGAGCAGCCTCCTGTTATCATAAAAGGCTGCAGGCTGGGTGCCTTTGATCCAGGAGGTCCAATTAAAATTAAGACGAGTAAAGTGCAATGATTTGTGGTTTGCATCTCAGAGAAGTTAAATGCTTCCTTAAACTTGCAGTTGGAGAGGGGAATGAGGGAAATTCACCTCTGCTGTGGCTTGACTTAAAACAATGGCAAATTTGCAAAGTAGCTTGTAGAAAGTAAGCTAAGTTGCAGACAAGCAGAGCCAATAGGGGAGACATGAAAGTGATATAAAAAGAAAGGAAGGGGATTTGTGGTGTGTGGGAGAGTGTGTTAGAATTTAGGTTCCTTCTCATATTAGCATCTGACCCTGCAATTAAGCACTACCTGGCTCCTTGCACCTGCACAGACTCCCATCAGTGTATCAGTCATACAGAGGTCCATGTTTGTGGACATGATGTAGGATTGGGGTTCTGGAGGGGAAGGGCTGGGCCCTATGCAGAGAGCTTTTTGGGAAGGCAGATCATAGATTTTTCTCTTTGGAAAATCCTGCCCCTCTTGTGGTTGCTGAGCCCTTGAAACTGGCCCTGAGCTCTACTGAGACTCTGCTCCTGAGACTACAAGGAAATGTATTGGGATTTGGTGTGAGGAGAGGCCAAGCGAAGAAACTATATTAAAGACTTGTAGAGTGGGAGGATTGGACCCTGCAAAGGAAAGCCAAAGACAGCACAAAAGGAGGAAGTGAAACTGACGCGACTGCACATGCAATCTATCTATGGAGAAGACTCTAGGTCTATTCAGCTTTTCTTTCCTCCCCCTCTTCCCTGTCGGAGATATTTCCTGTGCAGACCGTCTCTATAGACATTTCTGAGAAGGTTGCACAGCCAGTCACAGGCTTTTTTTTTTTTTAAGCCATACTTGGTAAAGTTAAAAGGGGAGGGAGGATAGATGATACTGAGACAACATTATCTGCTCAGACACAGAGTAAGCAAGTTACCAGCCAAATGTAACAGGCTTTACATCAAATCCACGCACCCTTTTAAAATGTGGAATGGCAAAACGTTGTCTTGCCTGCTTGGAGCTTGCTTCATTCGTGCTTTCTAAGGCTTTGTTAGTTTGAGCTTTGCAAAGTGCTGTCTTTTCAGGACACAAGGCAAAATCCGATCAAGCAGGCATCCCCTGGAAGTTTCTGGAGTTAGTTGAACAAGGCAGTTGGCACACTGAGACCACAGTTTATTACACCACTCTTCCCTGACCCACATTTCCCTAGAGCTGTTTTATACTCTAAACTTTTTGAGGTAGGGGCTGTCTTTTTTTTAATGTGTGCACAGCACCTAGCACGTTGTGTCCCTGACCCCATGACTTTCTGTGCTCACATATAAAATATATAATCAATTCTGTGCATTCTACAAATAATTAATGTCCCCTGTGCATGGTGTAAACTCATATGGGCCGATGAGTGTGTCTTGTCCCCACTGGCACACACCCGGTGTGCAAATCAAGTGTGATTTACACTGGCTGAATATTCAGTGAGGCCCCAACACAGCTCTGGCACAAACTCCCAGACGCAGCTTTTGGGGTAGGCGAAGCAGGCGGACGCCTAGGGCCCTGTCGCCTGCTTCACCTACCCCAAAAGCCGCATCTGCCTTGGTTAGCAGCAGGAGGAGGAGCTGGGCTCAGGGGGCCAGGGCTATGGGGTGAAGAGCTGGGGCAGGAGGGAGGGTAGCAAGGAGGGGCTGGGGGTGGGGGGAGTGGGCCCACAGAGAGGCCCCCCATGAGCCTGTGGGGGGCTCCCACAATGGGTCTTCGCCTAGGGCCCCCAATAGCCAAAGGCCGCCTCTGCAAACTCCCCTTGAAGTGTATCACAGAGTAAATTTAGCCCTGGGATGGAGCCAATGTAAATACGGCAGAGCCAGCTCACAAGAGCAGGCAGGACCTCTGGATGCTTTGGTTGTTGTTGGTTTCCAGCCTCATTTGCCAACTTCATTTACTTCATTGTGTGCCTTGCAATATTGGGGGTCTTTTATTCTGTGGCACGGTTTATCAGAGGAGTCGTGTTCAGAATTGAGACTCCCTGCTCCGAACACTGGAAGCAGATCAGAAGAGAATGGAGGTTTGCAATTTTCAGAGAAATCCAAGGAGAGCTTCCTACGGATGTAGCCTGTTATATGTTCATCCCTACGCACGACAGACTGGGAAGCATGCATTGTGCAACACATTCCTTAGACTGCCCAGTGAAACATTCAGGATAGGCCCAAACCAGACATGAGAAATATGAAAATATGTATAAAACAGGAGGCAGAGAAATGCCTTGGGTTCTGGCCTATCTCCTTGGAAACAGAAGTGGGCAAATTCCGGGGTAGAGTGACTTTAGTTTTTCTTCAGTCATGAGGCAAAGGAGACATTTTGCTTGGAAAATAAATGCAACCCCCCAACCATATCCATCCGGCAAGTCCCACCTCCATCATCTGCACTGCATGTGCAAATGTCACCTGAGTGGAGCGGGATTTGACGTCAATAGGAATTACGCATAAAATCTGATGCCAGCTTGGCCCTAAAAATACAGTAAAGATCGGCTTCTCTGTCTTTTTAGAGTCCAGGGACTCAGCTGGGACTTTGATATTTCAGTCCACCTAACCATAGCATTACTAGCCTCAAGGCTATAATTATTACAAGTAACAGAGCTGGAACAACGTGGTGAGACACATGGAGAAAACTGGAATTTCTTTTCCCCTCGACACTCTTAGAATCATAGAATAATAGGGCTGGAAGGGACCTCATGAGGTCATCTAGTCCAACCCTCTGCTAAAAAGCAGGACCACTCCCCCTAAATCACCCCAGCCAGGGTGATTACTCTTGGACAAGTAAAAACACAGAGCAGCAACTCATTAATTTGTTTTACTCCCCGCCTCTGGGCAACTCAAACAGAGAGCGTTCCCAGCAAGTGTGTTAACCACAGAACCCCTCTCAAGAGAACCCAGGGCTGATTCTGAAAAGGGTTAAGTTTTTTCTGAGTTATGCCAAATGCCCTCAAGCCTTGCTTTCTGCACTCTGTGGCTGCGCCAGATCCACAGCCATCTTCCCTTCCCCAAGTTACGGGGTAGCTAATTCCCAATGCTTCTTATTTCCTTGACTTTTGGCAAGTCTTGAGCTCACCAAAAAAAAAAAAAAAAAAATCCCAACAGGCCCCCACTATGGAAATCCGAGGTACAGGACATTCTACAGAATAAAGCTAATAAAGAAGAAAGCTTGATTGGCCCCAGCCCTGCGTGTGTGTGTGCGTTCCCGTGGAAAACCGGTACTTTAACATGAGTCGTGGGGGTAATTCAAGGCGAGAAAGCAGCGATGCGGTGAGTCACAGGCAGGGTGCCACAGCAAGAGCCGAGGGAATGGTAAATTTTAGCATAGTGAGGAAAAGCCAGTCGTCATTGATATAGTGCTGTATCTCAGATGGTGGTGAAACTGCCCCCAGTGCGTTGGGCATCTGTTCTGCTCAGCAGGACAGTCTCGGTTCTCAGTTACGCAGGGATCCATCCAGCATCACTTAATCGCGCTGTTATCCTGACAGCAAAGAAAAGCAAGTTGCATCTTGGCTAATTTTGACCCCCTCAGGATCTGGTGAACAAGAGAATGTGCAGTTGCTACTCGTAATCGCAATGAGCTGAAAGGCACCTGCGGCTGTCTTTCTGTAAACAGCAGGGATCATTTTACACGTGGACTCAGTAGATAAACACAGGATCTGAGGTGATGCAGGTAGGCAGATGGCAGGTGTCTGGGGGTGAACTGGGATGTGTCTGGGCTGAACTGTACTGGAGGAGGGGGAGGAAAAAGTAACCTGGGAGAGAGGACAAATGTGCATGAACCTCAAAGCTGAGGGGAAGGGGTGAAAGGAAGAACAGAGACGAAGCCACAAGACAGGGGAAATTCTAGACCCACTGTAGACCGTGAGTGCTTTTGATGGATTCTTAAGCCCACAAAAAATATATCAGGGCTCTCTCTCATTCTGCCCCGAATGGATGCAAAACAAATCCAGAGGCAAAGACGCCACGTGCTGCCAGTAAACTCACTACAGTAACAGCAACCTGGCTAATAAAACCGTCAATAAATAGCTCAGGCAAGCTAATTACAATCTAATGGCCGGTTGGTCACTGTGTCAAAGAAAGAAACAAATCTCCGTCTCACAGACGGGAACCCCAGTGCCCATGTGTAAGAATGTTAGACCAGCAGGGTCCATAGACTCACCATTGCGGAGCACCTCCTTATGGCGAAGCCTGGCATTGCAGCCCCATCTGCTTCTGGACTCTGTGAGCTCTCGGAGATTCCTGCCCTTCCAGAGTCACGAAATCCCAACTCAAAGGAACAAAAACTTCCACCCTCCCCAGGCGCAATCCTCGGCAGACTCTTCGCTCTTCTTCAGGGCTCTGCAGAGTTCTTCCTCGCCCTGTCACAGGGCTTTCTCCCTGCAGGCCCAGAGTCTCCTGAGCCGCTAAACTGCAGGGCTTCTTTCCCAGAGCCTCTCTTCTTCTGAAGCTCCTTCTCTCCATCTGCCCTCTCCCTTCAGCGTACAGGCACATTCCTGCTAGGGTGACCAGACAGCGAGTGTGAAAAAAATCAGGACAGTGGGTGGGAAGGGGAATAAGCACCCATATAAGATAAAGGCCCAAATATCAAGACAATCCCTATAAAACTGGGACCTCTGGTCATCCTACTTCCTTCAGACCTCTCTACGGTGCCTTTCACGGCAAGCTCCCAGCTGCCTGGCCTAGCTCTCCCTACTGGCTTGCAGTCCTAGCTTGATTGGAAGCCCCAGCCCAGTTTTCCCAGCTGAGTCTAGCTCTTAATTTCCTCTCTAGGTGCCACAGAAAGGGGTCGTGGGGCTCTCTGGCTCCCCTCAGACCTGTATACACACCCCATCACAGTGTGGCTGTGTGAGAGGACAGACTGTAAAAGAGCCCACTGTGCTGCCTCTGAATAGGTTGATGGGGGTGGTGGAGTTTGCAAGTGAGACAGGAAAGGGCCCCAAATTTAAGGCAGATAGCAGCAACTTTTATCCCAGCTCCCTGGATGCAATAGCAGCTGTGGAGGATACCTAGACACTGGCCATGAGCATGTTGATTCCATTCCAGTCAGGCACCCAAAATTAGTGGCGAATTTTGAAAGCACAGGCTGTCAAGCTCCATGCCTCAGTTTCCCCTCCTATACAGCAGGTTTAATAATACCTACCATTCAGGGCTGTGTGAAGCTTAAATAATTGCCGCTGTGGAGTGTGATTCAAGGTTTCTGGAGAAAAGACTCTACACTAGTACACACGTTTGCTTCTGCTGATATGGCACCAGTACTTTTCAGATAATGTCAGTATCTTCATCACAGATTTTAATCCCTTTTCACTCTGTAGCTTATTTCAAGGAGCTCCACTTTCCACTTACAATAAATGTTTTAAGCACTAAAGGGCAGATGCTTAGCAGGTGTAAAACTGAAGGCAAGGGAGGTCCTGCCCTTAAGTAAACATTTTAAAAATGTTCCCACCAAATGGGTTAAAATAAGCTGTAATGCGAAACATTACAAGCAAAGAAAGAGCTACAGAAATGAGATCCCATCTCACTGGCACGTCCTTTTTTCTTCTTTCTATTTTTGGAATTAAAGAATTTCCTCAGCTACGTGTCTTACACACCACGCTTTTGTTCGCTGAAAAGCCACGACGTAGCCTTTCATTTAATCCCGCGGCGCAGCCCAGGTGAGTTTTGGCAAGCGAACATATAAAACACAAAGCTGGAAATTATTAATAGCTTTTATTGTTGGAGCATGGCAGAGTTCGGCGCAGCTGTTATTTGTTTTCTTTAGCAGTCTTTTCAGCAGCGCAGTTTGCAACCTTCGGCTGTAAAAAATGAAGTGATTTGAAACTTATGGCCAGCGGTCACTGAGATGGCTATTCGGAATATTTTTGCTGCCCAAGATGACATTCACTCATGGAATGACAGAACCGACTTGACATCCAGGAGACGTGCTTGTACATTTCTGTGTGTACGACGCACACATACGAATACGTGAACGGAAGGATGCCTGCATCAGTAGGTTGGGTTCTGGATAGAATCATAAGATCCATGCTCTCGGACTTTGCCACTGACTCTTTGTACGACCTTGAGCATGTCCTTGAAGGTCTGATTTTTCAGGTTCAGAAGCACAGCTCCCTCTGATTCAAGTGGAGTCCTCTGGAAATCAAGTCTTTCACACAGCTCTGTGACTCACTTTCCCCATTTTTAAAAATGGAGATAATGCTCTTTGTAAAGCACTGAGATCAACAGATTAAAAATGCCCTCTGACCTTCAGTACTATTCCACTCCCTCGCAGGGCTGTTCGGAGCCTTATTTGACTTTTTAAAGAGCTTTGAGATCTTGGGTAATGTGTGTAAGATTGTGCATGGGCTCTGCATTATATATTTTTCCCATCCCTATTTTGCAAGTGGAAAATTCAGACACAAAGAGGGGAAAACCACACATCTTTTTTTTGGACATCAAACGTGCCACTTTGGAAGTTTGGGTAAATAAGATTTAGATTTGAAACATCCTAGAAGGGCGCTAGTTAGCAAAACAAAAGCATTACTGGAACACTGGGTCCAGTTCTGGGTCCGAATTCGAAAAAGGATGTTGAAAAATTGGAAAGGGTTTGGAAAAGATGTTCAGTATTTGGAAGAGAACTGCAAGAATGGTTTGAGGTATGGAAACCGGCCTTATAATGAGAGACATAGACAAGCTATTTAGTTGATTGAAGAGCTGATTAAGAGAAGATTTGATCACGTTCTACAAATACCTACACAGAAAAGATTTCTGGTAACAGATGGCTCTTTAATGTAGCAGGAAATAGCAAACACGATCTAATGGAAGCTGAAACTAGATACATTCCAATTAGAAATAAGGTGAAAATTTTTATCAGTGGGACTAATTAACTATTAGAATAACTTACCCAGGGAAGTGGTGGATTCTTGAAGTCTTTTAAAATCAAGACCACTAAAAGAAATTCTACAGCTCCAACAGAAGTTAGGGGCTTGATACGGAGCTTACCAGGTGAGATTTTCTGGACTGCATCATGCAGGAGATCATACTAGATGATAACCGTCTTCTCGGGCCTTCGGATTTATAAATCTATGAATCTAAGAGCCGAGAGCCTATTTCAGGATGACACAGTGTTTTTCATTCAGAAGGCACTTGGCGTGAGACCTTGATGGAAGGCTTCTAGAAGGTTGTAGACATTTTTCTGACTTCATCACTCGCCTCACAGCCATTCCTGCCTTTTCTTAACTTCAGACACAAAAGATGCAATGTAAGAGAGATGGGGTGAGGGGTGGTTTGGATTCAGAGGTGAATATGACAGGTGGCATCTAGAATCCCTGTTCCACAGATACAAAGAGAAGTGTGGATTTATGGATTTGCAAAGTATCACTGGGACTAATCCTGTGTTTAAGTGTTTGTGGCACTGGCCTATCATGGATCAAACCAAATTCCTGGATTCCATTGACCCTGAGTGTTAGGAAATTCAGATTCAGATGAGAGCTTTGTAGCTTTTGCCCCTCTCTGGCTGAAATAAAATACTCTGTCCACCATCTCTGCTTCTCCGCGGACTCTGGTACAATGGCCAACAGTGAACTCAAGATAGCGTTAGCTAAATGTCACCAAATGGCAGAAGCAGTCACCAGGCAGAGGACAAAAGTGTGGGTTATAGAGCGTCATGAGCCACAGAACTCAGATCCGTATTTTAAAGATCAGGGTTTGGATCTAAGGTTTTGGATTAGCACGTAAACTGCAGAATCCTGGCAGCGTTTGGATTCAGATTCAGAGCGCTCTCAAAGGTAAAGAACATGAGGATGGTTTTGTGTTTCCAGCACTGGGAGATCAGGGTCTCATTCCTAGTCCTGCTACAGACTCCTCATGAGATCTTGGGCAAAATCATTTACCCTTTCTCTATCTGAACAGCCCTATCTGTAGCAGAGGGTTCACAATACTTACCCACCATATGACACCATGCTTAGTTAATTTGCACTGAGATCATCAGACGGAAGAGGTTACAAAGGTACAAAGGAGGATTCTGGCTTACGCTGGTGAACACTAAAACCTGCACATGCACACACTAGTAAACAGCCATGCATGCTGCACAATTCTAACACAGGCATATGCACTTTGCTGAGCGACACAACGGTCTTTGCAGGTGTGAGATTGTTTAAAAGGTGGGGGGCGATTATTACTGCAAAGTGCAGGTTTGAAGGTCACTCAGTGACAGGTGTCATAGAAATTAAATGAATATCGTTCAGGGGTGTTTAGGTCCCCGTCTTTGGTTTCAGTTTGTCTCGATGGAGCATAGTGCATTCCTTGATAATCATCAGTGACAAAGGAAATTAGGAAGAAAGGTAATTACCGGTCTGGCCTAAGTAGCATTGAGTTATAGCACATGGAAAGCATTAAAATCTGACACATCAGTCTGTGTAAACAATTGAAGACATTTTCTGACTGGATGTAAAGCAGCCATAACAGACAGTTCAGATTTCTCTCCCTCCCTCTCTGTGTCTGTAGCATGAAGGACAGCAGTTTATATTTTTCACACTCCACCTGCTTATCGCTACCAGTGAATAAGCCAGCAGAAGTGTAATAAATGCTCAAACTCAGCAACGCTTGAATTCATTTCGTGGCCGGAGACAAGCGAGGGGGTGGGGTATTCAATGGTGCAACTCCCAATGACATCAGTGGAAACAGTTCCATGGCGCGTGCTTTCGAAAATCCTAACCAGACTCTCCAATGTGGCATCAGTCATCTGTGAAAAGATCCTAAACTGGATGGCAAAAGCAGAAAGGCTGGAGTGAAGGGCCGAGTTGGACTGAATGGGCATTGAAACAGAGTCTAATGGTATGTCTACACCTGGAAAGCTAAGTCCACTTAACAAGGTCTTAACTTAACGTCGACCTTGTTAAGTTGACTTAGAGAGTCTACATTAGAAACGTAAGTCGACTGCCTGTGTCCACACACGCAGGCGCTAGGTCAACGGGGAGCCGCTTCCTGGGGGAGCCGCGGCTCCCTTCTTCTGGGGGAACTGCGGGTCCCCTCTCAGCAGGGAGCTGAGGCTCCCTTCTCCCCAGCCCATTCCCTTTAGGTCGACTTAACAGGTCAATGAAGCGTTAAGTCGACCTAAAGAGTGTTAGTTATTAAGTCAACTTAAGGAAGCGCTTGAGTCGACTTAATGAAAGCCAGGTGTGGATGCGGCGTTCTGTAGGTCGAATTAAGCGTCCTTAAGTCGACCTAAGTGGCCAGTGTAGACGTACCCTAAAAGCCTCACCCAGTAATCTCTGCATCAAACCCACAACTGCTGCTGGAGATACAGCATCTCCTTTCGAAAGAGAGCAGGGCTGCTGGAAGTACAATTAAAAGTGGGTTTGGACATCCAAACTGTTTACATGAAGATGCAGCAATATGCCCAGCTGAAAGTGACGGCTGATATTTCGTCAAGCCAACCCTGATGGTATCTTCTCACTATTAGAAACAAAAATCTCTTACTCCAGTGAGGAGCACCTGGAGGAATTCTGCTGGGGTTGGAAGCAGAAACCATTTGAAGGGAGTAAACAGCCTGAAAACATTAGGCAGTCCTCAAGAGGAAAGCTGGCTGTTTGGTGAGTTCCATAATAAATAAACTTTGAACGTCTCCAGAAAAAGAATTGGAAAGAACTGCAGACACCATCTTGTCCCCTTCCAGAATCGGCCACCGGATTTAGTGCATGGCCAGCTTCTCCACAGAAAGAGATCTGTTATATGTTGACACGAGACAGCGTGTTCACAGGGCCACACTGCACCACGGCACAAAGCAGCCACAGTTCCCCTGGCTGGGGAACACCACACAGCCTCCGTGCCTGGCTCCGAAAACAAGGGGAGGTCTTGGGCAGCACTTGATCTGGGAAGGCCCCAGAGGACAAACGTGCGCATCCTTTGGATGACGTGTTGCCCCTCGCTCGCTGTTTGACTTGCAGCGTCCAGGGGTAGATGAGCCATTGCACGGAGCAGGCCATATGCTTCCCTGGTACAGAACTCCGCTGACATCAGTGGATGAGGCTGGTGGTAAGGGGACCAGCTCCTGCACCATGAAGCACAGCCTCTTCCTGGTGGCAGGGGGGCCCAGGCCCTGAGCCCCCCTCACCATGGGGCCTTGAACCTTGCTCCTCTTCTCTCCCTGAAGACCTGTCCCCTGGACAGGCTAGAAGCCAGAGCGGCCTGGGGTAAGAGACACACAGGGAGCTCAGGATGCTGTGGGGAGCCCTGGACCTTCCACTTGCCCTGGGTGGCAAATCCCAGTGGTTGGGGACATGGCCAGGGGGCTGATCTGGCCAAGGGTGGGATCTTAGAGGGGAGAGGAGTACCTGGGGGCAGAGGCCCAGGGAAGCAGAGAAGCAGGGGGTAGGGTGACAGTTCCAGATCTGTTTCCCCCCCCCCACTTTGACTCAGGTTCCAGGACCTTCAAAATGGCTGGGACCCCTGGCCCACGCACTAATCCGCCACTGACAGTCCCTGCCACAAAGAACTTAGGATCAGGTTTTTAAAGGTATGTAGGTGTAGCTCCACTCAATCCAACAGTTCCTATGCATCTTAGGACCCTAATATCTCCCTGACTTTCAGTGAGTTAGGTCCCTAAGTCACTTAGGCATTGCAGTGCTGACGATATCAGTGCCCAGCTGCTTCTCTCTGCTCCACGCAAGGCTTCCCTGCAAAGATGCCATTCACTAGGTCAGGCTAGTGTTTTGCGGAGGAGGCCCCTTGTCAGGAGAGACCGGATGTGCAGAAAGCACCAGTTATAACAAACAACCAAGGGCACGTCTCAGGAAAATGCTCCACAAGTCAGAGGTCGCAGCTGGAAGCATTTGGGGAGGGCGGAGAGGCGGAAGTTCAAAATTACTGTCAAGAGCATTTCTCGCTAATTCTAATTGTAATGGGTTAATCTCATTTTATTTGCCTTATGGATATTGCTGCTAAGTTTATGAAACTCTTGGGGCCCAGCGCTCCTCTGCACCAGGCGTAGACCCACTGGCTGCAGTAGAGTTATTCTGGATTTATCCCACATGCAGCTGCCTGTCCCATAGCCTAGACTTGCCTCTGGTACTCAAGAAAGCTGTGCACAAAGAAGGGTTAAACTGTGTTCACCCATCATTAGTTTTCCAGAAACAAAACCCAACCCAGTGTGTTTTCTGTCTGTGCTGGACTAATGGCCCCAATGATGTGTGTGGGAGAGGAGTGGGTGGGATGGGGCAGAAAATGGGGAGAACCATAGCCACACCCCCAGAGGACTCTGGCGAGCACAGCTGCATTGGCTTACTGGAGGATGCGTCCTGTGCCAGGTATAAAATTGGCCCACGATTTGTCCTCCTGGTCTCATAATGTCAGTCTACTCCTTGGGCCGGTCCTGTGCGTACATTCTGTCCTTCACACGGGACCCGTGGCAAAGCTACGGTCAACCACTGTGTTATTGCAAGTCACTTTAAATTCACCTCTGCAATATTTATGGCAGAAATGCTCCATTTAATTTCTCATTATGCTGCAGGCACTTCCAGCAAAATCAGCAGATCAGGGCGTGCGTTACAAGACAGACGTGCTTTTGCCATTCCACACTGTCTGATAAACACTTGTTCCTAGCATGGAGCTGATAAACACATCTGACAGCTCTTCCCAGCCTTGTATCTCTCCCCTGCCCATGCACGTGCACAGACATATGGAATTTGCCACTTTGACATCCCTGCGACTCAAAAAGCTGTCAAGGAGCGATCACATTTAATGCTACTCATCATCAACAATTGTCCTCCAAATAAAACAAGCCACATAGCCAAGCAAAATGCTTTGAAAGATATTTTTCCACTGGATGTACATCCAAAATAAATACAGAAAAAAATCTGTTATTCCCAAGCACTTCTCCTAGATGCTTCTAATTCAGATCGGTAGTAAACCACCAATATGCACAAAACCACGTGTGACTGATGAAAACCCAAGTCAACATATTACCACAGGTTTCCCAGAGCTCATCATCACTATTAGCTGGTGAGGAAGAGCACCCCTCTTGCACATACTAAGCCAAGAATCCTTGTTAGTCTTCACACATATTCACTGGGAACAGATACGTTAGATAGGCCTTTAATCGCCAACAACTAGAGCTCTGAGGAATCCAGCAAATTGGGCTCACTGGGGTTTGTGCAAGCCCATTTTTTGCTTCGGGTCTCTCTATCTCCCTTACTGTGCCAGCTATGATGGTATCTAATGCTCACAGCTTCCAACTTTTGCATTCAAGCAACAGCTCCATCCCCAACTCCTTGCTAAATCCTCCCCACTGCATAAAGGGGGAAATTGAGCCCAGTGCAAGTTCCACGTGGCTGGGAGGAATCCTTTCAGATTGTGGAGGAGCAGCAGATCAACACAGCTACTTCTGCTGCCCTGAGGATACAGTAGCTTCTCTTGTACCTTTGCTCCATGGAGAACAATAACCAGTGGGTCTGCATAGCAGCTAATGCATTGTCCCTGACTGACTCTTGTTCTTCCCAGGCCTGCCTTCCTGTCAAGAGGTTCACTCACCACTGGGCACCTCCTTCCGGCTGGGTCTGGGGATTAGCTCCACTCAGGTCCAACGCCCCCTTCGTTGCAGTGACCTCTCTTCCCCCAACCCCTGGACTCAGGTTCCAAAGGGGTAGTCTTTAAAAGTGTCACAGGACTCTGTTGTTCCCCTGGACTCAGATGCCCTCTTTTCATGGCTTGACCCTGGCCAGGTCACTGCAATTTTCCCTCCAATGTATCGAAGTGTCTCAGGACTAACTATCTTAGGCAGTCTTCAACTCCGCTGGCCAGACCACATCACTTCCTCAGTGGCTGGCAGGGGAGCCTGGGCCCACCCACATCTGAGTTCTAGCCTGGGGATGCTGTACCCCTACGACACGCCCAGACTCTGTTGCTGTTTCCCTGGACTCTTTCCTATTGTCCTTTCTCTGTCTTCTGGCCCACAGCTGGAGCCTCCCCTGCTCCCTGTGCCTACTTCACACTTTCCCAGGCTCTCATCTGAGTCTGTGTTCGCAGGTAAGATCCCAGGATACACTTCCCCCCAGGACTCCTCCTCCTCTTCACTAGAGAACAACTATACCATTCCTCCCTGCAGTCCTCTTATCACCAACTTCCTCGCTTTATGCCTAGTTCAGCTCCTCCCCAACTGGACATCATCGGCCATTAGGTATTCTCAGCCCTGACTCTCTTCCAGTGCAGCCTGTCACAGGGTTAATTTGCCCCTTTTACTTAGTCAGGCTGTATCACACTCCCCCAAACCTTTCTATACCAGGATGTGTAGGGAAATCCAGACCTTTGGACCTATCCCTTCCCTCTGCTGCAGCAATACACCCTTTCTGCTGCAGACGTGGCTTCCTGTTGCTAGATTTAGACTCTTCCCATATCCCAGCCCCTCCCTCTGCTGTAGGAATGAACAGTTCTGCTGAAGGCAGAGCCCTCCCATGGCTGCGGAGCAGGATTTGCTCCTCAAACCATAGCTCAGCCAAATCCAGAGCACTGCCTGGGTTTGGGTCCAAGCCACACAGTTAATTTCAGTGGGTTCCACCCAAAATGGTCCAGATTCACTCAAAATCTAAATCCAGGCTCAGACAAGAGTTGGCTCTGGTCTACAAATAAGAGTCCTCTGTCCCAAGCAGATGTTCGGGTGAACCTGGCTCACGTTTCAAGTCTGTAACAAAATGTATGAAGCGTTCACAGCTCCAGGAACCCAGAAATGTACAATGCTGAAGTGAATAATGGGCCCCAGGCTTGGGGCGTGGTTTTTTCTCTTGGCAGCCCCTTGGTTTTAGTGTACTAAATGCTGTGGTTAAATAAGATTTCGGTTGTAGGAAAACTTGCCTTCAGCCAGCTAATTGCCTGGTGAGCTCTGCACCTCTCCTCATGTTAGTGTGACCGGCTGTGACAATGATGTGTAAGTAGCGGGATCTGAGCAAATTCAGCACTGGGGTAAAGATGCAAAAGTCCACTGACTTCAGTGAACATAAAGCAACCACCAAGGAATTACTGCATCCACCCCATCACACCTTCGGCCATGAGAGTGAAGAACCTCAGACACACATGGAACACGAAAGCCTGTGACTGACATGGCTGTGGTATTGTTGGCTCTTCTTTCTGTTCTGGAGGAGACCACAATATGCTAGAGGCATCCCCACACACCGGTCCTGTCCCAACGAGCTTATGTGGGTGTTGGCGGCTTGTTGTGAGATATACGAGGATCTGTGCTTAGGTCACCCTCGCAGGCAGAACCAGTGTCAAATTTAAGGAGTCAGAAACATCACCATGGGACACAGCATGGTCTATTGGACTGGGGAGACCTGGGTTCTAGTCTGAGCTCTGTAGTATGACCTTGCCCAAGTCATTTCCCCCATCTGTGCCTCTTTGCCCCCGCTCACCCTCTCTCTGTCAGGTCTATTTCAACTGGGGCAGGGATGGGTTCTTGCCATGTGTACGTGCAGCACCCAGCACAATGGGGCTTCAGCTCCTCTCCAGCATAAACCACCAGCACTTATTTTATGAGCAGATTGTCCTTACCAACAAGAGCAATGAGGCAGCTGCATTAATGTGAATTGCAAGATAACGACATTGGACTTTGGGGGCAGATGGCTGAAGCATGTTGTCAATGGTGGGGCCTATTTTGAAGACTCAACCCATTGATGATCTCATCTCCCAGGGGCCAAGGCGGCAGCAGGACCCTTGAAAATAGTGTCCTCTTGCTAACAGGCCTTCCATTGCGGTGACTTTCTTCTGACCTAAAGAATCAGAGCTTTCAAATATCCATATGGTATCGTAGATGGTAGCCTGAGGCTTGTACAAGAGTTTTGCCTGCTACTATTTATTGACCTTTTAAGAAGCAGCAAATCTGATCTCTCTTGCTATGGTGCATTCTGCTCCCAGTCACAGATAGATTCGGAGTAACTCCATTGACTTCAGATTGATGCTGGCGTAAGTGAGATCAGAATTAGGCACAAGGCACCAAATAGTAAGGGAGGAATGACCTGGGAAAGCTCTGCCAGGTGGCAGTGAATATTTTGTTTGTCAGGACTTGCGTGCGTAATTCAAGACTGCACAGTGACCATGAAATTGAATTTCTTTTCCCCCCTAAAACAGCCCATATGAAGGCAGGGAAAGCTGGTCTGCTGAGGAAGCCTATTCCTAATGGTCTGACAACAAATCCAGTATTTTTCTTGGCTGGGGGAGCAGAATGGTCACCTTGATTGAAACTAGTTTCCAATGCACATTTCAGACAGTAAGAGAGACTGCTGCTATGCGGCTCACATAGGATCGGTTACAGAATTTCAGAGAGGTCTTTTTCTCTCCCTCCCAAACCAGACATCCCCTCCTGCCCCCAGAATCCCACAACAAGCCTTTTGCTCAATGTGGCAAGGTAAATATGGCTTCTCAAATGAAATGTTGAGAAGGGAATCTCATTTCAGGTGGCGATATTGCACAGGATCGCCTTCCACTGCTCACCAGGCTGGCAAAAAGGTTAATGAAACAGAGCAGGCATTTCATTACAGGGAAGGCTGAAAATGAGGGAGCAAGCCGCCGTTAATGATAACCAGATCCATGCGCCTCCACCCCTGCCACACCAGCTTTCAAATATCTCCCGCACACGTACAGCATCCAAGGAATACCAGGAAATTGCAATTGTTAGACTGGCCAGAGAATGGATTTAATTTGCCTTGGTTTATTCTTTTTGTTGCAACCCTTATTTTCCACTCCCCTCCCTACCCAAGACAATAATATCTTTATATAGTGCCTTCCATCTCGAGACATACCAAAGCATGCTATACGTTCCACCTAATGCTGAAATGCAGCAACTGCTTTCTGTGGGTTTCTTGCAACTTCTGCCAATGCCTTCTGGTACATGCAAAGTTGCAATGAAGTCTCTCTAAAACCCAATTTAGTTTAACTGGCACAAACAACTGTGTAGACATTCAATGTGGTTTCCATCAATTTAATTTAAATCCATTCCTTACTGAATTAAGCAGCATTAGCATAAGCCAGGTTGGGATCAACTGAAGACTGACCATAAAGAAGTTTGCACTGGCTCAACTGAATGGATTTAGTTAAACCAGTGAAACTTTGCGTGTACACAAGGGCTGACGGAGCTGGTGCCACATCAGCGATAGGATAGGCCTCTGGTCCTCGGGACGGCAGCAGCTACTTAGCGATTCTCAGCAATGGGAGACAATCAGTTGAGTGGCAGCGCATACAGAGGCCTTCCACAGAATTTGAGAATAATGGCACAAAGTAATTACCCAAATTAGAGCTTCGTTCCCTTTTGCCACCTGCACAGGCCACTGAAAAACTGTGCCTGACTTGGACTCCTCACAGGTGAAAAGATCTGAGTCCTTGGTTCCCCACCTCCAGAACACAGAGCATCACAGGCGCCCTGGAACGCCAGCCAGATTCTGAGCGGCCCTCATGCAGCATCCTTCCCTCTTCGTACAGTCTGAGAGGTTCCAGGCAGAATGCCAGTCCCAGAAGTGCAGTGGCTGCTCCTGAGAGCCACACTTTCCTGGGCCGGTGATACAGCCAGGCGGCTACTGCTTCCTCTGGGACAGTGCAGCTCTGTGCAGATCCCCCAAAGCAGGATCATGGGTACAAGGCACAATCGAGCCCTTAATTATCAACGGAGGTCTCAAGGCCTGCGCTCCCCATCGCCCCCACGTGGGCACCTTCGCTGGAACCATGCAATCCAGCACGCACTGAGCGTTTGACTGCCCCCAGCTCCTCTGGGACAGGACAGATACGCACAAGAATAGGAGGCCCAAGATCCAATGGAGGCTGGAAGCCAAGCTCATCATTCAAGGCAGGGAAGAGAGGAAGCTGCTGGCGAGAGAGCCGGTTGAGGAGGTAGTTGGCTGAGGATGTCTGAGCTTAGTTCAAATATAATAAAGCTCATGATTCTGGCCCAGGCTGTGTCCCCTGGCAGCAGAGATGTACTCTGAAAGGTAAGCACTTATAATGCCAAAGTCTGGGAAAATCACCCTAAAAGCTGAGCCAGCACGAAGTGACTCTAAAAACAAGGGCCAAATCCTTGGAACTCGCTCCTCTTCTACGTGGCCTGTAAGTCAAGTGAGTTCAAACGAAAGTGGGTGAAGGAACAAGCACACAGTGGTTGTTCCCTCGCTGGCTACCAGCTGCAGCCAGGGGCTAATCCCACAGTCCTTGCACATCTCATACTCCGACTCCCTTCCGTGGGAACGCTCCACATGTCAAAGAGCCACATCCACGCAGGGGATGCTGCTAATTCTGGTGTTTTTCACCAGGAAGAGCTGGTTTTGGCTAGAGATGGTTCCGAGTCACAAAGATTGTGACCTTGACCAAGGTTTGAGGGGGGAGGGAACACGGCTTGGTGATTGGCTCAGAGAATTTGGCTTGTCCTTGAGCAGCGATGCTGATCAAAGCCCTAAGTTCACCCCGAAAGATCTCCAAAGGTAAGGGCTTTGGATCGGGCCCATCTGTAACGTCAGCACTGATGAGAGATCAAGTCAATTAGAGTTTTGGGCTGCAGGAGCTGTTCAGAGCAAGGTTTATAAAAGACACTTTTGAGCAATTTGGAGAAGCAGAGATTTCAATGGTCCACTGCAGGTAAACACAGCATACACAGAACTACAATGGGCAGAAAAAGAGGGCGACTTTGCAGTACTTTTATCCTGATAATACCATCTGGATACGCAACGGTCTAGACAATGAGAAAATTAGCATCAGGTGACTGTTTTGTAATAAGCACAGCCAAAATTTGGGAAATATTTTCTGAGCAGGTTTCGTCAGCGGGCGATACAAGCCTTAACAGTTAATTACCGATTTAGCTCTTCTGTCTGCACATCTGGTGAGAAATAGGACTGTTTTCACTGACTTGCTTGGATCCTCATCTGTCATTAAACTACATTCACAGGGGTCAGCAATCCCTGGCACCCATGCCGAGAGTGGCACGCAAGCTCATTTGGAGAGGGATGCGGCAGCTCCTTTCAGCAGTGTGCCTGGGGAACCCTGCCTCTGACATGCCGCAGAGAAATGCTGCTTCAGGGGGGCTCCTTTTGGTGATGTGCCTGGGATCCCGCCCCCATTCTTGCCATGGCAGCTGCCAAATTTTCAGGTGGTGGCCACTTTTCTAGGGGGTGCTGCATGGGCTGCGGATCAGGGAGGAGGGGCAGGTATGGGGGTCTGCAAAGGTTGCTGACCCCCGAGTTACAGCCTGGGGGTTACTCTGTGCTGTGGATTCAACCTCCTCTTTCTCCAGAATGATTGTTCCACCGACTGGAGCCACTGCCTCTTCAGAGTAAAGGGGCACCTCTCCTTTTTCAAACCAGCAGGTTAGAATCGTGGCATCAGAGAGACAGATCCAGTGCAGAGGGAGTGCATAAGGTGGCAGCAGCCATCTCTACAATGTGCATCACCTATATAAACATCCCCAGGCTTTCTAAGCAACAATCTTTAAACAGCCACGCAGGGCAAAGATTCACCTCTGAGCAGACAGCTGGAACAACCCTATGCGATGCCTCCTCCCTGCCCGGGGTGAATTTTGCCTCAAGGCTGCTAATTAACATAGACACTAAGGTCAGAAGGGACCACTCTGATCATCTAGTCTGACCTCCTGCACAATGCAGGCCATAGAACCTCATCACACCCCTGCAATTAGCTTCAAGTCCTTAGAAGTCCCTTGGATGGTTCACATAGGTGATGCACCGAGTGAGTAAGGCTGGTTAGGAATTTCTCGATTAAACGGTTTTTGCGATTGGTTGAAACTGACACTATCCACAGGCATGTGGCTGTTTCTCTGAAGGTGGCTCAGGTCCACAATGGAATTTCTACTCAAAACCCAGGCGTTGTAACCATCCGGCTCTTGGCTATTCTGGGGCTAAGGGGTGGATCTCCCTCTCTTTCTTGCACTCACTTTTCACAAGAAAATTCAAGTCTGTTTCATCCTGACATGGAACGGGAAACATTTGGAAAGCTCGAAAATGCCAACAGGGTGGGAAAACTGAGTCAGCTCTGCTTGGAAAAAGGAAGTGGAGGACGCACCCTGTGCTCGCTCTGCTTGGTTACCCTGGAGCAAGATCTCCAGGCTGAATGCCTCTACTGGCTGCTGCCCAGGAGTGCTTTGCTATTGTAAAGCAACGGTCGCAGGGCCAACACTAGTCAATCTGGATTATGTTTGCTGCATTAAAAAGAACACAGATTTTCTGGTGAGTGGATTTAATATTGATGACAAATCCTAGATTAAAAATCTCGGTGCTAGAGTCCATCTGTCTATCCAGCGAACAGGGAGGGACCCACCAGTACGCTTCAGTTCTGACTGGGAAGGGCCATCTTTATAGAGGAAAGAATCGTCAGTCCCTGCATTAGTTTGTTGAGACTCTGAGACCAGGTGACAATTCCACCACGACATTTGTGCTGCCCTGAGCCTTGTGCACCAGGAATTGGACCAAGACCATCAACGAGGGACAGGTCTGAACCAGAGCATTCAGATCCAGATAGGGTGACCAGATAGCAAGTGCGAAAAATCGGCACAGGGACTTGGGGTGTGGGGGTCATAGGTGCTTGCATAAGAGAAAGCCCTGCATATCAGGCCTGTCCCTATAAAACTGGGACATCTGGCCACCCTAGATCTGGCCCTGAATTTTGCCTCACGCCATCCACGTGGGTACTTTAAACAAATATAGAAAGTAAACACATCTGTACAGATTCCAGGAAATGGCAGCCATGGGCAGGTAGCATGGCAGCCCAGGACTACTCCGCATGCATCCAAATAAAGGCCCTTTCAAGTGAGAAGTGACCAGGGATATTACTGGAGACATTTTAAAGGAGCCTGATTCTCCAGGATGCTGAGCACCTGCCCCCTCTAGATAAGGTGTCTCTAGATGACCACCCAAAAATCAATAACCACTTTTGAAGTTCTTGGCCTAAATTAACAAGAAAACCAACCCCCAGAAGAGTTACTGATGGTGAATCAATGTTCTCTCTGCCTTAACAGAGTAACAACAGGGGTTAATTTGGCCTATCGGGCGACTGTTGATTATATAATGGTCATCTCACCATCACCATCTGTGCTCCTGTCTGTCTGTTGAGTCCACTTGTTGTCTTATCTTATTAATTAGATTGTTCACTCTCTGTATCCAGGACTGCCTTTTTATATGTTTGTGCAGCATATAGCTAAATGGGACTCAGGCTGCTTGGTGTGACAACACAAATAACAAATTAGTAGTTGATTGGAAAATGAAAGTCAGGGCCGGATGTCGATTTCCGTAATGGCCCCTCTACTAGTCCTGTGTAGAGGGGCCATTACGGAAATCGACATCCGGCCTTAAGGTAAATGAGAGTCTTTTTTTTGTTCATTTTTTGATATCCAAGATTAAAAACTCAACTCAAAAACTAAAATAATTTTTGTTTTGAAGTTACACCTCCTTTGAAAAATGTAAAATGTTGTCAAATGTTGAATCATTTTGATTCCAACTGGAAAAGCTTTTGATTAGAATTCTGGCTGGGGCTCTCTTCCCCTTCTCTCAGGCCACAAGGATTTGATTAGAGGTGAGCCATTCCACAAGACATTCCCTGGCTGGCCTATGTTTCTCCCACGATGCACCATGTCACCCAGTCCTAATCTGCACTTGCTGCACTTTTCAGTGGCAGTCGATGGGAGATACGCAAGGTACGTAAAATACCTTGCGAATCTCCTGACGATTTCTTAACTACCCCTTACACACTGAGCTAAGTCGGCCGGAAATGGTGTCCAGTTGGTGTAGCTCTACTCCAGTTACGGGGCTGGAGTTAGAGCTTTGGGTCTGTGTTCGATTGAGCACATCTTAACAGCCCGTTTGATTGAACATGGAAGAGCACACGGACAGTGGTGAATCTGCCGCCATCAGCGTAGACATAGCCTCAGTCAGAGGAATGCTACATTGCATCAAGGGAGATATAGTCTGGATAGGGATCCCAGCCCATAGGAGAGAAAGGAAGTCTGAACGAGGACGCCCATGAGGCAATATGCCAAAACATAGAAATGCAACTTAATGTTGAACGGACTCTAAACATATTTTGGGTTAGTTCAACATCTGAAATATTCCGATTCCGGTCAAACTGACCCAAACAAAATATTTCATTTTGGTTTTCCTGACAAACTTGAACCTGGTATGATTTTTACAGATGGGTGATTATGACCCTAAATGAATGCAGACCTAGTTCAGAGAAATAAGGCCTCTGTTCTCATTGTATTTCAGAGAGAGGCTGGTATTTAAATATCTTTCGTCTGCTTGTTGAAATAATTTCCTATTCATAACAAAAAATGGCTGCAGAATGTTAACATTTTTGTGCTGCAAATTTTTTTTTGTTTGAATATTCTTGAGCTATTTCCTCACTTCCATCCATCATGACACTGATGGGGTTGTTTTTTTCTCATTTTTGTAGAACTAATCTTTTAAGTTTCATGAAGTTGATCTTGGCTCAGGGCACCCACCCCACATCTGTTTTTCTAGGCCTTGCTATTTGACTCAGAAAAATTACATTTTAACTTCATTCCCGCCACTGCTATGATCAAGTTTGAAAAAACAAACAAATCCCAAAACCAAACATCACCACATATATGGGCCTGCAAATGCGCATGACCCATCACCTCCTGGTACTGAATGCTGAAAAGCCACAAGGAAGTTAGAAAACTTCTCAGAAGAATTTCTTGTTTGTTCATATTCTTTAGGTGTGCATAGTACAACCTGTGATGCAGTTTAAATACAGGTAACGTCTATGAGTGGGGTCCCTGAACATTCGAAAGCATCCTGACTCTGAGACCTCCCTTAGATCCGAACTTGGAGCCTTTTCAAGATAGCCCTTGCCTACCTGTAAGAATGTGTTTAAATCAGTAGGGCAACCTCATATTCTTAAAATTAGGTACCTACTTGAACAACCTTTCTGAACCAGTGCCTGAAGCAGAGGATAACTAAGGCTATGGTTTTGGCCGAGAAATTTTTAGTAAATTTCAAGGCAGAGGTGTGCAAGAAAAATGATAAGTCACAGAAAATCAGCAAATAATGTCTTTTTTGCCACATCGAACACACACAAGACTATAATGGGGTTGTGATGGGGTTCTCTGCTCAACACTGGATGGTGCTTCCTCTTGGCCATTCTGAGTATTAGCTCTGCCAGATCAACACTATTTCCAGCGGTTACACTCTGCCTCTCTCTGAGCCTGCAGCCTCTCTTTCATTCCAGGAACCACAGCCTCCACTCCACGACTCAACCCCCTGGTCAGGTCACTATGTGGTTTCCACAGCTGGGAGTGTGGACGGGTCTCAAAGTCTCAGATTATCCTCCTGCTCACTGTCCCAGGTGCCACGCCCTCAGTGCCACTCACGGACCCTCTAAACAATAGCCACGCTCCTTTCTGCACCTGTTCCCTTTCCCTAAGCCTCTTCCTTACCTCCTGGCCCTCTGCATTTCTCTAGACCACTCCCTCTTCCCAGGGAGGAGCTAGGAGTTACTTTATCAGAGCTTTTCAGACAAGTCAGAGTTACACACTTCCTTTTAACAGCTATTAATGTTCATGCACGGGCCTCTCCTTTTCCCCCCACATCAAGCACTTGTATGCTGTTGTGAGTATTTGCGTTTCCACCACTACGGCAGTATCATTTATAGTAAAAAAGCCCTTTCATCGACACAAGAGTCCTAAAATATTTCCTTTCTTAGCAGGGTTCGTAAAAACCTCCTGTTTGTAATGCAAAAGTCAAATGGAAGAGCTTACTACATTTTAGTAGCTTATGTCTGTGATAGTATAGGGTCTCTTAGCCCTAGTCTACACTTGCCACACTTTTTGGTAGCTGTCAACAGGAGATATGCAAGGTACATAAAACACCTTGCGTATCTCCCATCACCTTACTAACTCCCACTTACCTTCCCCTGCACACTGTGTTAAGGCGAACGGCAAAGCTGTCCGGTCACCTTAGCGTGACGCCACTTCCAGGGCTGGAGTTATTATTGTGAACTCCAGAGTGATTGAGCGTGTCTTGACAGACTGCTCAATTGCACCTGGAGGAGTGCACTGACGGTGGCGATTTTGCCGCTGTCAGCATAGACACAGCCTGAGATTGCTGGTGACCCAGCCCTGAGATGAACAGCAAAGACTGGGGAAGGGATTTTTCAAATGTCCCTAGTGTTGCTATAACCTATATTACCACAGGAGTTTCATCACTGACTTCAGGGAAAGCCAGAATAGCCTCCAACGACCATCATCTTGCATAAGCGCAAACGATTACAATTGTGAAGAAAGAATAAAGCATGTGGGTTTTTAATTTGTAATCATTCCCTGGTTGCAATTAACAGAGATTAAATTAGGGGGTGGGGAATACTGCTTTTAGTACTTGAGGGTTGGGTTTCAGAACATTTTATGTTCTGTTCTGTTCTAGGAACCAGCTGAAAGTTCAGCAGTGTTTGATATCAGTAAATCCTTAAGGACAATATCAAATGAGATGCTACTCAGGCTCATTCCACATGCAAACTCTTTAAGGAGCAGACTTTTTGTATATTCCAGGTGAACTGATCAAAATTAATCATACTTCACAGGTACATAGTGTTAGCATTTGACATTTTTCAAAGCTCCGCATATACGTTAACTAATTAGGCCTCAATGAGGCACAGTTCCCATCAACCAGGCTTGGCTTCAACAAGATATATTAGTCTTGTTTCAATGTTCAAGAAGCCCATGGGAACTCTGCAATAATGGATTTATGGTTTTGAGTGCCATAGCCTAGAAACCAGATCGCAGGTTGGCAGAGTCGGTGCAGAGGGCCCCACCCTGCTCCCACTAAGAGTCAAAGTTCATTTTTCAAATAAAGAAATCATGCCGATTGGGCGACACAAAAACATTGCACAAGTTTGTATCTATTGCAAATTATTTTGGTTTCAAAGAACTGCGAGAAACACAATGGCTTGATTTCCAAGAGACTTTTCACGTAAAAGTTTCCATGGATTTTATTTTTTAAATATCAAATCTTAAAAATACCCAAAATCAAAACAAAATTTCTTGATTTTTTTGGAACTGACAGCAAACCGAAAGGTTATTCACTCAGCTTTCCTCTCAATGAGAGGTAAACCCCAGCTTTAATGGGAGCAGGACCTGGTCCTATTTTGATGTATAAAGAGGAGACACAGCTCCCGATACTTGTTTGTGTCAGTGTCTCCATTCAGTGTTTCTGTTCTGTTCCCCATTTTCAACTTAAATTACTTATGAGCCTGGGAAATGCTCAGAAGCATTAGAATGGTCAATTTATTAAAACAACATGCGTAAGAAATTTCTGCCAACACTGCTCTACAATACCCTTCCAACAGTGCTTCTCTAATATTCACCTTACTCCAAAAGGCGCAGAGTTAGGGGAAAAGCTACTATCTTTTAATATGCAACACATGCTTATAAAAAGATAGCAGTAAAGAAAAATCTGGATGGTCTTCTTGAAGTTTCCAGAATTTGTATAGGATAGGCATACATTGGAAACCCTACCTGCCACCTGAGAATAGGGTTCAGACTGCTAGAGAATTGCATCACAAGTCCTTAACCCAATTAAGCTGCAGTGAGAAATTCCAGAGGGTACATGAATTAAGGCAGGCAATGAAGAACAACGTATAGGTTTCTTGGTATAAGAGCAAACTCTAAGTAAAGTGACTTTTATAACGAGACCCCCATAGAAGTGAAATGTAGATATAATACAGTGATGGAAATATATCTGGAACAGAATGAAGTTGGAACCAATTCTGCCTTTGCCAATGACTCATTTACTCTTTTTGGGACTCAGGTTCCCTGATTATCTATCAGGGATCGCATGAACAAAACCAAGACACCTTCCTCTATATGGAGAAAGCCCCAGATGAAAAGCCCTATAGAAATGAAAAACACTATGCACCAGAGTTATTTCTGTGTAGGACCGTTTCAAGCTGGAGATAAAAATTGAGCCAGATGGCTACGAGTAAGCATGTCCCAATGTGCAGTTATCCAAGTATTTACATGGCCTTGGTGTCCTGACTTATATGTACTAGATACCATAACATAGCTTCTAACGGAGGTCTCAGTCCACACCACTCCACTCCATCCCCACCCCAAAAAACTTCCTTGGGAATTTGGGAAAACAGGAGCAGCACATAAAGATCTCCAAATTCATGCTCTAGGGAACCCAGGTTGTAAGGGTTATCTGAACTTTTAAGATGGAATCTGACTTTGAAAATCCCATAACACCCAAGCTTTGTATTTTCACCACAGCGTGGCCACGCCATCCGCAAAGAAACCAAAGGAGAGATCGTGTCTGGCGGGAATGAAATACACTTGTATAAAAGGGGTGGTGACTTTAGCACGGGTGGAAGTGCTAGATTGGAGACTGAAGTGTAGCCTAAGCTGCAATGTTGCAAATTATTCCCTGCTCCCATCCCAGCTGGAACCTGGAGACATCTCTGGGGTGTAAACAGGTGATCTGCTCTCCAAAACACCTTATGCTTCCACCACCCCGTAGAGCCTGCCAACAAAGCACCAAGTTCTGACAGTGGCAGGGATGGTCTTTTGGGGTGTGGACGATCATCCATGGGGAGCTAAGCGATCCATCAGTCAGATTCAATCGAGCCAGAGAGCAACCATTATCCAGTAGCAAGGTTTGCTCCCCACTGCAGACCAGCAACTTTGAGGTTCAGGACCTCTGACTTGCTGTTTTCAGGCCAGGCAACATTCAGGCCGTGAACCAACCAACACTGAACTAACAGGCGAGAGGTGATTGCTCAAGAGAATTCAAACAAGGTTATCCTAAACAGGTAGAGAACAACCTCCCGGCTGTCTCACCAGGCATGATAGACTAGTCCGTGTCCATGCATTCACATGCTGCTACCATCTATGGGATGGAACCGAAACTGCCAAGCTATGTTTCATGAACTCTCTATTTCTATCAAGTGACAGATTCTCCTTTTGTGCAAGTGGCAGAGGCTTGTAGCTTTGGAGTTGGGGGCAACGAGGGAATATCTACTTACTGACATGCTGGAGAGCTAAGTTGATGCACGCCATGGCAAAATGAGAAGTGTAATATCCTAGGCCGGCGTGGATTAGTTACACTATCACACAGCAGTGCTTGATTTCACTAGAAGTCGGAGTGAGCGTTTGTAGCTGAGTTGTCATGAGGTAGGCCAGAATTCATTAATCTTGTAACCAAAATAAAATGATTAATATACCAATTTCTGCCCATAAATAGAAGTAGCCCAGATTGAGTATACAAAAGCTGAGTGACTTACCATACATTGTGTGCGACGGCTCTGTCCGAAAAAGATCAGGTAAACAGCGAGTCTCCTGAGGAGGCAAAAACAAAGAGGTGAAAAGCAGAAAAGCAATCCCCCAAGCCAGAAAACAATCTCAAAGATTCATTGTTTTAAAGTCCAAGAGGAAACAGACAGTGTTGGAACATGTCAGACATTACAGACTGTCGGGGCGTTTAGGCTACAGCGTATCCATCTTTTTCCAAGGTGGGTTGAACGAAAAATAATTTAAAGGGACCCCAGAATTATTCCAGAGGTGTCAAGCGAAAGTCTGCACTGTGTTGACAGATGTTTAACCTGGGTGAAACCAAGCTCATTTCCAGGTGGAGGTCAGCAAGGACCAGGTTAAAATTTCCAGGGTGTTTGAAAGGAGATGCTGGGAGACACCCCTTCTGCCCCAGATTAGGGTTCTAGAATGCAGCAAGATCTATCTGGCCCTGTTTCTCTGCCCCACCAGGACCCTGCTGTCTTTCCCTGACCTGTGCTTCTTATGGGACACACTTCTCACTGCTAGCAATGCCCAGGTCTTTCCTTAGGCTGGAAGCCAGCTGAGGTAAAACAACACAGGAGTAGAAGTTAAGGGTGGAGGGGAAGCAGCATGAAGCCCAGGTTAGGCTCCCTACAGGGACATAGGATAAAAAAGAATGTGGTTCAGCTGTGCTCCTCTGGAGGGATGGGGTGCCCAGGCGATTTGTGGTGAACTCTGGAGTGGGTCCTGTACTGGGAGATGGAAGAAGATGGGAGCATTATTTTAAGGGAGGTAAAGGCTGAAGGACATGGCATAGTCCTCTCCAGAGCTCTAAGGGTTAAGAGCCATTGGGCACAAGCAGTCTACTTGGTCAGAGTGAGTTTCCCAGGAAGCGAGCTCCAAAGTTTCTCTCCCCAGACAAGCCAAGGACCTTCATCAGCCACTCTGAATAAACAAGTTTCTTAAAATTATATTTCTGCTTTGGCCTCCGTGGGCCCCACAGTGCCCTCCAAAGTAGCCTGGAGTTGCTCACATCCTTAAAACAGAAGTTTGGTCCAGAGAGCCAGCTACAGATCCCGAGACGCAACGCTTCGTATTGCTGGGGGACACAGTGATCTATTAGAAGTAATTGTTGTCTGGACCACTGTACATAAGTCGGGTGCAGCTCTCAGGCTCTAGGGAAGTTGTGAATGAGATCTTCAGCTGGACAACCTCATTTGCCTGATGGGTAAGTCACATCCTCTCTCTCTGCCTCTGTTTGCCCTCCCATTCTTTGTCTGCCTTGTCCAAACTGACTGTAAGTTCTTTGGGGCAGGTATTGTCTCTCACTGATATGCAGCACCTTGTACTAGGGCCTTACTTGGGGCCTCTCGGAACTAATGTATTATATATCCTTTATGCAATGATGTAAATTGGGAATAGCTGTCATAAGAGCTTAATGTTGATGTCTAACCGTGCATTTGCTAAGATCAGCAAAACACAGAACACAAACAAACATCAGAAAACACACCAGCCCCCTCCTGAAACATCTTACACTTCAGAAATCTCTGTCATCGGAAACCCTCCAAAGAAAGACCCACGAGTTTAGGTTACAAGGTAAGATTAAAACACACAACATTTATTTTGTGCGACTCGAAGGGCTGAGAAAATTTAAGGCGGATTATTTAAAATAAAAAGTGGAGCAAAAAAAAAAAAAAAAACAGATGAAAACTACTGCACCATGACTATTAATGCAGCGATGGAAAATAGCAATCACGCCAATGTTTCTGAAGTTAGCGGTGAGAGAAGAATTAGGAGATTTTATGTTCCAAGTACCAGGAAACCACAGGACGCTGGTGCCTAGTTCTGAAAAGAACACTGTTTGACTCACAAGGCGGAAAGCAGAGCCAAAGGGAGGGTTTAAAAATAGCAGTTTTAAGAGTTCAGAGATATACATTCGAACATTTCAGAGCACGACTGAAGAAAGAAGCCCGAAAATGAGTTGATACAAATGTCACTGAATGCAGCACCATCAAAGGTGGGGCTAGCTGTTTTAAGACACTCTATTTTCTCTCACGAAAGCTCATGCAACAAATAAATGTGTTAGTCTTTAAAAGTGCCACCGGACTCCTTGTTTGTTTGGCTGACCTAGACTGACACGGCTCCCGCTTTGGAACTTATCGCCTCTAAGTCAGTGATACAAATTCAGGCTGTCATAAGACCTAATGGCTGCTTCATGGCCTCATAGCAATAACTTTAGGGGCATCTATCCAGTTCCCACTTCCCTGTGTCCATGCACATAGATACCGGAACGGATTGGAAGGGAAGACAGACACAGTAGGGACTAAATCAATAACAAAGATTGAACTACCCATTGCCTCGTGTAACGGCAAGACTGAGGTATAGGTGAAAGTCAATATGCATTTAGAAGTCAATGTTGGAAAATGAAGAGTGCCTGTTGCCCATATCAACATGACAATAAGATGCAGAAGGCCATTTTTAAAATCCTGTGCAAGGATTTAGATCCATTGAACATGTTCAAAGAGGCTATGACATACCACGTATAAGTGGTACTACAGCTGTTGGGTCCTGAGTCCTGGACATGTGAAATCTAACAGAGCAAGAGGAAGGAAATGAATTTCTACATCTCTGAAAGTTTCCTAGATAGTCAGACATTTGCATCTGCAAAGCTGTCTAACAAGATACTGCACATCAGTGCTGGGATACTGTATAGAGGACACAGAAGGCCTAACTTCAGTAGGGATGTGGATTTCCTCATTAAGGCATTCAGCCACAAAAAGAAAAGAAAGGAAAATTTAAAAAGTGGGAAGTGTGTCAAAGAAGACCTGCCTGGCTGGCGCTAAAGATAAGACTGCCAGTATCTACAGGAGTAGAGAAACTGACCAGGAATTAAAGTTCTGTACTCTGAGAGAATATCCTCTCAACTAGCTTCAAAGCCAAATGAGAGTAGAGTAATCCATGTAATAGATGTAGCAGGTGCAGCTAATGGCATAAAAGCATTTCTCTACCAGAGATTAGTAAATTTATATATACAAGCACAGCTGGTTTAGCTAGAGAGAAAACCCCAGCCTCCTCAGTAATGCCTTCTATAATCCAGGGATTCCTTATTAAAAACCTCAGCTCAGCTTTTTTAGTGAGGAACTTCGCTACTGAGGTATTAAGAAAATCATTTTAATTGTTACTAATATAAAATATGATTTGCTTGAGCAACCAAGTTGCCAATTATGCTACGCCTACACTGGGAGCTAGGGATGTGAATCTCAGCTTGCACAGACACACTTGAGCTAGCTCTTATCCTTTGATGTGCTAAAAATGGTAGCGTACTCATGGTAGGGTACATGGGGGGATAAGTCAATGCTTCCATGGCTGCACTACTCTCGTTGGCACACTGGCTCAATGAGAGGTCGCTCAAGTGTGCCCGTGCAAGCTGGGAATCCTACCCCTAGCTGCAAGTATAGACAGAGACACTGTGAAATCCGCCACTCATCTCTAGTCAACTCGACCAAAGT
Organism: Pelusios castaneus; assembly: GCA_007922175.1. NCBI lineage: Eukaryota > Metazoa > Chordata > Testudines > Pelomedusidae > Pelusios > Pelusios castaneus. The sequence goes on along the minus strand of ML685954.1, from coordinate 2,439,833 downwards.
TTCTTTGTTGCTAGAGACACATCAGAAGTGTCATACTTAGCTGGTCATTATTGAGAATCAGTGTCATCTGAGTTGCAGTCTCTCGTGGGTGCCCTAAGCATGCCCGAAGACCCCACTGTGCTAGGCGGTGTTCAAAACAAAAGACTAAAGGACCGTTGCTGCCTGAAAGAGCTTACCACCCAAGTAATTAGCTTCATATTAGACTGGCTGCTTTTTGGGCCGGAGACTGGCTTTTTCCTCTGTGTTCATACAGCTCCTAACACAGTGGGGTCCTAGCCCATGATGCCATTCCTAGGTGCTATGATAATACAAACAATGAATAAACAATATAAAAATAGATTTTGACTAGAGAGACCCGAATCAAAAGCCTCAAGCTAAGACACTTATGCACTCAGAGGAGGCTGGTTCCAGAAGTCAGCATGTTGGCGGACCCATATTCCTCAACCTGAATCCCAGACCTACTCACCCCTGAACTCTAGGGTGTGAGGGAGAGTTAGCATTGGTGTTTAGATCCTCACTGTGCAGCTTGGACCCCCCTATTGTTCACTGTAGGGAATCGCTCACCAGGGTTGTGTTACAAGAAGGTACCAGCTACACAAGGTAGATCAGGTCCTAAGGTTTGATGGGTTTGGTAAGCACAACACCGGAAGACAAGATAAAAGGTAAAAGCAAAACAGTTTTATTAAAAATACAGACAAGAAAGCAAAGAAATAGGAAAGCATCAATACTTATACCCCTTCAGCAAATGGGAACCCCAGTTAAACAACTGCGGGCGTGGAGCATGGGGAGCAATGACTCGTGGCAGTGAACATAGCAGTTGCCCCGACGATGAGGTTCCAATTAAGGGGGGCTACCTACTAACTATTTATACCCTTTGGGCTTACTAAATGGGTAAATGGCTGGCACATCTGGTGTTTTTCCACACTTACTTACAACGTTCTTTTGCCCTGGTCTTATCTTGTTATTTTACAGAGCTTGCAAGTTATGCCTGCTACTTGGTGGGCGCAAGGTACGTCCTTGGTCAGTACCAGCTCTGTTTTGCTTATACACAGGATTAACTTTTGGTCAGGGCTGATTAATGGCGACACCACCTACTAGCAGCTTATCGCGTCACAAAGTCTTCCATTGGATACTACAGGTGGTTTGCTGGGATGGGGAGTAAGTGGCCAAATTTCTTTGCTGAAGCTGACAGAGCTTGGCCGCATGGACAGTTTGCCCTTTAACACACAAACACACCAGAGGGCACAATCATTTCTAATCCCTGAATTTCTGTTAAGATATTTTGGGTTTAATTTAAGAACATCCCACAAACTGGAGTTCCACAAAAGACCAGCAGTAATACGCCGCACATCATCACAGTTCAAGTTTTCACAAAGCAGGCAAACATCATCATACTGATTTTACAGACTGAGACTGAGGAAGTGGTCCATGGCAGAGCCAGGAGGACCGGACCCCACGTCTCCTCATTCACTGCCCTGCCCACTGGATGTCCATGATAGCTGTACTACTGAGCTGAGGAAAACTTCACAGACCAAGCTGGCCTTCAGTTGGTCCATTGCTTCCTTCCTTACACTTGGTGCATGTTGTACTTGCAAATCTATTCAGCCCAACCAAACTTTGGACTTTCCCTCCAGCAAGGCAAGAGATTTTCCGTAGAGATGACCGTGGCTGCTGATTAAACCAACGTAAAAATCCTAAGAGCAGAAGAGCTCTCATTGCCAAATCCACCAGTGGAATTTTGAAATTATTTACACACTTGTAATAGAAATGAGTTCATTGGTACATGGCAGAATTGGCGCCACAGCTCAGGGAGGTAATTTAAAGCAGAAGTGGGACTTCATACAATGATCCCCTTTTTAAAAGTAAATGTAGCATCTGATCTGAAGAGTAGGTGGCTTTTCTTTAGAGAAGAATATAACGCAAGGGCATTCAAGGAGTTGGAATGAAGTCACCTGATCAACTACAGTAGGGTTACTATACTGGGGATGCAAAAATCAATTTAATTCATTGCAGAGAAGGAAGACTGACTGTCAAGCTTCATTAGATTAATATTGGTGGAGGACTGTACTATCAAAATGAACCTACTGAGTTGTTTGTTTTCATCTCTGGTTGTACCCATTTTTTGCTGGTTGCTGTGTTCCCCCCTCAGCAGGTAATAAACTTGCTATAGACAGGGCCCATCAGGAAGTGTGTTGAGAATCATAAAAGGTTCTCTCTCAAGGAGGGCTAACAGAATTTCATGAGCTGTGCTGAAGGAATACAGTTTTTTTCCAGCGCCTGTCCTAGATGAGCACCTAACTTTCTGCAACTGAACATGCAGCTACGGACTGAAAACAGTGGTAACTTCCTGAATAGAAAGCATCTCCTTAGTGAAGTGCTATGTTCAAGACAACCAAGGTGCTGCACGTAAGTAAAAGGAGGTAGAGTCTGTTTATTTTTAGCTCTGTGATCCCAGCTACAAAGAACATCTTAACTCCTAAAGTTTAGTGCAGAACATGGAGTTCCAAAAATGTAAGACTAGAAGATTTGCAGCTGACAGTGCTACCCTAATTCAAAGAAGCACTTCCCATGGGATTTACATGCTTACTGAAAGATGGAGGTGGTCTTGGGATGGCTATTAAGAGCATCAGTGTGCAGGCTAATCTAAGCAAATTGAAATAGGAATTTGGAGCCAGACTGTCAGCTGGTGTCCACAGGCTGACCCTGATTTACACCAGTTGAGAAGCTGGGTCTGGGTGTCTAGTTTTCCCTCCACAAGTGAAAAGAAAACTCCCTAAAGGTATAGAGTTGGGATCCAGTTTTAATGCTTCTCCTCACTCTCCGACAGAGCTGGATGGAAGTTTTCCCCACAGAATCCACTGGGAAATGCCAGTGTATCAAACTTGAGACATTCCACAGGAAAGAGGCAATTTCAATGAAATTCCCATTGAAAGCAGGTAGGTTGCTGATGAAACCCCCACAGATTGCTGTTGGGAACCCAACCAGTCTCCTGCCACCTTAGCAGCCCCCAGGTGGCCTGACAGAGAATGAAGAACCTGCGAGTCCAGGCTTGTGGCTTCTTCAAAGTTTACATCCTACCTCCTAAGGTCTGCAGACCTGCAGCTGGACAGTCCTGAAGCCAGGGGACTCTGGCTCCTTGGCAGCATGGAAGCCCCACCTCTCCAAGTTGCTTGGCAGGCTGCTGTGACTCAGAACTAATTTTTGGGGAGGGGGAAATTCAGAATTTTCTGCAGAAGGAGAATTCCAGTTTCTGGCCAGCTCTACTAACTAACCTCGAAATCGTACAAGAACAGGCCTGTTTCATGAAACAGCTGGTTCCATCTTCCAGTTGAACCCAAAACTTCTATAGGGGTCTTCAGTCCCTTCCACTGGAACCCAATAACGCAGTGGCAGCTCCAAATAAGGGAGAGTGCGGGAAGTAACAAACGGTGCAACAGCACGAAGTGGCAAAGATCTGCTGCTGCTGGTGTTTGTGTTAATTTTCCTAAGCACAACCTTCCCAGTGTAAACGACACAGTCCCACCTATTTCCAAAGAGGACTAGAAAGTCAACGTGAGCAAACACAGCTGCTGTTACGGACAAGGACGCTAGCCCTGCAGCCTCATGCCCAGGCTTTGCAGATACTCACTGGCACTGAATTTCTTACAGCATAAGACCGTTCTATAAACAGAAGATCGGAGAGGCTTATACAATTGTGAAGATGGGAGCTCTCACAAATATAGCCTGTTCTCATAACACGAGCAAGATTTTAATCCCATCTTCCTCAGATGTTGTGCCAAAAAGTTGATTTTCTGAGAGCCTTGGAAAGGCACATGGGATAAGTTACAGTTTCCAGAACAATGGGTTTGGAACAATTCCTGTGTTATATTGTAGTACAAAGATGGCTTACACAGGCTGTTAGAAACTGTGACAAGCACTCAGATTCCTTTACATCTAGAAGCTTAAACTGTTCTCCAGGAGGCTGAGCGAACAAGATTCCATGCAAGATTCCAAACTACAGCTGGCTTCCAGCAATATGCTAACGTTTGGTAGAAAATGGTCCATGTCTGTATCCTAAGTTGTACTGTGGGTAGTTGAATGGCTGAGAAAGCAAGGGCTGAGAGCCCCAGAGAACCCGCCAGACCTGTTCTACCTACATTATGGCAACCCACCATCTATTACTATAGCAATCCCTCAACTATTAGTAAGGCAATTACACTATCCATGGTGAATAAGGGCTGTGATTAATGGCCTGAAACAGAGCCTTATTGCTAAACACACCTGAGCATTGGGTCCAGACCCACACCTGAGCTCTAAGGCCTTGGCCCATCTCCACTTTACAGTACCAGTGAGCGTAGGAGAAATGGTTACCGTTTCAACATATAATGGGTGACAGATTTTTCTTCACTTTGAATACAGCATTTCTGTCATCTCGTCAGACACACCTTTCACTAACGGAGACCTCACAGATCCTGATTTGGTGATTGTAGCTATTTACACCATTGTAGCTATTTAACCAGTCAGGCTGGGTAGTCTGAAGGAATCTAGAATACTGCTAGATCGGGGGATTGCTCAGAAGAAAGTCCCAAGGCCCAGAGGAAAAATCCGCACCAGTATGACGGCTCTACATGCTGTCGTGATGTGACTTCGCTGCTGGCATCTGTTATATATAAGTATTTCCATTTCTTCTTTAGTTCTTAACACCATATCATTCCTCAGCGTAACAGCTCGCAGAAGCATTAGCTGAGCATATGTGGATTTAACCTCCATCTCTCAGGGAAAAAGAAAAAGGCATTTGGTTTTCTGATCTTTGAACATACACAGCAGTCTGCCCATTCCCTTGTGCTGCTGCTGCTGCTGCTGCACGTCTGTTCAGGCCGTCCAATTTAAAGTCACAAATTTGTCTGCGTGGGGGCCTGAGGAACTTTGTGAATTTATGACACAGCTTTTCTGCCTTTCAGGTCCTGACACTGCGGGGTGTAAATGCCTCGCTGAGCTTATAGACCAAAGTCAGTACAATCTGTCCCTGTCTGACAGCACACGTAACTGTGCATCCAAGGGTTTTAAATGCGTCACGAGCGTTAAGCCCTGTATTATGTTCCTTGTTTAACAGAGGTGGAAACTGAACCACTGAAAGGCAAAGTGAAAGGCTGAGGATACCACATGGGAGTTCTGAGTCCCGGCTCCCTTTTCTTGTCAGATACACGCTACCTCTCAAAGGCACAACGGATGGATTGTCAGAATTCAGCATGATTCCCACCCCTCCTCCATCCCATGACTATTATATCGGGGTGGAGGAAAGAGTTCTAAGACTTTGAACTGGGGCCCACTCCTGCCCCCCCTGAAATTACCAGCACTTTTAATATGGCAGGATTGGGCGCCAAGTATCTCCCAACAGTGTGCTCAATGCTGAGTTCTACAGACGTACTCATAGACACCATCGATGCATTACAGAAGAGTCTGGCGTGGTTTTATGCAACACATTCATTCTCCTCCCCTCTACTTGGCTGAAGATTTGAGCCTGATTCTGCAATCTGCACTCACACAGATCGCCCCTGTTGCATAAGAAATCCCAGTGACTCGTGTGAATGAAGTATCCAGGACTAGAGGTTCACCATCAAGAGCAGCCAGACTGGGTTAGATCAGTCATTAACCTAGCCCAGTATCCTGTCTTCTGACCGTCGTCAACGTCAGGTGCTCCAGAGGGAATGAACAGGAACAGGCCCTCATCAAATGATCCACCCCACCATTGCCCATTCCCGGCTTCTGAGAGGATGGCATGAATGCGTCCACAAGTGCCAACTGTAATCTTGTTACCAAAGGGCCTGTTTACTATTAGCACCTGCTTAAACTAAGTCAAGAAAGAAGGACCAGATATTTCAAAATCTCCTTTCCTTTTACTAGCCCATAGTAACCGACCCTGCCTGACATATGGAGACTCACGTGTGCACACCTCCAGAGAAGCACAAAGCTCCAGGCCAATGGAACGATTTGAGGGATTAATCTGGGCCAAGGCGTGCGAAGGTAGGGGAAGCTAAGAGAGAAATCAAGACCAGTCAGTAACCACAGTGTGATGGTTGTGCAGCAACAGTAGAAGAGAACATGAATCAGGATAAATAATGCATGCACATTTCTGTCTCTACAGAAGTGAACTCCGTTGCATTCGTGGTGAAGGAATCCTCTCAAGGTTGTTTGATATGTCTGAGCTTGTTTACAGACTAGATCCAAAGCACCAGGATTAAGAGATTTAAAAAAGAAATTTCTCTCTCTGTTTCCTTCTCTCATTCTTGTCATAACTGTGTCTCTGCCTCTGCGTCTGGTATTTTGTTTCCAATTTACTGTCTCCTCAGACGTTTTAATTCTGCAGTAAAACAGTCGTGTTGTTTGCTCCCTCCTTCTCATTCTTGTCATAAAATCTCTCCATGCTCCCATTTTGCATATTATGTTTCAAATTTCTCTCTCATGTATAATGTAGTTTGGATGAATACTTTAAGACAGCTCTTTTACAAGTTCATCGGACTGCTTTATCTTTGAAACGCAGCTGCTCTCTTTACTCACTCCTAATTGTGGGCCTTCATTCATGGTGCATCTCAAGCTTGGAGTGGTTTCCCACTTCTTTCATCCCAACCCTCCTCTTCAAACCCAAGTTCTTTTGTGAAACGTTCAGACACTGATGCTCGTTAACTATACATCCACGCCATTTTGTTTTGCAAATTTGGGTGGCGTGTCTGTTGTCCTGGTCACAAACATGGTCAGGAGTGAGACTAGAAGATCCTCACTCTAGGGAACGCAGTTAAGAGAATGATTCCTAACAGATAATTTGAGGATTTAGCTCTGTTTTCCTGACGGACTATCTTTGAACAGGTCATTATTTCTGCCAATTTAGACTTTGATTACGAAGTAGTTTTTTCACAATTTTTACTCAATGGACTCATCAGGAATCTTCAACATTCAGGCTGTGTTGCTTAATTGTGATTGCTCTGCCCATTACACACGGTGTTGCTTCAGCTCCCTGATTGGATGAGTGTGCAAGAAGTTCCAGCAGAAATATAAAAGGTGATCTAGAACTCATTTTTCCATGAACACATTTGCTTTCAACTTTGCTTTCTGTGAACAATTTTGCTAGTAAAACTGGGCCAAGTGCTGAAATATAACTGAGCTATATCTCGAAATCCTTATACAGGTTAAACTCCCATTGTCCAGACCGTCAGGACAAAATGATGCCACTGTAAGTATGGATGATTATAAGAGTGCTTAACAACAGGACCAGCTTAGAGTGGGGCCCTATTGTGCCATACAGCTCAAGACAGCTCCTTAGAGTTTAAATCTAATCAGACAAAGGGTCGAAGAAGATATAACCATGGACTGACATGTCCAATGCTGAATGGGAGTGTTAGGAGAGTAAAGATGCAGGTTGTGTTACAACCAAACTTTGTATCCAGAATGTTTAGAAGGTATTGGGACAAGTTCATTCCATCGATTTTAGTGTGGACAGAATCTTGGGTCTCTACTTTAACTCCGCTTTCCAACTGCATGTGAGAGACTGTGGCTCAGACTAGCCATTTGCATTACATTGGTGTAAATCCATCACCTTCTATGGATCCTCTAGGAATTTACATCAGTGTGAGTGGGATCCAGGCACTTTCTGCCCCAGTCTTTGATTCGGTCTTCTTGTATCACTCAACCAGTCAAGTCAATGTAGCACTTCACACCAGCTGAGGATCTGTCTCCAAGTTACCTCTGTGATACATCCTACAGCTACTCCATACCACACTCTAGAGAGCCTATATGCAACATGTTCTGATATGTTCTGTGCCTCATACAGTAACTCAGAACAGTTGTTCCATGTCTGTTGTTTGCACCCCCATCTCAGTGGGAAAATATCTCCTCGCACTTCATAAGGAACAATGTTCTAAGCGAATCCACTGCTGCCTGATGATTGAAAAGACAATGTAAGGGAAGCCATCCAGTAGCTAAGAATAAAGCTCCATTACACTGCATTAAAAATTAAATTCCCTGCAGAGAGCCAGACAGATTGAATTAATAATGTTATTTATTCCACTTCATTGCTTATGGGTAAAGCGGATTCATAGCAGCCCTTTAAAATCAACACTGAAGTCAATAGCTCGGGCTCCAGGATTCTTTATAAAAACCACTGACGTGCACTGAGTAGCTGGAAGTGAAGAGCGTGAATGTGTGAAATGCAGAGTTGGTAACGAGGAAGTTAGATGGAGACGGGTGTGATTGTTCATTTGGCCTCTAGTGCTCCAGCAATGCTTTGCCTTTGGAAAGCAAAAGCGACTCCCAGAAGATTAGTTGGTGTGCGTTCTGGAGTTGGTTGACCTTTTCTTGGGTCAAAACATTTATTTTTTCAAATGAAAAATGGATTTTTGAGCAGTGCAAGAACACCCCATAAAAAATTCTTCTGGGGACAAGTCAGCAAAATCTCAAGTTTTGAAAGATAAAAAACTGATACAAAATGGTTCAGCGTTTTCCCAGGTTTTGATTTTTTTGTTGTTGTTAAAAACGAAACATTTCCACAGAAAGTTTTGTTTGTTTGGGGATTTTTGGGGGGGGGAGGAAATGGGGGGAGAGGAAAAGGGGAGAAAAACATCCCTCTCCCCAGAGATTTTTCACAAAAAAAATAATTTTTTTCAGCTAGCTGCTGTATTTTCCCTCTCCTCCTCTCTATCATTTTGGGTTCGCCATGACTCTCAGACCACTACAGCCTGGCACAGCCATGTAAGGAAGGCGCATCCTTTTCTCCCCATGTATTGTTCACCATCACTCAGCAAATCAAGCAAACTCCTCCTGTCTCCACATAGGCACATTTTGCATCCCTAAACACCTCCGACTTATTAAGACTCCAAAAATTCAGTCTGCTGGACTTGCACAAAGGTAGAGCTACTTGCTGTTATTTCATCCTGTGGATCAGACAGAGACAGGCTCCTCTTGGGCCCAGATTCTGATCTCTGTTACATCCATGCAAACAGAGTAACTTCATTAACATCACTGGAGCTAATCCAGTTTTACACCTGGGTAATAGTGAGTTGAGAATCTGACCTTTAGAACGTTGGGGTCACAGGCATATTCCGTATCCCATTTCCCCACAATTATCTTCACTCGCCAAAGGAGAGCAGCGACCGCCAAAAATCAAATAATTTGAACTGTCTCTCACCATTTATGTAGTTGTCCAGTTTTCTGAAAAAGGAAAAGCTTGGAAAATAAGATCTACTCAGAAGACTCTGGAAGCACTTTCACTTGAAGGTTTCATAATTCAAGGCTAGAATTAGTTCTCTTTAATGCTTTTTTCATGACAGCTACAATACTCTGGTGTGTTGCCATCTTGAAAAGGCCAGTTATCCGACTGAATGGGTCCCAAACACCCATTAGCTTGCTGCATGGGTGTCAGAGATATATACCCCCTTTATAAACCTCTCTGCAGCTACGTGTAATGATTAGAATGACTGTAATTGGCCCTACACTGGTTACCCACTCTATCTCTTTGAGTAGGAAACCTTTGCTAAAAGGTGAAAACAGCTGGCAGAGCACACAGCAGCTTATGTTAACAAAGCTGTTTCTTCATAAAACAAGATTCTTTTTACTGGTCACAGCTTGGCCATTAGAGTTCAGACTGGAACTGGAAAGGGTTTGTTGTGGCTTTCAAGACAAGATCACATCACCATGTAAGATATACGAGCAAAGAAGAAAGGAACAGGCTGGGGCAGTTAATGCTTTACAAAACCACCTCGCTCTGACACAATATCTACTTTTCATCAACAGATCTCCAGGCACTTTATTTTCAAAGGGCGTTTGATCGCCGTGTTATCAAAAGTCACAGATGGAATATATTCGGGGCCTTGTCTGAGTGCTTCAATTTGAGTCTGATGAATCTGTAAGTTAGGAGGAGGACAGCGCTGCAAAGCAAAACCACAGGGAGCCAATGTGGCCATTCTTAACTTTTCCAGTGATGACCTGATGAATTATTATTGTTTATTACTTCTATTGTAATGAATTTTGTGTGTGCAAGAGATTTTTTTTTCTTGATCCTTAGAGCTGACAGAAGAACCGGGAAATGTACACTTTACCCCAGTTTGGAATGGTTTCCTTTTGACTGTCTGAGAACATACAAGGCACAGAGATGCTTTGATGTGGCTCCCAAGGAATTCACAAAACTGAGATGGCAGCAAGTATGAGATACCCTTTTTCTAAGTTGATATGATCTGAAGGACAACATCGGTTTTATTTCCGGTTGGCTAGAGCAGGCCAAAGACACACATAATTAGAGCCCTGCACGGATACAAATATGTGGATCCGCATCCGAGCTGCATCTGCAAGAAATGTTCCGCAGATATCCACATTGTATCCGCAGATTTGCAGGGCTCTAGCCCTGCACAGGTACAAATATGTGAATCTGTATCCGATCTGCACCTGCAAGAAATTGTCTGCGGATATCCGCATTGTATCTGCGGATGTGGATATCCAGGGATATAATGCGGATATCCGCAGATTTGCAGGGCTCTACACATAACGTACCATATCCTCAGCTGACTTCACGGGGGCTATATCCATTTACGCCAGCTAAAGATCTGCCTCTGTGTGTTTATCTGAACTGTTCTTATCCAAACTGGATTACATCCTCTCCAGTGCATAATCTACTTGGAAAAGTTTCCAAACAAATTCCACACCCAACCGGGGGTCCCGTATGCACCCTGTCTCCTGTGTATTCATCTAGCTGGAAGCTTGGAGAAAAGCAATTTCCAAAAGGTAAAGTAAGGCCCATTCTTGTTGCATTTAACCTGTTTTTGAGGTACTGTCATGCAGCTGAATCTCCCTTTTGGTCATTTTCATAGGAGCAGTGGTATCAGAAATTACATTAAAATTAATGAAAGGACAAACAGACAGATCTCTACCTTGGCCTTTCAGCGAGCCATGGAGAATAACCACTCCTGTTCTTTTCATTTCCATGTTCTACTGAGACTATGAAACGGAAGGACAAGTATGCCCAGCCTGTCAATTTCATGAAACATTAGAAAGAATGACGCATCGACTGTCAAAAACCATACAGAAGTAACTGAGTCTGTGAGAGTCCCTCACTGATGTGTATTTAGATAAATCTAAAGAAGTTTAAATTTAGGTTTTCTTGAATTCTAATAGTGGGTATTAAATCTCTCTCTGACAGGCACTCTAGACTCTACATAACCCCAGGAACTCTCTCGAGATTTTGCCCTGCCTTTTAATGCAATACTTTGCAATTATATGTTGCTGAGCCTTTCAACAGTGGATCTCAATTTACAGATATTAATTAAGCTTTTCAACACCACTGTTTGGTAGGCATGCACTTTATAATCATCACTCCATAGAAGGGTAAATCGAAATGTAAAGAGGCTGAAGTGATTTGTTCACAATGGCACACAATCTGTAGCAGATTCAAAAAGAGAACCCAGGTGTCCTGCCTGTCAGACACCTCCACTAATAGCTGCAGTACCAATGGGTGCATTCAGAGATGAAGGGCATGAATACACAGGACAACCACATTAACCAATAACCCTAACATTGCACTGCTTCAGATAAGGTCAGATTCGTCCATGTTACAGGCAGCAATAGCTCCCATCATTCTTTCAGAATATATTTCCTTATCTAATGTACGTGCCTGTCTCTGCTCTGTGGAACGTGTTTTAGTTTTATAGTGAACATTAGTTCTGTAGCTTTTCTGAGCCAAGAACTCCTTGGTGTGTAGCTGTTACCCATAAAACTCATGGAACTGTCACAAATTTTCCTTAGACACTACAGAGAAAGCAAGTCACGCAGTCCCACGGGCCCTTGCTCCTTTTTATAGCAGGGACCCCACTGCTCAGCCTAGTCTTCCTTATCTGCCAGGCCAACAATTTATGTGTTGTTCTACATAGTTTTAAAACAGCACAGGAGTTAAATTGAGCTATTCTATGCCTGACCCTACTGGGATTATACACTTCTTGCAGTTCTTAATTGTGCAAGAGTCTCTCTCACTTCAATCGGAGTTTTCTCTGAGCCTCACTTCAGGTTTTGGGCCCCATTTCAGCAGAGCACTTAAACAAATGCATCGCACCCCCGGAACGTAGGAAATTTAAGTGGAGGCTAAAGCATTTGACGGCATCCAGAACTTGAGCAGGAGGCAGGCAATAAAGCCAAGTCTTTACCGGAAAGAAAGCAGAACTGCTAGACAACACAACTCCTTGGGGTTACCAATAAAGGTCAATTGTTACTTCCTAGGATGTTTTTTTAAAAAAAGTTAGCCCAACAGGAACGCATAGGTCCATGAAATTGCTCTTTGCCACACTGGTCACGTATCTTGGCAAGACATTTCCCACCACAAGCATTTGTGTTAAATGGGTTTTTGGCCTGACAGGGGACTCCCAAAGCCAGTACCTTATGGTACATTAATTCAACTCTCAGCTTAACCTACTGCATGCTCCCCAGAATCCACCTGCCTTCTGCGTAGCCATGTTAGCAGATCTCGCTGGAGTAAACTCTGCCTCTTTCACAAGGGCTACTTCATGAGCCCAACCCTGCGCACCTGTGAAGTTTGGGTGGCAGTGTGTGTAGAGAAAACTGGAGCAGAAAAAAAACAACCCTGTGCTTGCTAGATGCTCCCTGTTGCGATGTCAGCAGGGAAAAGGGGTTGTAAAAGAAATTGGGAGCATGGGGTGCAAACCAGCTGCTCGTAGCCACGAGAGTCAGCAAAGTCACTGCTCATCTGGGTGGGTGGCAGGTTCAAGCCTACAGTACTTAGTTAGTGCTCTGACCAATTAAGGGGAAGTTTCAGGGATTTTTTTAAAATATTCATTTTCGTTGTTGAGTTTTGGCTCTTTTAGCCCCTTCCAATGTCAGAGAGAAATCAAATTCCAAAGGGGTAGCCGTGTTAGTCTATTGTAGAAAGACAAAAGAGTCTTGTGGCACTTTTAAAGACTAACAGATTTATTAATCGCATGAGCTTTCGTGGGAGAAAATCCCACTTCGTCAGACTGACGAAGTGGGATTTTCTCCCACGAAAGCTCATGCGATTAATAAATCTGTTAGTCTTTAAAAGTGCCATAGAGAAATCAGCAACTGTCACCACTTCCTGCCAGGCACCCCAACTGGAACCTGTTGTTTCCTCAACAAATGAAATAAACACAAAAAGACGCACTCACAAAAGCTTTCCCAAAGCAGTCTCTGTCACACACTGCCTATGACCACATGCACGTAAGAAAGCCACTCACCACCCCAGAAGGTGGCCAGGGCTAAGGTTTTCCCTCCAGAAGGGGTCTGTTCCTACAGTGAGACAGTAAACTCTATAAAATCCTAGTGGGAACAGAAGACACTGTAGTTCTAACCGTGATGCTGTTAGCTGCAGCAGAGATATAGGGTTGACTTTGGCTCACTACGCCAAGCTAAGAACTGCCTGAGCCTTGTCTGCGAGACAGCTATTGTGACGTAAAAACCACACATTTTCCCCCCAGCAAAGACAAAACCCAAGAAATTACCTGCAAAGGCGCACACATAGGAAATGATACTGGATGTAAGATCAGTGGGAGCTAGGATATGAATCCCCATCAAAGTCTCTTTAAGGAAGGCTCCCCAGTTTCTGGAATTTTCACCTCCTCTTCTCTCCCCCCTTGAAGTATTTGTTTATATTTTTAATGTGATTATGGGTCACTGCTTAGGAACAATTCCTAGGATTAGGGTTTTACAGTTATAATGGATATGGGCAGTAAGACACATAAACCCCACTCTCAAGTTTCCTCATTTGCAATCTACCAAAGCAGGACGGACATTGAAATCAGCGTAGATTTCATTTATTTTAGTAAAGTTGTACCAGGAATGAGTTTAGACCATTACATCTGTTTGAAAACAATGCTTCCTTCAGGTGCTCTTTTATTTACTCCAGTAGATTGTGTTCAGTGTGTCAACTGTTTCCTTAACCATAAAACCAGATGTGCACAGTCATGCCCCATCTACAGCGACTGAATCGATGCCATTTAGAAAATGTAAAATAAAGAAGAAAGCTGAGATGTGCTGAAATGCCCAGAGCTTTCATAGCTTCCTCGGTAAATGGCTTTCTTTTTGAGATACATTTATTTTTGTTACCTCCAAAAGAAATGCTGTTTTAGCCACATTTCTTGGTAACAGAGGTGAGACCTAATGGGTTCTTACTGATGGAAATTCTCAGTGGCCATGTGAGGGGATAGGCTGTTGCATGATGGGAGTGTATTACCTTTGCTGCTGGATAGCAGCATCTTCTGCAGCAACCTGGTATGGTGCATGTTGTTTTGTGCCAGTGCAATTAATTACACTTCTTCCAAAAGGGAAGAGCTAATTATCTAGGAAACTGCTATAACCCCCTGGATTTAGGCACTTTTATTCAGGTATAGAAGGTCAAAGAGGCCCTTCTAAGGGCACTTGTACAGTGGACAGCAGATGTCACTTGCACGGCCTGAACATGAGGGGCAGGAACTTTGGAAAGGTTCAGAGCTAGTTCTAAGCACTCAAGCTTGTCTCGAGCTCCATAAAGAGCTAAACCATGCCTAGCCACCAACACAACCCCCCTTCCTCAGACTTTGGGGACATTCTTTGATCTACATTCACATCCATTTGGTAGGTCTGGCCCATCTCCATCATTACGTTGGTCTCCTGTGTAATATCACGGTTAAGGGATAAATACCCAAGTTGCTGTCTTTACATGACAACTCTTACTCAATTTCCCTGCTTCCTTGAAAGTGCTGCAGACTTTGCCAGCTATAATTTAAATATCAATATGCAGATATGACCTCCCTGGAAAGCTCTGCATCAGCAAAATTATGGTGGGCATCTATTTGGACGTGGCCAAGGTGCATTTCCTGTTGTGAGTGGTGTGCTGTGCTTTGCCTGGCCCTTGTTACACATATAAGAACACTTTTAGAATTCATACAGTCCTCCCTTTCTGGCATACAAAATAGAAAGCCACAGCCTGAACATGTGGCATTTTTACCTCTCTTACATTTACAGTGAAGTAGTGCCAGATGAATGGTTTGTGGCCCATAATACCAATTTCTGTCAGAGCTCTTTTATTTCTTGAATTGATCCACTCCTCTGATTCTTATAATTATTTGCTCCCATCATTCAGGCAAATGATTTCAGTTTATGGGCTGTTCTTAAATGTTTGACTATTAATTAAGGTGACCGACTGTGCAATTCTGGTAATCAAAAAGCATTGTTTTGGGCCCCAGTTGAATAAAAGAAACATTTAAAACAGCTGAATAGTGAATTGCACATTTTTCAGTATGAGCGTCTGGACAACTAATTTATTCAAAAATCCATAAAACTTTCAGGGATAACAGACATTCTATCTAGATATTTCTATGGCTCCATCAACATGTCATTTAGCTACAAAAGTACTGGGCAATTTGCCGAATAACTGAGTGTCATTTAGCTACAAAAATAATGGCAATTTTCAGAATAACAAGACTCCCAAGATACACTAAGACCCAAATTCACTGAACTTGTTCCCCTACTGGTCCAAATATAGAAGTCAAACTACGCCTGTATAGGCCAGATTTTTAAAGGAAGTTAGGTGCCTAACTCCCATGGATACCTCTAAGGCAGCATGTTTGATGAAAGGAAAACTCCAAATCCACAGCTAAAATCCTGTCGTAAGTTTCCATGTACCTGATCTATATTGCAGAGCCTCTGCGCACCTGTGGTTTGCTGAAGACTCATGTGAAGAATGAGACCCAAGCAAGCAAAACCCTTTTATCGTATACCGTCCATAGCATTCTAATAAGAGACGGTCTTCATTAAGCCAACATAATCAAGTCCAGATCTGGCTCAGCACACTTGTCCTGTGCATCTTGAAAAGTACCCTTTCCTAGAGAATGGAAACTACACTTGTCAGAGGCCCAGACCATGTTTATGCAGCCATGGACTAAAGCCAAAAGTGCACACTTGGCCCAAGGGACATGGGGTAATTTCAAAAGCTTTTAACTCTCAAACACTATTACAACTAAAACCACAGGCCAGGAAGCACTAGGATTCTTTGCTTCTAATGCCACCCGCTCCCACTTTCATCCCTGGCTGCCCAGGAGATTAAGGCATTACATTTACTGTATTCTGATTATTATCAGGATCTCACGCAGCCTCCATCTCCAGGCCTCCCTCCCCTAAACCTCTTCTGCAGCCTCTACCTCAAAGGCCCCAAGAATGAGATTCATTCGCTTTACATGGAAGGGAAGTGGTTTGTCATCCCATTTTTCACAGGGTGCCCAGGGCTGGATTCTGACAATAGCTACTTGAGAGACATTAGTGGCGGAAGGGCCAGAATTTAAGTCTTTCTGTTAACTCAAGTGGAATCTAGATCAGGCCCTCGTACAACCGTCCATTGTCAATTAAAAAAAAGCAAGACAACATTTTCCTAGGAAAAACTGTTTCAATTTTTTCTTTAAAAATGAGCTCTGTGGAATCTAAATAAAAATTACTGTGTCTCTGTGTGTGTCTAACTCACAGTTGATATGTTCCCCTTGACATAAGAGGTCATCGCTTTTAAAGAAATGGTTGACAGGGACAGCAAAATTTTGAAAACACTGACAGTCAAAGGTCAGTTTTAAAAGCAGTAATCCCTTAAATGAGAATTGTTTAGCCCATGACCTGTACTTTACACCGCAACAATTTTGTGTGTTATTCTTTCTCCTCCCTGAAGCAGAGAGAAACAAGATCTGAAAACATTCACAACGAATTTTGCAAATCAGTAACATGTGAAACTTTGTCTAAAAGGTAAAGCCCTTGTAAAAATCAATGTCAAAGAGAATGCTTTGCCAATTCAATTATACTAGTTCCTCTTTTTTTTTTTTTCCCAATAAAGGAGGCTTATTTCATGCCCAATAAAGGTATTTCATGCCAACATCCTAATTTTGCAAATATTCCCCTGGCGCAAGCCAGGCCACTCATGCCAAGTCCTCTTGAAGGACTGCAATTATTTATAAATGGGGTTCCCTTGTTTCCGAATCACCAGATCTCAACAGCCTTCAGCCCGTGTCCTCAATTCTGAAATGACATTACACTGATATATGCCTGATAGTTGGCATCCAGGTTTCCCCACAAATGGGAACCATACATCACAAACTTAACACAAATGTGATTAGACATGGCAACTGCACCATACTTGAAGGATGCTTAAGGATTATACAGAGACTCATGCAAGATATAAATGAGGGTCCCCATTCCAATTAGTGCAACAGCAGGAAAATCCCCTACTACTCCCCAATCTGCTTCCCTCTTCTCAGGGTGCATCTCATTCTAAAAGTGTGGCTCTAAAAGTAGAAAACCCAACACATTAAGATGTGCAGGGTCTATCATCCAGGCTACCTGCTCAAACCAGATCAACTGGGAAAGGATCAAGTGACACCAGAAAACTACAAGGAACTTGCAGTATCACAAGTCACTGTATAGGTGATCAGCTGCAATTTCCAAAGCGGATTCAGGATTTCCCACGTGTCCCTTTGAAAATTCCACTCAACAACTTGTATTACTGCCTCTTCATTCTACTTGGAGGACAGTCTTGTGGGGAAGCTAGGATTCAAAGATGAAATCCTGACTCTGTTGAAGTAGATGGTAAAATTCCCATTAGCTTCAATCAGGATTTCGCTCCGAAGTTATTGTCTCATTGTTTCCTTGTGCTCCCTCACCTATCTGTAGCCACTGTCTTCTCATCTGATATTTAGACTGTAAGATCTATAGAGCAGGGATGGTCTTTGACTGTCTTCGAGTTTTGTTTTTACCCAGCATCTAGCACAATGGAGCTCTGGCCCACGACTGGGGCTGCTGCTGCAATACAAATAATAAAGGTTCCCAGTGCTAGTTCTGACAAGGGGTGTAGCCACAAGGTGGGCTCGGGTGGGCTGGGGCCCACCTACTTGAAGAGGAGGCCTGGCCAACTGCAGTGTCCAGCAGAGGCGTGAACTTTGCTGCCACGGCTATGGGGCCACCCAGCAGCTAGTGGCTGTGGCCATGAGCAGAGCTGGTACCTATGCTCCACTTGCAGCCGCTGGCTGCTGGTCGGCCCCCCCAGCCATGGCTGCCAGACGCAGTGGTGGATGGGCCTCATCTCTTCGTCTCTCCCTCTCCCTTCTCCTCCCACACCTCCACTTGCTATTTAGGAACTGGAACGTCTCAGGCAGCTTCCGATCACAGGACTAGAAGCTTTCCTTGGCCAGG
Source organism: Pelusios castaneus (assembly GCA_007922175.1). Taxonomy (NCBI): domain Eukaryota; kingdom Metazoa; phylum Chordata; order Testudines; family Pelomedusidae; genus Pelusios; species Pelusios castaneus. The sequence continues at coordinate 2,421,647 of ML685954.1, read as the reverse complement.
CCGTCCTGCAGACTCAGGGGCCCGGCCAGAAAACGGGGGCTAGTTATGCCCTGGGTTTGACTCACCTCAGACCTCCTGCCTGACCTGGGGCAAGTTGATCACACACCTTTTAGTAGGGTGTTATGGAAGCTTCATTCATTTACAGTTGCAATACGTTTTCACCAGCAGCGTTGCTGACGCTGGGCACAAGCCCTGAGTCCAGCCAGGGACAGGGCCACCAGCAGCAGCAGAATCTGATCCCGGCCGGGGACCAAGGGCCAAGCCGCTGGCTGGGGGAGGGGCTTGGGCCCCAAACCTTTCTTTGGGGCAGCGTTGCCCATGGTTTTCAGATTTTACAGTGGAAAGGGTGCTAGGAGTGTAAAAAAGTAGTATCAGTAGCTAATGGACACCCACTTGTATTATATATTTATTTTATTCATCAGTCCCCTTCACCAGAGACAAGTCAGTTGTAACTGCTCACTTCCGGATGCAAGGAGAGCCAACAGTTTTTCTCATCTTCATACATGTGCAACTACCCAACGCTAATATCGTTAAATAAAATGTCTATGAAATAAATACCAAGACCAGCAATTTTAGAGCAGCACAGAACGTCAAGCCAAACTCTGGATGACCCCATGCTTCTTGTATGTGACAGAAATCTTTTATAAATACACACTGAATGCAAAATCAATTACAGAAATACCCTGGAAATCTGTACATGGTTATCTCGGAACTGAACCATGCCAGGAATTTGGGTAAGTTTTTGCTTAAACATTATCATTGCTGGCCTTTGATCAGATACAGAGAAGTTAGGTTTCCAGTTTGTAAAGAGAATAGTCCAAAAGGAATTGGAAAAGATTAAACTCACATGGTTCAGTTTAGGACAGGTAATGTTTTAAAGCACTAAAGAAACATTAATATAAATTTGTGTTAAAACAGGCCTGTAATTTATGAGAGGAGTTTTAAAAGCTTGCAGTCCATGACTTTTCAACACATTTAGAAGTGTGTTTGCAGCATGGAGCTGAGTGAAAAAGCTTCAGAACTTCCATTATGGAAGGTGAGCTCTTATGTTTATTACTGTTTTCATCCTTTACCTTTGCCATCTTCCGTTTCAACATGCACATGACATGACTAAGGCAGAGATCAAAGATGTATTTTGTTGCCTTTTACAAATAGGATGATTCATAATTGAAGTAGATTATTAATAGGCACTAATCTGATATGAGCCCCAAACAGAATCAGGGCTCCAGACTGCAAGCTGCACAAAAGAGCTTTCAGATTAAATAGACAAGACAGACAAAGGGCAGGAGAAAAGAAAGGTCACCGCTGTTTTACAGATGGGGAAGTAAAGCAGAGAGAGTTTAAGTGATTTAACCAAGGAGTGACAATGCTGGGAACTGAATGAAAAATCTCCCGTGTCCCAGTTCAGAGCCTTACCCACAAGCCCATTTTTCCTCAATGGAGAATATAGCTGAAGCAGTGGCATTGACCATGATAAAACCGAGATTATTTTGGGGAAGGGAGAGTCATTCTCCTTCGACATTCAGCTTCCACATCATTGGATTGTACCTGTCCAATAAGCAGCTGGAGTTTCTAAAGGTTTGCCATGCTCCCTTGTGTGCCATGTATGTAATTTATGAAAAGCAGGAGATCATACACTGTTTTTCCTAGCACAGAATGGGGATAGCAACTGAGAACAGGAAATGTTATCGGGACATGGAGAATCACACCCAGTGGAACTGAAAAACAAGGTGTATGGGGTTTTTTTTGTTTTTGTTTTTAAAAAAAGAGAGAGTCATTTCCAGGGGGAAGAATTAAAACCCTCATAAGAGCTGGGAATCCTCCCTATGGAACATGTTTTAAAGGTACCATTTGGAGCAAGCTGGTGGATTTTAAAAACAAACATCTTTGCTCTTGAGAAGGTGTGATATAAATTAGCTTTAGTAGTTATGTGTTAAGAACCGCACGTTCAGTAAAAGGGCTGAATTTCCCCACATCCCCAACTCAGAATCTGAGGAAGATGCTAAATTAAAAAGAAAAGAAGGGAAAGGAACTGGAAGCAATGTGTAAAGAACTGCTGAATGTGTAATGTAGCGGAATTACTAAGGTAAGAGAACAAATAAGAATTGGCCAAAAGTGGAGCGGAGAGTAGCCCAGTGGGTGGGATGGACAAGTTTATGGGGGTCAGTGATTCTGTTTCTCAGAAACAAGTCATACAGGGTGCGTCTACACTTGTAAATTAAGTCGACTTAAGCTTGCTTAAGTCGACTTAATTTACTCTGCGTCTACACTACACTTTCCTTAAGTCGACTTAAGCAGCTGCTTAAGTCCACTTAAGGAACAATTAAGTCGACTTTGTAAAACCTCCTTTTAAGTCGACTTTGCTGGCTAAGTCGACTTAGCCAGTGTAGACGTGGAGTAGCCCTAAGTCGACTAAGTTGACTTAGGGAGCTCCAGGGCTTCCTCACTGCCCTCCCTGCCCCTATGCCCTGCCAGGGTCCCTGTCCCCCTTTGCCCCATTGTACCAATGATCACAGTCTCCAAAAAAAACTGCAAAGGAAAAATCTGAGAGCCCTCTCCAGGGTGGGGAAAATAAAGCCATGTGTGCCCTACTCTTACCTATTCTACAAGTAACTGTAACGACTAGATGGAAGACAGATTTTAACAGGTAGTGTCTGCCACTCGGTATCCATGGGCAAGTCACTTACTGAGACTGCCTCAGCTTCCCTACATGTAAATATCATGCTAAAGCCTATCACACAGGGCTATTTAAAGCTTCATGAATGTTGGTTAATGGCTTTGAGATCAGAGTAAAGCTGCTGGAGAATAGAACAGTATTGCTGTGATTAATAGCAGAATCAGAAAAACAGCAAGTAGTGCAAATCACAAGACATGATTCTTAAATATCAGGTCAAGTGGAATTTTTTCAGGCATTTGCTGATGGCACTGTAAGCGTAGTAAAATGCCTTGAAAATGCTGCATAGCCAATGGCCAAACTGAGCAGCCAACGCTGCGCCCAGACATGTTTGCTCTTCAGATAGAATCACTGCAAACACATCAATGTCTTTAAACTGCCTTCTTTCTTACGTATGGTATCTGGTTCTGTGCATAAAACCCTGCTGGGCAGAAAAAAGACATTAAAATCCTTGCAGACAATAAAACATTAGAACACTCTTTAGTTGTATTAGGGAGGAAATGCACATGGGGAGATAATATTCTTGCAATTTTCCCCCCACAAATTAACTGGCAGATGCAAAAGTAATTTCCAGCTAAAAGGCTGGATTGATGTTGCATCCAACCTCATGAAAACGGCCATAAAGTCTGATTTCCCAAGATGATTTCCATGGCTCTTAGCCTAGGTGAATGACATTCTAGACCCAGACACTACTTTAGGTATCAATGTCAGAATAACATTTCCTGATGTAAAAATTGTTTTGTGAGTTAAAACTCCAACACCGAGTTTCTCATTTGGAAACATGGAGAACAGACAGCTGGGTGAAGTTTGTATGAAAACCATGAACTTTGCAGCCTTCAGAATGAAAGGCAAGATTTACTACTACGTTGTCTATATATTTCTACTATACGAAAGATACCTCCTACAACGATGGAGGGAGACTAGAGGAGGAGGGATGGAGGAAGACTAGAAACCAGTAGTACTCAGCTAACATCTGTCTGGCTTGATCTGCACTTACTGAGGTGTTCGGTGGCTATCAAAGGGAGATACAGAAGCGACGTAAAATAATTTGCAACTCTCCCTTCGAATCTCTAGTGCCTATTTACCTCAGTGTCTCCACCGCGCTGCACTGAAGGGAAATGCTCTCCCTTCAATTCAGTGCTACTCTTCTTGAGGGGGGGGGAATTACAGCATCGACTTCTGGATCAATCGAGTGGGTCTTCACAGACTGCTCAATCGAACCAGAAAGATCGAGCTGATGGTGACAAATTGGCTTCCGTCAGTGCAGACTTGCCCTTAGGTGCTTACATCCCTGGGATATCTGAGCTTCCCCCAATAACGTAACTGTCTTCACAACACCTCAGCGAGCCAGGGAAGTGCTGTGGTCTTCACCTTAAAGACAGGGACGCAAGGCACAGAGACACTAATGGTCATATTTACACAGGGATCTAGGGACTTGAAGATGCATATGATGCTGACTGGGATTTAGGAAAGCACCTAAGTGAGTTAGACACCTAACTTCCACTGACTTTCAAAAGGAGTTGGGAGCCTAACCTCCATAGGCACTTTTGTAAATTCTTTTAAATGCCTCTCTGCATCTTTAGATGCCTAAATACATTAGTAAATCAGGCTAGCGGTGACTTGCCACAGTCACACAGGAAACTGATGGCAAAGAATGGATTTGAACCCAGGGTTCCCAAACCGTAGGCTGGTGCACTAGCCACTAACTCATCCTTCCTCTCAGCAGAGCAACAAAGCTATGTCTACACTTGAAAAGCTAAGTCGACTCTGGTAAGTCGACTTAAATTCGACCTTGTTAAGTCAACTTAGCGAGTCTACACTAGAAACTTAAGTCGACTGCCTGCGTCCACGCTGGCAGGTGCTAAGTCGACGGAGAGCCGCTGCGGCTCCCTTCTCCCCAACCCATCCCCCTTAGGTCGACTTAGGAATTAGGTCGACCTAGGGCGTCCACACTGGCGTTAGGTCGACTTAATGGGTTGAATTAAGCGTTAAGTCGACCGAAAGAGCGGTAGTTATTAAGTCGACTTAAGGAAGCGGTTGAGTCGACTTAATGAAAGCCAGGTGTGGACGCAGCGTTCTGGAGGTCGACTTAAGCATCCTTAAGTCGACCTAAGTTGCTAGTTTAGACAAACCCCTAGAGTTTGCACTGGAATTAAAGTGACAGTTCTCCAACCGGAAGAGGTCTATGTCCCCTACCCACAGAGGGCCCAACCCTCATCCCACGGTTACACTAGCCCCATCAACCAATGCTTTATAGGAAAGATCTTCTGGCACCACAAGTACACTTTCTACATTTAATCTCACCCCAACCACTCTTCCTTTTGAGTTTGGGTCTAATTGCATGAAGCGGGCCTGCCTGAGTGAATAAAGGATGCAGGATCAGGCCGAAAGATCATCAAAGAGTTTAAGCCACTGTAGAAATATTCAAACAACATGTAAAGGGTTGACTTTGGCGACGCCATGAAACATTTGTGCACTGCAAAGCAAAAGCTACAACGTGGCTGATCTAGCTGGGCTGCTGACACCCCATCTGATTGATAGGGTGGGAAACATGATGTGCGTGGCTGGCAGGAGTGGAGGAGACACCGAGAGAAGGAGAACAGCTGGCTCGTGGAGAAAATGCACTGGATTAATTAAAAGCTTTGGCTTGCTTTCCCCGCCATGTGATTTGTGAAAGGGAAAGGCCCCGAACAGAAAGCTCAGCACCAGCCAGGAGGGAGGGGGGAGTTCCAGCTACATGAGGAAGGGAACAGCCCTGCTGTGTGTGTTGGGAGAAAAACCAGATCATCCCACTTGCGCTGGTTAGGGGCCTGAGCCACTTAGCTAAGCTGGCCATTTTCCTGCTAAACTCTGTTTGTTACTTTAGCCGTCCCACTTCATCTGATGAGTCCACCTGTCATGTCCTGCCTGACCCCTTGACTGGGAGCTCCTGGCAGCAGGAATAAATTTCTCTTCTAATCCCTCAGTGCTACCGTAATACAAAGAATAATGGGAAACCAACATTTTCAGACTTTTCTAAGCCTAATTTCCAGAGTGATTTAGCCACTTGAAAATGAGGCGCAGGTGCTTTAAAAATTGTTGCCCCACTTAAAAAATCAGGGGGAAAACACCTGAAGTCTCGACTGCTGAAAAATCTGGCCCTATCTGCAGCTTTAAGGGCCTTTGCATGTTCTCTGGAAAGCTCCTGAGCTCTGTTCCTGTGTTCCATTTGGTTTGGTTTTTAAATAAAAAGGGAATGAGTCTGATCTCCTTACTCCAGTGGAAAATTGACAGTATCTTCATTTAGCTTGAGTGGGAAGGGATTGTCCAGTGGTATAAATTCTCACAGTAAATCGTTAGTGGCCTTTACCTGGTGACTTTCCTTATAGTTTACACCTGCTAGGAGAGTAAATGGCAAATCCAAAAGCTAATGAAATTGGCAGGTCTAAGGAACACCCCCACCCATATTGCTAGTACAAGTTGTGTTCAGAAGACTGGGACCTGAAAAACGAACTGAGAGCGCAAATCGGAGCACTAGCTTTTCTAACTCCTTGGTCTGCACCTACAGACACAGAGTTCAAAGGTGCAATTTCCACCTGCAAAGAGAAAAGGTCAGGTCCTCCTCTGAAAATCTAGCCCTTAAAAGTGCAGCCACAGGAATATACAAGAAAGCGAGATCCACAGATAAATTGTCAGGGATTGGGCTTTTCAAAGAAGTTTAAGGGAGTTAGGCAGCCAAATTCCTATTGAAGTTCAATGGCAGGTGCGTGCCTAATTCCCGTAGGCATTTTTGAACATCTCAGACAGTCACACTGTTTCTTTCCCCCTTTTTCACTTGTCAGCACATCTGCTGCCCAGCAACAATTACGATTATATTTCACTCCAGAACAGACGTGGAAAATGACTCAATCACTCAGCAACATGGATACTGGGGAGGACGGGTGGAAAAGAGAAGCCAAGATGAGTGAGCTATTCTAATTATAATGATTAAATTCTTACTGCCAGACTGGAATAGTTCAACCAAGTAAGCCCTACGTGAAAGAGTAGTAGGAACCAAGAAAGAGCACACGGGAAATGGGGTTTTTCCGATGATGGCAGATAGTCTGGTGGGGGTTCCATCAGAACCCACTTGCTCCCCTTGTTGAAGGGGAGTAGGTGGGATGTGTGTGTGTGGAATAAGCAATGGCACTTAGGGTAGGAATTTGAGAACTGAATATGAATGTAGTAAAGAGCCACAAAAATCTTTGTGCAAGCGTAGGAAAATAAATGCAAATCAGAAATTGTTTGCAAATGTCAGTATGTATGGGAGTGATTTAAGGGCAACCTTTTAAAGCTACAGTCATGCATGCTCTTTAAATTGCAGTCAGTCATTTTCAGCTGAGGAACTGACTGAAGCCATTGGGAACTGTTCCGGTCTAGCGTCCACACAGTTCAAGAAGAACATCAATAAATTGGAGAGGGTTCAGGGAAGAGCGATGAGCCCAAAAGGAGGACATGAAAACATGCCTTAGTGACAGATTCAGGTTGCTCGATCTGTTTAGCTTAGCAAAGAGAAAGTTAAGGAGTGACTTAACTAAAGCCTAAGTGGCTACATGGAGAGCAAATATTTAATAATGGAGTTTGCAATCTAGCAGGGAAAGGTCTATCTTCAACCACTGGCTGGAAGCTGAAGCTAGACAAATTCAGATCGGGAAATAAGGTATACTTTTTTTAATGGTAATTAACCACACTAGAACAATTTACCAAATTTACCACCGTGGTGGATTCTCCATCACTGACAATTTTTAAACCAAGATTAGATGTTTTCCTAAAAGAACTGCTCTATCACATAGGTCAAAAAAAATTCACTCTCTCTCACCCAGTCTTGAGCCCAATAACTTGTCTTTGACTGAAGTTTGGCCCATTATAACAAGAAGGATCTTGAATAATCCCAAAGTTCAGGCTGTTTGCTTTTTAACTTTCCTTTTTGTGCCAGAGGATTCTGCTAAGATCTTGGATTGACTGTGTTTTAGCTAAACATTGCAGCTTTAAAATATATGTACAATATTTGCATTTGCCCAACAAAACTGAAACACAAGTTCTGGGCTTTAGTGACATTTACAAAGAATGGGGGCTCATTGCTGAGTTCACACATTTTCCCCTAACTCAACCTTGCATTTTTAGAGTTGAATAAACTCAGGGAAAGTTCACAGTGAACATGTGATCTGTAACTTTATATAGTAATTAGCTATAGATCATGTGCCTATGTTGATTCAGAAACTAAAAAGCACTCAAGAAATATTTCTTTAAAGCCAATTTTAAAAATCAAACCACCACTCAAAATGTATGATCTCAAGTTGCACATAAAACAAAAAAGACATTTTAAAAAAAGACGACTTTCTAAGCAGCATCGGAATGTAAACACAGCTATAGTCATTGTCTTCTAATTAGGAAGAATCTGCCTTGGGATATTTACAAGTCACTTTGGGAATGGTTGAATTTAAATCGATGTGGGTTGATTTGTAGCATAATGAATCAAGTTTAAATCCCTGTCTCTTAGGACATTTATAATTTGAAAAAATAATGAAAAAAGCATTAGCAGCAAATTTAGGGAACAATCCTGCACTAACCAGGGAATAAATCAGCTCTCTAATAAATCTATTCATTTCTATCCTAATTATTGGATGGGCGTTTCAAAGGTGACTTGTGTTTTGCTAACAACATACATTCAAAAGTTGTTTGTGAGGCACTCCAAAATAATGATTGGTTTCAAAATTGTGAGATTATAAAAAAAATGAAGTAAGGTTCTTTTAATTTTTTTTTTTTTTTGAGTCTTTAGGATTCTCCTTCTCAAGCTCTCCTCCATAACCACAAGGGTTAAAACTTGGGCCCAGATCCTCAAAGGCATTTTAAAGAGGCAACGCAGGGTCCCTTCAGCAACTCCAGAGTTAACATGCCAATGGACGGAGAACTCCACCTGAGCTCTGAGAATCAAGCTGCGCTCTCTCTCCATCATCAGAAGAGGACAGATTAACTCTTCACTGATACTTCTGAAATGGCACGACACTGAAGCAGCATTCAGCAATATTTGTGCCAGCCTGCTCCCTTCAGTGGGTTTGTATGTCTGCAACTGATAGGACGTTATCTTGGTAATAATTTCTAGCTCCCGGTCAGTTGCGTGCATTCTGTAGGTCTCGCATGGGCAAAGAGCAGTAAGAACTGATTTGGGTCACTGAAAAACAGCAGATCTGACTCTAGGCACACACAAGGAGCAGATCTAGTCAAGGAAGGGCTATTTTTGGACAGATAGTTTTTCAAAGCTGAATGCCCTTCAAATCCTTGATGCGGTTTGTGAAAGAGTTTTATAGGTAAACTGACACTACACAGGAAATGCTCTTTCCAGAAAGCTCTGATTCCTTATCTTTATCAGCATGGAATATATATATTTTAATTGCTCCTAAGCTTTCTCAGTTGCTTTTCAAATTGAATACCAGAACAGAAATGCATTGTGGCATGATTTGGCTTGACATCCATGGCATTTAGTCTATGACGACTGAGCACCACAATGCTTTGGGCCTGCTAGATTTGCAAAAAGTGTACCATTCATGTGAGCTGCATGGTCTGTGGTGTGTGAACCTCCTGGGAGTTTTAGCTCAGCTGGCTTGGAGAAACAGGACAGACAAATCTTTCAACCCTGATTCTCTAATGAGCCACGACAAAGCAAGATCTTAGGCATCCGGGGCTGGCATTTCCATAAACAAATGAAACCAAATGGGCACTTTCATTTATTATTAATGACATCCCAAGATTATTAACAAAAATATTTAAAATTCCTGAACTGAGTCCTTTGCAGATTTCACAGTCATGGCCAGGGAAATTTAGAAATTGTCTTCTGGATCTAGAAACAGATTTTCAGGGGTCCCCTGCATTTTTTTTATTATTATGAAGGATATTAATGGAACAACAGTTTCTTTCTTCTTTAGGGCATTAACCTTCTGTTTATTCATTATGCAAAAGAGATAGCATTAAGACTTTTCTTTAATGAAGACAAAATGCCCATTGGCATCAACATAACTGTACCTCCAACCACTTGGTCAGAGAGCCATTTTATCAGGAGCTTCCGGGGTCCCTCAAACCCTGTGAATTTCAGCTGCTGCCGTGTCCTTTTTTCACTTTACTGCTCACCAGAAATTCTAGAGGAACAGCCTAGAAAGAGCTCCACCCTCAGCAAAGCATCTCCTTCTATCCTGAAGCATGGATCTCCAATGAACTTTCCACACTAGCTCCCAGGTTCAGAGCTTCCTCCCACAGAAGAAGTCCTACAATACACTGGAGAGTCACAGTGCAAACTAGAAAGGAGGATTTGGCCCTGTGTGAGTGTGTGACAACAACTGCAAATGCTTTGGAACTTGTTAGTGCCACCTTGTTCTCTCAGATTCACACACAGACATAGCAGTGGCCGGGTAGCATGGTATATAAATCTGTACTTGCCTGTGGGACCACCACATTTTCTGCATCTTAGCTGTAAGCAGCCGGTTCAGTTTCAAAAATAGCATTTGAAGCTGATGGGACTTAACTGAGGTTGATGATGACCAGATTCGGATGCACAGTCAACAAGAGGGATATATATTAGAGCACATGGCGGTAGAAGAATCTGAAAGAACTCCCTGCAGGCTAACTCAGAAATGGCACCTACAAATAACACATGGATAAAATTTGAAAATCAGGACACATTTAAAGATGGAGAGTGGGTGAAATTCACTGAGACCCAACTAACGGTTCTCTGCATCAGAGGTGCGTAATGTATTGGGGTTTTACGCATGACCCTCATTTCATTTTCTTGTGTGCCTGGTGTCCCATCAGAAATGGTGGGAATCAGAGACACTCAGGTGACAATCATGTTTTACTTGGCTTTATGCTCAGTAAAAAAAGAAAGTCACCCCACCTAACCAACAAACCTTCCCTTCTCAATCTAGCTGCCTATACAGTCAGCAACCCAGTTTGTAAGACTATCTGCAACTGCGCCAGCTGCTGACTCCCAATAACATTGCTGGCTGCAGAGACATGGAGGAATGATTGCCTAAGGAGGAGTGCTGGGGAAAAAAAAGGATCAGATCAGTGGATCACAAACAAAATACGGTTCAACAATAGTTGCCACTCCCGCAAACGTTATTCTTGGATGTATTAGCAGAAGTGTTGTAAGTAAAACGCAAGTAGTAATTCTTTCACTCTATTCAACACTATAAGGCCTCCCTCAGCTGGAGTACTCCGTACAGTTCTGGGCACTGCTCTTTGGGAAAGAGCTGGAGAAACTGGCGATTGTCCAGGGAAGAGGAACAAAAATGATTAAAGGTCTAGACAGCATGACCTCTAGGCATGATGAAAGGCTGAAAAAGACGGGTTTGTGTTGATTGGGGAAGACACGGCTGAGGTCTAGAGGAGACATGATAAACGGTCTTTAAGCACTGAAAAGGTTGTTATAAAGAGGCGGGTGATAAATTGTTCTCTGTTTCTTGTCCTGTCCTTGGTGGTTATGAGGTTAAATTGCAGCAAAGGAGATTTAAGTTGGATATTAGGAGAACCTTCCTAACTGGCAGGGTAGTTCAGTGCTGAACAAATTACTAAGGGAGGTTATGGAAATCTCCGTCACTGGAGGTTTTTAAGAACAGGTGGAACATGTGACTTCCTGGGCGACACTGCTCTGTGACTCCTCTCCTCCTCTGAAAAATGGGGAAATTACCAGGAGGTGGGGAGGATAGACACTAAAGACTGAGAGATGCTCAGCTATTATGGTTACTCCTTAATATCCCCATTTTACAGAGGAGGAGGGGAAGCACAGAGCAGATGTGGGATGGCTCAAAGGGGAGAGGCACCTGGCACTGGCCACTGTTAGAAGACCTGATACTGGAGTAGATGAACCATTGGTCAGACTCAATATGGCCGTTCTTATGAATGGAGAGACACAAAACTGTTCAGTATGGCTGGGCTTAAAGAAGCACCAGATGCGGAGTAAATCCAGTGTCTTTCCAGTGTCCGTGAAGGAACAATTCACTTACAGGGGCTGACAGCCCTACACTTTGCTTATGCCTTTCGCAGGAGGCATTTTAGAAACATGAACAAATGTGGTTTCTTTGCCTGTCTGAGGCAGAGAGCAAGTGGTGAAGTGACTTGTCAAAGGTCACTCAGGGAATCTTGTGGCAGAGCTGGGAACTGAAGCCAGACCTCCCAAGTCCCCCCCTTCCTTGCACTTTTCTGCCCTGCTGCTGCCCCTCCATAGAGACGGAAACTGGCCTGGGGCCACAAGAGAACTTGACTGGAAATGAAACCACCTCCTCTCTGAGATATGCTGCCCACCGCCAAGAACCCAGCCACTCCCCAGTCTTACGTGTGGCCCACTTTCGGATTAATAATAAAGCAGCCTCTGTTTTAATTGATTCAGTTTCTCAGTCTCTCCATGTGCAAAGCCAGAATTTTTATTGGTCTTGTGCCTACAACAGTCTATGGGGTCTGCCTTGCTGCTCTTTCTTGAATTAGAAAGTATGCGCTCCTGGCAGCTAGAAACACAATTTCTTCTCCTGCAGAACGCCAAAGGCTCTTTGAATTCAAATAAAGCTCTACTGTTTTCAAGTGTTAGAAGGGTTGGCTTCGGTTCCATGGCCATTGATCAAACACAAATGGTCAAGCCACGGAGCCGCATTGTACAGGAGACAGGCGTTTTCTAAGCTATTCTCTTTACACCAGCTTCCCAGCGTGCTCAGTGCTACCACTCACTCAGATCCTTTGCTCTGAGTGGCCCAGCATGGTTCAAGAAACATTATCTCCCTCACATGCGCACCCAGATCAAGGGACTGCATGAATCATCTGATCACACTTCGCACCCTTGACAGCTCAATCCTAGTCAGCAGGACGACATGGGGACTATTTTACAAGCTGCCATTGAGTCCCAATTAGAACACGGCCCAAATCTGACCAGGGATCATGTTTTAATGGATAACAAGATACGACTTGTCAAGAGAACCCCTGCTGCTAAACCATCCAGACAGAGCAGCTTTCCCCCTGCAGTTCTTCACCCATCCCGTGGCTTTATGTGCAATGCGCCAGAGATGGCTCACAATTCCCTTCCCCTGGGGACTTACATGGGCAGGTTTCTGAGTTCCTGATTTCTCAAGTCCCCGACTGCTTTGCACCCTGAAATTCAGGAGATCACTGCAGATTGCTACAGGCCAACCTGTCACCCCACCGTGTTTGTTCCTTGGCGCATTTCTGCCACAATGGCAAATACCAAGGGGGCAAGTTTTAAAGGAATCCTTACGCAGGCAAACCTGAACTTTACTGAGCTCTATGTCTGCTCAAAGACTCGAGTGTTTGGCCTATTAATACAAAATGGCATTTATATGGTATGTTCCATATTCCAGAGTGCCGTACAGGCATTCCATAGCACCCCTGTTCAAAAACCCCAAACAGAACATTTACATAAAGAGAGAAAACAAGGAAGCAAAGCCTAGGTTATAAATGATCGTTCAAAAAACTATCCTGTGCCACGCCATCCAGAAGGAGCTAAGAGCTTTACCCTTTATCGTCCTCCAACCAATGAATGCTGTCCCGAATGTGTGCACATGTCTATGACAAGAGATCACGTCACCTGCCACTGAAATGCAGCCACTCCTGGAGAGGAATGTAGCACCTCTTTTATGGGATATGGCAAACCTGGTGCACCTGACTAGGACATGAAGAGAAGAATCCTGTACAAGGCTGAAGCTGCAAGGAGAATTTTAAGTAGACAGAATTTAATTAAACTATCCTTGAAAGAAGAGTTTAAAATCTTCCTGATCAGCAGCACCGAGGTCTTAATTTCCCCAAGTCACCTTCTCTTTCCCTTCCCTGCAGCAAGGTGCACTGTGTATTAGAAGAGAAAAGCATGAGCCACAACCCTTTCTCCACCGTTCAGAGCGTTTTGATCTGGGGCTCTCTCTCTATATTAATAACCAGACAAGGAAACGAAGCAACAGAGGATGCAGAGCTGAGCTGACTAACATCCTGGTACTGACACTGCTCTAAAAGGATCACGCCGCACAGGAAAGGTCATTTTAGAGAGTGACTCCTGTACAGATGGCCGCGGTGTTAACCTCGCTTCTAAGTGTGACGCCATTACAGCCACCCCGCTGGGCTCCTGGCTTGTAGGGTAGCGTGCTAGGAAAGGGGATCTGTGCATGACAGGTGTTGGCTGCGAAAATGAAGGAGTGGCTTGAGGAAGACAGGCAGCCCTGAAATTTCCCCCCCGACGAGCTGCTGGCCAGTACTCGGCTGGCAGTGGGATACGCTTGGAACAACAATGGAAGAGCTTGTCAATCCAGCTCGAAGGCCATCTTGCTCATTCTTGGCTGGCCAGGACAACCATTGCTGGTCAGTTTGACGATGTCAGTATCTATCTTTTCCAGTGAAGATGCCACAGGTGCAAAGGGCATGAAGGACATCTTGCAGAGAATAACCCCACATGCTCATCTCTAAGCTGACTGGGCTATGTTCTGTAACTCAGTACAGTGAGAATTTTTGCCTGTACTTTTTCATTCCCTCTGCTCCACCTGATTCCAGGGCTGATTTTGTAAGGACATAGACACTGCCTGATATGGCAGCTGGATGTTCCTGCCATTCACTTCACAACAACCAGTTAAGAAGGTAGAATGTGAACCAAGGAAGGTTGGGCACCTCTGGCCTAGATCATTCATCATCATGGTGCCTTCTGCCCTTAAAATTGAGGAAAGAGTTAGCTTAGGAGGAGAAAAAGAGCAGGCAGATGACGTGCAGCAAAAACATGTTAGCTTGAGGCACAAGCAGAGCAGCATGGGCATAAAAATAGCCACAGTATCACGGTGTGTGATATGGGAAGATAAAATAGCTAGGCAGAAGTAGAACAAAACGACATCAGTTTCTGTATAAGCCCAATTTACTAAAATAACCCCTTTAAAAAAAAAAAAGGAAACCCTTTGTGGCTGTGTTTTAGTTTTATGTCATTTGTCTGCCTCTAAAAGCCAATAAATGCCAGATGTCTCCACCTTTGCTTTCTGGCTGACAGGTATTGCTCTGGAAACATCCTCTTCAAATTAAACAACTCATGGGGAAGTTAATTTTGTAAAAATCAAAAAGGATTAAATGCAAGAAAACGTGACCAGATCATGACACGGAAAAATTGATTTGCTGGGAGAGGAGATAGAAGCCTGGGCAATGTTCCACACTGTGGAAAACGGCAGAGTAGGGCCACGCTCAAAGCAGCAGAGAAGAGCTATAAAAAAATCCACAATCAGGAGCCACAGTTTTTCCTGCGCTGGCATCTTGGGTTAATAAATGGCCTTTAATCCTAAAGGTGCCCAAGTATTTAAAAAACATACGTAGGTGTGTGTCAGGATTTATGTGCATTGTGTGGGAGGGCCTGAAGAACAGTGTATACGAGAGAGAGAGAGTGTAAAGCAATGCACGTGTGTGACTGCGTGTGTACGTGCACACCCACTCTCACTTCAGGGGCTGTAGGTTACCAGCATTTTGTGCTTCAGATCCATAAGGCAACCTGCAATCCCTGGCTGGATTGTGCTGTAGAAAAACACAAGGCGTTCTCAGTGGAGTCATGAAGATCGATTGCATTGCGTGGGAAAGGTTGTATTTAAAGCCTGGTTCTTGATTAAAACAGCAGGTCAAGGGGTCCCAGTCTGCCCCACACTACTCCTGCTAGGAGCGCCTTACCATGCAAAGAGTTGGATGGATTTCAGTGGGAGCATTTGCAGAATAAGGGAGTAATCAACAAGAATGAAGGTAGCAGAATCAGGTTCCTTAGAGAAGCCCTGACTGGTGGAGATTTTCAAAGCTGCCAGAGGAAAATGGACCCTCATTTTCCATGATAAGTAATTTAAGTGACTTTGGAAAACTCTGGCTAAGCTGGTTTTTAATCCTCCAGTCCTTGCTCAGGCAAATTGCTCATTAACTTTAATGGGGAGTTTAGCAAGGAGTTAGCTCCCATTTGTGTATGTGCGCAGATGCAGGTACAGCGGAAGAGGCGGTGTCAGGCTGATACCACTAGCCAGCCTGCCGAGGGGGGTGTGAAATGGGCAGCGGCCCTCCGCCAGAGTGCTGGGGAGAAAGCACGTGTTGCACTCACTGAAGGGATATGCTCCCAGGAAGACAGGGCCTGAGCAGTGTGTAGCTCTAGGGATGGGCTCTACGCAGGGGTGAATGTCACGGTGTGTGGAGTAACTAAAGAGCTGGAGGCAAATCAGGAATACAGGTGCTTTATGAATGAGCTGAAGGGAGCGCCTTCATGCAAATAAAGTTGCCTCCAAGTTTCAAAAAGCTCCCACCGTCACCAGAACGATTCTCCCGGGTGAGCACAGCCTGACGGCAAGCTAGCATTACTTAGCAACATCTGACGGGCGATTAACGTTTTTGTGGGGCCTCCCTTCCCAGACACACCAATGGGTAAATGTTTAATTGCAGGAGGCTAACGCACAGGTAGCGCAAGGAACATGATAGTGAATTGCAATTTGCTTTCATGGTACGTAAGCCGTGAAAGAAGAATCAATGCCCTGGGATTTCTGTCAGTACGGACCTGTGTGTCTCATCTTGATATACATTGAGCTTGAGCAGATGGAGTATTTGCTGTGAAGCTTTTAGGAGGCGAACATGATTAGATCAATTGCTTGGAACAGGGAGGGAGAGATGGGGACATTAGATGCACAGATAATTGTCAAACTGGAAGGGGCTAGATCGGCTGGAAAAGAAGATGCAGTTGGATTAGCCTTTTGAGGGAGCGTGCTGTGAAAGTTGCTGGACTGGCAGTCCTAGGAGCTGGCTCCTCCGCTCGGCCATAGTGAAGACACGTCACCAGCAGCACAAGTGTGATCCTCACACAGGGAGGCTACGGGGCATTGCCCCCACAATGACTGGTCCACGGAAGAGATGTGAGTGTCTGCTAGTGCTCTCCACGCAGGACTTCGCCCCATGGCACAAGCAGCCGTGGCTCTGCCCTGCCCATGGGCCTCACTGCTGTGTGGAAATGGACCACCTCTGAGGGTAGAAGGATAGTTCAATCATGCATGCAACCGTCTGTCCACTGCCAAGACTGCGAACAAGGTGCAAATTGTGTCAAGAGGTTCCCTAGCAGCCAGACTCAGACCACCTACCCACGTCACAGGAGGACTGGCATCTTAAACCAGGTGAGGTCCTGGCTCCTGGCAGCAGACATTGGACTCCAACAAAGAAGCTGGGAGCCAAGTTGCTTCCTTCTCTCATCTTGCTTCCGCGTTTATGTGACTTTGACTACCTCCGCCGCTCGGATGAGGAACAGTAGGAAAACAGAAGAGCCTAATATTTGATTTTTTAAAGACAGTGTCTATTTTCATTGTATCCAGTCAGATACACCCTGGGGGACACTGGCCCAGGAATAGCAAGAAAAGGAGTTCCTACAAAGGAACAACACAATGGAGAATGAAGAGACAGCTTTATCAGTCATGCATTGTTTTACAAGTACACCCCCTGGGTGTAGAAGATTAATTGTCCGGGTATGCTTGCCACATGTGAAAATATCCCAACAAACAGCTGAATAGGAAAACACGGCTACTGTGCCTTTTCTTTTTTAAAGCAAGAGTTGAACAGCCGTTTGTACTTAGACTGGAAACAAATTAAAAACCCAAGGAAAACGGTGTGGGGCATCAAAGAACACAAGGACATTGGAGAGGCCATATAATGGGACGAGGCAAAGAAAGCAAGAATGTTAAAGAGCACAGAGGAACAGCCACATAGAAAGTGGTAGTGATTCATGCCACCCTACTGAAGTGGTGATACCAACAGACTAACGGCATGGAAGGGGGGCGTCTTCCCCAGGGACTGTGCCTATTATTATTATCATGGCATACACACAAAGAAGTTAAATAATAGCAGAGAAGACTCCTCCTGGAAGGTTGCAGTGTAACTACTACAGTGTATTTCCTGGAATTCAGGATGAAGATACACAAGAAACCCAAATCAGAGAGTGACAAAGCAGGCTGCTCCCTAAAGCAGAGGCACAACTCTTTGTTCTAGGCAGCTTATTTCCAGACCAACTCTGACTGCAGGCTTTCCTACAGATCCCTCTAGCGTGCCAGGAGGCCCGGGAGCCCTCACCCGAAACCTCACTTCAAGTGATAGCTTGTAATTTCCACAAAGTCCTCAACACAGGAGACCTATCAAAGCTCAGGCTCTTGTTAGACCAAGGAGGGGAGGGTTCAGACGGTAAGGAGAGACACATGAGGTACAGTAACCATGGAGGACAGAGGGGAGAACAGGAACAGAATGAAGGGGAAAGGGAGGCGTATAGTATGAGGGACACATCCAAAAAAAAAAAAAAAAAAAAAAAGGCTACAGGAGTTGAAGATTAGAGGCCAAACTCAACTCTGGGAGCCCCACTGAACCCAGCAGCTTTGGGGTGCAGCTGACCCACCGCTGGTTAGGAACGTAGAATTCTCAACACATCTGAATAAGCCGCCCATGATTCTTCCTGAAAGCAAAAGGGTCTCACAGCACGGGCTAGGCCCACAGAAAGTGCAGTTAAGAGCCCGTAGAGGCCCCCCGGTGACTTCTCCAGTGCAACCCTCTATGACCAGGGTCTCCACAGCCCCCAGGGACATTCCACTGCTAGCTCCCGCATCCTGTGCCGTTCCACGCATGGGCACCTGCCCAGCCAGCCTCTCAGCTCTGAGCTGCAGTCCAGACTCAGAACTCACATGCTGTTCCATTAAGGCACAGCCCGGCCAACCTAGCACATCTCCGCTGCCCCAGCACAGCTCCTCCAAAGCAAGAAAGCAAATGCTTGAGCAGTTTTGGTCAGGGGAGGAAAGAACTGAAAGCAGGAAAGTTCTGCTAGACTCTGGTTTTAAGTGTCAACACATTTCCATCCTGCTATCTCAGGTCACGTTATTGCCATGCGGTACCAATGCCGTTGATGCAACATGGAAGGAAGCGGGAGGAAATGGATTTGATATGGCGATGACCCACCAAGGGCTTAAGTATCAAACAGCCTGTCAGTAACCATTTCACAAGGGGAAGCTCTTGCTTTACCCTCACATTGAGTCAGCACCTGAACTTCCACTGAACCACAGCATCCAATATGTTTCCAATGTTCAGAGCAGCAGGCGAAAGGTGGAAGGTAGCACCTCACAGGCTCAGCCAGCTCTTGCTTCCCTTGCAAGCATAGCTTGTGTGGGGCTGAGAAAGTCTCATAGAACAAAGACTCCTACTGGATCTTTGATGTAATCCTTTTGTCTCCAGTTCATTCCCTGGTTTAACATCCCCCTCATGTGGGCCAATCTATCTCCCACTTACGTCCGTGAAAAACTCCTTTCATCCTTCAAGGGCAATTAGATTGAGCCTTAAATCAGGTCCCTTAATTGCATGTTTTAATAGTGATTCTGGGTGACTGTCAAGAACAGCTTATAAACCCAGCCACAGCATTTCGTACAGTAGCTGATGACACAAGATACGAGTCAAGGTATTGCCATAGTGTGGCGTCCACGTGTTTTCTGGGGGCTCAACTCTGTCATCATGGTTTTTAAATCAAGACTGGAGGTATTGTAAATAATGCTTTAGTTCAAACAGCAATTATTTCAGGGAAGGTCTGTGGGCTTGTTAGACATGCAGGCAGTCTAGACAAGCATGGTGGTCCCTTCTGGCCTTCTAATCTATGGTCAGCTCTCTAGGCAGATAGACTTTGTCATACTGGATGGATCAGTGGTTTCACTCCAATCTCTGGCCTCCAACAAGGACTCATACCACTGAGTCAGAAACAGGCATCATCCCCACCCACTCACTCAAAAATGCATCTTCTCAGTTGTGTTCTCCTACATCACTGAGTATAGAAAGGTCTTCCTGACCTCAGCTGTGATTACCCAGTGGCATGAGGATTGACAGATTTTTAACCGTTCTCATAGGCTATGTCTGCATACTACTCCCATGTAGCCACTCTATGCCAATGGGAGACAGCTCTCCCGTCATCAATGGAGAGGTTACTGTTGACTTCAGTGGGCTTTGGGGGGGACTCACAGGTCCTAATTCAGCAAGGCACTTAAAGTACGTATCTGATTTTTTAAGAAGCAGTGATTTCCATGGGACCAGCCAACTCATTAAACTTGACACATGCTGAAGTGTCTTGCTGAATCAAAGGCCTAAGTGTCATTAAAGAATGAAATACAGATCATTAACTTTAAACTGGAGCAGAAATAACCAGCTGCTGAAGCAAAGCAGCAAATTAAGGCAAACTACTTTCCTTCTATCATGTTGCATGCTTTCCTATCTCTGAAAGATTTTTGTGCTGGGTAGCTGTGTTCATGGAGTCCTTCTGGCTAAGTTGCCTTTTTTTGAGCTTAAAGCTCTGTTACACAGGACAGAATCTGTAATACCTCACAGAGAATGTGCATTTCAGTGCAAAAGGCTGAGTTCAGCTTTTGATACACTGTTGAAGTTTGGATTTAATTAATGCCACTTAAGTTTTGAAACATGACGTTTTTCTGAGAGCCCATACCTCCCTTTCCTGGACTGGAGCCTCACCACACTCATGGAAACAATGGGGGCGGGGAGGCAGAATGGAGAGATCCCTAGCAATAATTCACAGAGTGGGAACCAATGTAGGCTGAAGAAGAAAGAGCCAATTCCGCTTCATCCGCAGAGAACAATGCAGACTTCAGTCCCTGCTTTCTGGGACTTGTGCAGACCCTTACCAGAGCAGCACGCTTGTGCACAAAGCGCCCTCAAATCCAACAGGCTCCTCTGCAAGGGTGGCCCTTACTGATGCAAGTCTGGCTTTGCAGACTGAAGCGCAGAGAGGGAAGAAGGATTTTGCATTTTAAAACGGCCTGTGAAAGAGCGTGGTGCTGCGGAGCGGCCTCAGGAGCTGCTAAACACCTTGTAAGGTTGGGCCCAACACGGCCTTAGCATGATGCAGGCAGCTCTTATTTCCACTGCACCATGTGATCAATAGGTTATAAAGGCCAGAAGGACTCACTGTGATCATCCAGTCTGGCCTCCTGCAGAAACCAGGCCATAAGGACTGCCCTCATTTAACCATCTACTTCAGTTGATAAATTCCCTGCTGGCTGACTGAGCCAATCAAACCAAGGCTGAGCCTGGCTTTCTCTCTTCCTTCCCTGCTGTATTGGATGGTTCAGATGAACCGTGGAGTGCTGTTAATATAGTAACATTGTCCTGCACCACTCAAGAATGGGGATGGGACACTTTGTGTGGGGGCAGCTACCCATCCCAGCTGCAGGGCACCCGAGAATCAGGGCTTTCCGCTGCTTCGAACCAGTCCCCTGGTGTCCAACCCTGCTGCATCATACGGATGCTCAGAGCCGCATCTGAAATGGCCAACTCCAGTCCATGTCTAGCACAGACAGTCACATTTAATTCATTCCAGCCCACAGCGTCGTCCTTTTGAAATCAGTGAGTTGACAGAGGAGAGACGGACTATTAAAAACGGAACCAAGGGACCCAACACAGGGATGCAAGCAGCCAGAGGCTTGGCTCAGGTCGTTCTTTGAGCAGTCTGGGGCGATACTGAGTTGAGAGCATGACAAGACAGTGGCTCAAAAGGAGGCTTGCAGAGGTACAAAACACAGTGGGGTTTCCCACTCCCATGGAAAGCCAATGGGATTTGGGCTCCTCACTTCCATCTGTGCCTCTGGCATTCTCCTGCGTATTTCTTGCAGTGCAATGAACTGCTAAGGGGAGGCCTATCCTGGTTTGCGGCCTGTGATTTACATTTCTGTCCACCCTCTCCTTGGCTCAGAAGAGGCTCCTTGGCACCTCAGAGAGCAGAGTGGTCATCAGACTGTTTAGTTCTGGGCTTCTCGGCTCATATTGCTCATAAGGGCTTTGTCAAGGAGATGGAGTGGGGGGCGTGAACCTTTAGATCAAATGTACAGCAAGGGAGGACAGAGACACCTCCTCTCCTTTTCCTGTTCCAGACACGTTGAACTCACCTGTCTGTTTGCAAAGGGTCAGTTCTTCTTGCTGCTGGATGGAAACCAGCTGTATTCTGCACGGCTCCAAGAAGTGGCTGTAGTCAATGATGGGCAGGTACGGTCCTGACACAGAACTACCCACTGACTTGCGTGGTCCCCAGCAAATATCAGATCCGCTAATTATCTGCGCTTCCCAGATTCCTCTTCCACTGTCAAATTGCAGTTTACTATTTACAACACAGCAGGGTTTGTTTCTAATTAAAATGTTCCATTTGCAAATAGGTTACAAGGCAAGACTAGAAATGCTTCAGGATGATGGAAACTAATGCAAATCAAGATTAAGCCGACCATTATATTCTTCTGAATGCTACACAGAGGATCCAGGGGGTGGATATTTAAGTAACAAGCCACCTCTCATTCTACAGTATGAATGATAAACTGGCACGTGTCGCAGCACAGCAGTTATTAGCTGCAGGAATTGCCACCGACATAGAAAAACAGATTGCCTAAGATCCGTCATACATTTGATCAAATATTCCACATCAACACTAAGATGTGCATGGAAGGGACTGTATATAACTGTCAGTCTTCATTCCTTATTGAAAATATGCACTGTGAATCTAGATCTGTTAAACACAATGGAACCACTACCACGGTGTGATAAAATAGCATTTAGATACCCCGTGGAAATCAGGCCCTTGAGGTCTCCAGCTGAAATCTGAGAAACGGAGGCACCCCAGATTAGCAAACAGTTCTGAGAACTGGGGCATTTTCTTTTTACCCTCCTATGGGGAAGCTAATGAGACCCATCAGGTCCGGTAGCCAGGGAAATCCACAGAACAGCCCCGCCCCTCTGTGCGGGGGCTCGACGCCTGGCACCTTCCACGGTCTTTGAAATTAAATGAGAGTTTTGCATCCGAAGGAGCTGCATGGCTGGAGTGTTTATTGGTGCAGAGGGTCACAGATCCAAAAGACAAAATAAAGTCTGAGGCTTACCTCAAAAGTAAGAGGCAAAAATGTAACAGAGCACTACAGGGGCTGGGGCTGTTACATGAACCACAATGGCCTGTTGTGTGTCCTGGAATGAAAACAGAATTTAAAACCACCTCTCTGTGCTGCTCATTTCACATCCAAAATGCCTGGCTGGGTGCACGAGGTATTCACGCCAATGGACAGACCTGCCCTGACATCAAGAACACAACACACAAACCCGGAAAACTCCTGGCTGCTACTGCAACCCACATAAAGAATGTATTATGTTCCTCTTCTTAGCTCAACTCGGCCACTGTGCTCAGTCCCCCACAAGAGAGACCCAAAAATCCCCAGCTGATGTGCTGTGCTGGATGGCAAGCACCTGTCAGAGAGGGTACTTGTTCCTGCCATGAGTGCAGGGGACTGGACTCGATGACCTCTCATGGTCCCTTCCAGTTTCTATGGTTCTATGATCAGGGTACATGGAGTCTGGGCCTAGAGGGGGTCCTAAGCTTCCCGTTCAAGACACTGCAGGAGAGCAACAGCAGAGATTTAGGCATTTTCACAATCCTGGTCAGTAGATGCACTGGTCTTTTTTGGCCCTCCCAGCAAACTGTTGGCAGAGGGTGGCAGTTAGACTAATTAGCAGTAATTGAGTTCAGATTGCCTTCCGATAAGCCAACCCATCGCTTTTTAAACTTCAGAGGGAAAGCGGCTTTTAAGCTCTGCTGAGATTTTGATCATCAGTTTAAAAAAAAAAAAAAAAGGAGCTGATAGGCCACGGAACATGAAGTCTGTCTTCTTTCAGATTCAAAAGAAACTGATCAGAGTGCATATTGGACAGTCATGCTTCTCCCAGCTACTTAATGCTGCTTTATTCTCAAAGCGATTTCTACCAAGTGAATCAGCTATGCAAAAGGAGCCTAGCGAGGCCGAGAATCTACAGGATGATGGAAACAAAATGCACACTGGAGGTCTTTGTTCTGCTAAAGCGAAACTGCACAGCGCAGGGAGCTTGTCACGGACTGTGGGCACCCCCTTTTGATTGCACCGCTGGGTCCATAGGGCTTAGGGTTAAGGGCCAGGCATGCCCTGTGCTTTAATGATCCTCAGCAATAATGCAGCCAGGATTGCAGACATTTAAAGGTCCATAATAAATCCCCAACGATGTACATGGAAATACTTTAATCCTGATTGTTTGCTAAACTCTTAGGGTTAGTTTAGGCTGAGATTGCAGACAGGGTGCTCTGAGCTAGCAGGGGTCAGATGGCAAGCCAAAACCAGGCCCGTTTGTCTTGGCTCCGGCTCGGTGCCTTACCTCTCAAACCCCTCGGTCTGAACAGAAACAGGCACTGTTCTCCTGCACAGGCTGGCAGTGGGATGTACTCCGTGCTTGCTCCACTTCAACTGGATCTGTTCAGCCAGCAGAAACAAGCGTGAAAGGGCATTGTCTTAAGTCAGGTTTTTTTTTAAAAATCAAGGCACCCTATAAAAGGAAGATTCAAAAACCCAGCAAGAGGGTTTGGCAGGTGAGCTGCTGCCATGGGGAAGGCAAGATGGAATCAGAGAGTCGACGCCCTGGATCTCAGTGCACTCCTGCTACTGCCCAATTACTTCACTCCCATGCATTTCACCGGGGCATTTGCACTAAACAACCCCTGGCCTGCATTGCCAAGGCTATCCTACACATCTCCAGCCTGACGCTCACAACACTGGAGGAAAGATGTCTGGTGCAGAGTTGAGCAGCAGGGCAGGATCCTATACCAGGCTTGGCTATAGACTTCCTGGGTCAGTTTGTGCAAATCCCTTAACCTCTTTGCGCCTCCGTTCTCCTTTCTTAAACTGTGGCCAGTGATGCTATAGGGGAGGGTGTGAAGAATGAGAAAAGTGCTCTGAGATCCTTGGACTAAATGGAGTCATTAGAAGCTGGTCATTTGCCATCATACACACCCGGAAAGCATGGTGAAAGTAAATGCAAGATAGGCCTGTCTTAAGCCACCTGATGAGGGCCTGGTGAGAATGGATGGTTAACGGAGATGATCTCCTGCAATGGGTCATATCAGAGCAGGACATTTGGAGATGTTAATTTGCAATAGTAGTGTAATGGTCCAATACAGTATGGTGCATGGTAACAATCTTGCCCTGTTTGCAACAAAGTAAAGATGGGAGGAAAGGGGAGAAGAACCGTCTTTAGATGATTTGTTTCACTGTGGCGTGCTAAACAGCCCCCTTAATTTCAGTGAGATTGCAATGAAGTTGAAGCCTGCACATGACAACGAAGAGGAGGAAGCTAAAGCATGAGACCCCAACCAACTTCAGGGCCCATTGTGCTGGGTGCTGTACGCACACGTCCACCCACCCACCAAGAGACAGTCCTTGTTCTGAAGAGCTTACAGTCTAACCAGAGGGAAGGAGAAACTGAGGCACAGTGAGAGGAAGGGACTTGCCCAGCGGCAGAGATGGGAATAGGGCCCACATCTCCCAGTACAGGACTCTATCCAGTGGACCATCCTGTGTCTCCTAAATGAGCATCATTAGAGAGAACAAAGAACTTTCATGTTCCTAGCAGCACAGAGTGGGGCAGCTAGTCTGAAGCACCGCAAGTGTCTAGGACTCAAAACTCTGCCCTGTCCCAGGAGCAGAACAGCTCCAGGACTGAGGCAGGGGTCTGTTGGGTCTAGCAACCGTTAACAAATAACCTGACATTGCAGAGCGCTGGACGGATTGATGGCTGAAAGCTACTGTAGGGTTTCAGGGGCCTTGCCAGCAATGTTGGGTTGATGGCTTCACATTTCAGACATGCCAGTTCCCATTCATCTCAGGAGAGCGTATTTAGCCGGTAATTTAACTGAACCGACATCGCAGACATACATGCTCATGATTTTGGGGGTGGGGGAAATGAGTGGTCAGAGGCTGGAGGATGGGCAGGAGGAAACCCGCAGCATGTGAGGCCTAATCCAAAGCCCATGGAGGTCAATGGAAAGCACTCCCTTGCTATCAAAGGGCTTTGTTTACTATGGCCCTGATCCAAACCCTCTCTCATGCTGTACGGTACATTGTATTCATTTGTGTTGGGGAGAATAAAACTGGCTTCCAAGGCACAGCAGGGAACCGAGAGCCAGGACTACTGGGTTCTGTTCCCAGATCTGCCACCGACAGGCTAGAGCCAGGTCTACGCCAGGAGTATTTGGCCAGTATTACTTTACCGAAGCACGTCTGGGGAGGACGCAGCACAGCCCAACAAAACACTGCTTTTATAGTGCCACTTTCTCCAGCCCAGAACGGAAAGAAGCTACCGCAGCAGAAGTGCAATCATGTCAGCGTCACTGGGTCTACGCTAGGAGTTTTAATGGCCAGTACGGCTGTCAGTCAGCAATCACATAACTTCCCCACCCACATGCACATAGCTACTGATCTTGGAGAAGTCACTTGGCCTCTCTGTCTCGAAGGACAGGCCGATATGAGGCACTTTTGCAGGTGTCGCAAAAGCATGGGGTGTAAAAGTTCGGTTTGGGGTGTGATTTTGGGCGGCATTTGAAGCTCTAACGTAGATGCGGTGACACCAGTGTAAGAGTGCGCTCACTGGCATTGCTAATTTTGCTTCTCAAACTGGCAGAAGCTATGGAGCAAAAGCATGGTTTTTGCCAGCATAAGTTGCATCTCCAGATCTTTTCCTAGTGTAGACCCGGCCCAAGTGTGTAAATCTGCTCAGAGAGTTTCCTTCCCTCACTGGGGTTTGGAGAGGTTCAAGCTATTCAGATTTGTAAAATACTCTGGGATAAAGGGGTTCTCCAGAAATGTTATTAATTAACAAGCCATTTACACTGGGTGTCCATCACACTGTTTCACATTATTAATAAAATCCTTCAGGATCAACTCCTCTCTGGAGATCAGCAGGGATGGATGGAGCAGCTTTTATGAAATTTACGGTTAGTTGACATCAGAGAAATAGCATTAATCTAGAAGTAGGTTAAAGATAGTAGATGGCCCCCAAACCAAAACCCTGGATCCAAAACACTTGCAACATTTAGATCCCAATCTGGATGCAGATCTGCATTTTGGAGCTGCCCTCCTGATTGAGCCAAAAACCCGGTTCTGAATCCCTCTGGATTTTGGATCTGAACATTGTAAATTGCCCCCACCCGCATATTTTGAACTACAATCTCTTCTCCACCAAACTACAGGAGATGGAAGAGCTTGTTGGCATTGGCAAGCATACAAACAAATCTTGCTTTCTAGGTCTGTGCTCTGCAGAACCCTAAAACAACTGAAATATTTAGTGACGCGGCATTTTGAGCCAGCGAAGTGCCTTCAGTCAGATCCTTTGCATGTGCTTTTAAAAGTTCCCCTTGACTTGGCTTTGCTGCCTTGCTCCCATCTGATGCCAAAGGGCCTTCCAGCTCATCTTTCACAGAAGCATTGTGGGTAACGCAGTCAGACTTCCCCATCGCACAGCCTTTCTCCATTAGGGTCTCTGGGCTCTAATTTCAAAGAAGGCTGGAATACAGTGGTGAAAATTAAAGGACCTTTGGTGTTGGGGGAACAACATTTCAAGCTGGTTAGCCCTGCAATGCCAGGCTACTGTTTGCCTTTTGTGCCATGCCAGGAAGTCAAAGGTCTTATCAAATCAGAGAGGTTCCCCTCCCTCTGTGCTGCAATCACAGTTTCCCCACACCAGCTCAGCATTAGGAATGGGGGAGAGCATTCTGTGGATCATATGAGGTGCATGTAGAAGGAAGGGAGGGGGAGGGTGGAGAAAGGGAGGCTAGAAAACTCTGAAGCAGCAATGCAAGAGAATAAAACAATGGGGCTGGCTTTTTGTTCTTTGCTCATTTGTTCTTTATTACCGTCCAAATTCAAAACAGCCCTGCCATCTTGGGAGTCCGTTACCCGAGCCAGAAACTAGGTCTATTCCTAAGGAGAAGATTAGCTTTCCCTTGGCCTGATGGTTCTGGCTGGGAAAAAAATAACCGCTCCCATCCACAGGCCTCCCTGCCAGTACTCAAGAGAGGGACTCCTGGGGCCCAATTCTCCATCGCACCTGCCCTTTGTACAGGCTGACACGGGGCAAAGACAGCCATGGGCACCTGCCCAGTGTCAGGGTGGGTACCTGCATGCAGGGATTATCGCCGGGGTCAGAGCTCTGCTTGGTGCAGTGCCAGGCAAAGTGCCTCAATTCTCCGGGCTGGCCAAAACCCAGGGGTTATTTAGAGCTGCTTCTGGGTGCTGCTGAACGGCTCTGCTGACATGTGGGCATCTGGCTCCTACCCCAGTGGGGCATTAGCACAGTGTAGCGGTGTCCTCCTTCCCCTCCCAATCTCCACACCCCAGAACCAGGAATGTGGGGAGGCAGCGGAGCGGACTTGAAGCTGACACACTTGCCCGCAGCCCCATTGCCCTGTGCTGTGAAGTTCTCCTCCACATGCCGTGGCATATCAGGGTAGTAAACACGAGAGGGAATCTAAGTCTCCACTTTGGATCCCTGGTAAAGGGGGTGGAAAATGTTCCGTGGATGGAGGAGCTGGGCTCATTTACCGTATGTATTTGCATAGACGCCAAATTTCAGGCAAAGTTTCCAGCCAGTTTACACAGAGAAGCCAAAACCACAGAGAAGAAATACTCCTAAACTCCCCTGCCCTGGTGGCTCATCTGTGCCTGCCCATGGTGGCAGGGAGGAGAGCTGGTAGGTTCCCTGGCCAGAACATCTACTATACTCTTGTTACCAAATGTACAGTACTTCCTGCAGCTCCCCACACATTGGCCTGGGCTGAGCCACACAGCAGTACATTTTAAAGCTAATCGAGTCAGGCCCAAAACTGTAAACCTGTTTCCTAAAGAAGGCTGGTCTGCAAGTTTCCTCAGGGGAAAGAGACACGAATCCCTTCTCCTGACGGGTGGGGGCGGGGGAAGGGTTTTCTTTTGGGTTAACTTTCTGCTTTAATACAAAAGAGAACAAACAGCCTTAATCCCAGTGTGGGCCTGATTTTAAGACGCATTCATATCACCAGTGCCTCTAAAAAAAAAAGTCAGATCCTATATTATGATGTTTCCTGGCACACAAACAGAGACGTTGGATGACGACGGGAAGGCTGCAGGATTCTACTTGATTTCTTAGACTTCGGAATAACAGAGAGAAACCAAACAGGCTGCTCCCTCACAACTCACCTCGCCTTACTCTAGGCTAGTTGGCTACAAAGTGAGAGGAACAGCACTGGCATGAGATACTTCCCACAGAGCCCCCTGCCTGTGAGCAGAGCCAGGAAAACCTCAGAATTTCAAGTGATAGATCAGGCTTTTCAATAACACGGTTTTTAATATACCACACATATATACCCCAGTGGTCAGACATTTTATGTGTACTGCATCTGCAGGGGCTCGGTCCCTGGGTTAATAATATAGGCTAAAAAGCTGGATAACGGAGTGGGTCTCGCAGTCAGACAACAAGCCCTCAGTGTTGTCTGCAGAATAAACCCTTAGTTTCTGCTAAGTTTTTGAGGATATTTTTGTTTGTTTCTCTTAACAGGCTGGTTAACTGCACCCCAAACATAAAAGTCCCTATGTTCCAACCCCATAAATCTGCACATGGCATCTCCGGCAAATCTCTTCATCAGCACGTTCCTCACTTTGCTCTTTATTTACTCAGGTGTAACACAGCCGTTCAGTCTCCTAGGAGAAGGCTGCCAGCCCTAGATGGGCTAGAACACGCCGGGTGAGGATAGGCGTCACATCCTGCCCTGACTAGGGCATGTTTGAGGGGAGGGAAGGAAGCATAGAGGTTGCAACCCTGAGCTTCCAGGAGTTGGGGACACAGCCGAATGGGATGACTCAGGCCAGCGCACACATGGCAGTGGGTTCAAATGAGCAGCTAGAATCCCTGGCTAGCATGTATTGTCTGTGCATTAGCCTGAAGGGCACTGGACCATTTCCCCCTAGTTGCCTCTTTGGGCCAGCATGTGTGAGCGGCCATGGTAGTACATGCCTCCCACTTCCTTGCGCTAAATAGGAACCCAACTTCCCTTCTACATGGGGCTCTCGAGGGAATTTCTCTTGCCTCAAGCCATGTTTCATGGGCTGCGAGGAACACTTCTCTATCCCATGGAGGCTGCCATTCATACATTCGTACGGCCAATCGCACCGCATCCTACCCACACCAGATATTTCCTTGCCTTTCCATTTGTAATGGGAGAATTGGCTGCATTAATACACAACAAAAAGGGAGGCAAATTTGTTACTCTTTGCCCCTTTGGTTTATTTTTATAGCGGACAAGAAGCTGGATATGAGTCAACAGCTTGCCCCTATTGCCAAGGGTAACGGCACATTGGGCTGGATTAATAGGAACATTGCTAACACGTCAAGGGAAGTGATTATTCCTCTCTATTGGGCACTGGTGAGACGTCATTTGGAGAATTGGGTCCAGTTTTGGGTCTCCCACTACAGGAAGGATGTGGATAAATTTGAGTCAGTCCAGTGGAGGGCAACAAAAATGATTAGGGGGCTACAGCACATGACTTATGAGGAGAGACTGAAGGAAGGAGGCTTGTTTAGTCTGAAGAAGAGAAGAATGGGGGGAGATGGGATTTGATAGCAGCCTTTAACGACATGAAAGGGGGTTCCAGGGAGGATGGAGCTAGGCTGTTGTCAGTGGTAGTAGGTGACAGAATTAAGAGCAACGGTCTCAAGTTGCAGTGAGGGAGGTCGAGGCTGGATATTAGGAAAAGCTTCTTCCCTAGGAAGGTGGGGAGCACTGGAATGGATTACCTAGGGAGGTGGTGGAATCTCCATCCTTAGAGATTTTTTTTAAGGGATGATGACAAAGCCCTGGCTGGGGTGAGTTAGCCAAGGTAGACTAGATGACCTCCTGAGAGCCCATCCAACCCTAATCTTCTATAATTCTACTTTGCTGGGAATGGGGATGCCGAGTGTTAGAGGTGAACAAACATATTTACACCACCTAAAAATTCCTGAGGGCTTGTCCAGGGGTGGCTATGTGCTCTAGGATTCCCACCTGTGGGGATGCAAGGTTCAGCTGGCTCACTACTATGGACCTGACCTGCTTCCACGGTTGAGGGTTATGGGCTACCTGGAAACATGAAGCAAGGGTCCTCTGTGCACCTGCCCGATATCTGGATGCTCAGCATCTCACATGCAGTCTCATAACCCCACTGGTTCCATAAAATAGATGAAATCTTGACAGCCAAGCCAATGAGGCTCTTCCCTATAAAAACCCCAGGTTTAGCTAATACGGCAGCAGTCCCTGCCTGCAGAAGCATTCAAAAGGGATTTGCGCTAATCAGCTTGCAATATATTGCCAGCACGTTCCATCAAGGTAACTCCCACCACACAGTTTTACAAATGACAGACTATGCCTTCACTGTTGGTGAACAAAGAAGCTTGTCAGAGGTTGTTGCATCAGTAACTCGTCAAACGCTAAGTCATCCCAAACATGGAAGCCACCATAGCAACCCTCAACAACTAGGTAGGTATCCAAGCCAACCACATAAAAAGAGCATCATGAAAATGCCTGCAATGCTATGCTAGGCAACAATTTGTTAGCAGTCAATGGACACCTCCATCTTTCTCCAAGAAGATTATACCCTGGTCATTAAAAAAAAAAAGTTTGCAGCCCGCTGAACCTTGATGAATATAGTATGTAGGAAACAAAAAAGGATGCAGAAGGGCAATAAGGAATCAACCCTCAGGTCTGTGACTGTTCTGAGTTTGTCCAACGTTGGGGGGAGGGAAACTGGAACAAGAATGAAAAACCTGATATGCTTCATTGCTAGTTCAGTGAAATGAGAAATTAAGGACGACCCTTTACAGATGAATGCACCGACACTACGCATAACCTCTTTTTGGCTTGATTTTACCTGGACGGCCATGAATAGCCTTCACAACCACTGTAGCCTCGCGTGCTGTGCGCCACGTGACAACCTGCTGGACCAAAGTCTGCATGTGAACAATGCACTGTCAATATAGATCTAAAGTTCTCCGAGCAGACTCATAAACAGGAGTGAGCTAGGAAGTTTGCATAGATCGGTTCCTTTTCACTCCCCCACTCTCAATAAAGGGCTTGTTTGGTTTTAAACCAGGCGTGGATTGTTAATGAAAAGTTTCCAAACAAACCAACCACAGGTTACAGTTCATCCTTTTTCCTTCCTCTGCATTATCAGCTCAGTTAGACAAAGAAAACTGACGTCACCAGTGGAGACCCCAAGGAGGCAGTGGAAGGGGAGGGGTATTTTAAAATCTTGCATCAAGGGCTTTTCTTTATTTTGCCAGTCTGACTATAAAGATAAAAGCGCCGGTGACCTGAAGGACAGGAGATAATCATGAGAATAACAGGGTGAAGTTCAGAAAAGTGAGTTCCTTCTGCTCTCATATGAAGGGTAAAGACTTCTAGTGTTGGAAGATTTTGGGACCTTGCAGGTCATTTCCCTGTTGGAGGGAAAATCATTCACATACAGGTCAGATTTGTGTGCGTGCACACAGCTGGTCACAAAATAGCCAGCACCAGTCCTCACCTGCAGAACTTCAGCCCAAAACTACTAGAGTCGAGTCCTGAATAAGTACCTCTGCACAAAGAATTCCTTCTAGCGGAGATAAGCAGAGAGCAAACCCTTTGCTTAAGCTCCCGACGGAGAATTTACATCAGCCCCCAACCTGCCAAAAAGCCCACAAACCAATAATACAGCATTTCTTCAGCGACTGGGCACTGCTTGCAAGATATGAAAAAGGATTTGCAAGACTACATGTAACAGCATCATCTAGCCATTCCCACCATAACAATACTATTAAATATTCAACTTGCACAACAGCTATTCCAGTCTGGCGCTATAACTGTGTCCCAGACATCTAGAGGTACTTCCTGTCTGTGTTCCTTTTCTGTTTGGATTTAAGATGCTGGCGTGAGTCAAGCAGTTTGCACCACTTGAAGGGCCTTTAGCAATCCAGAGGCAAATCAAGCAACTAACCCACCCACCCTAGACTCCTAAAGAGAAAAGCCGTTTTATAAACTGATTTAGTTGTCAGACCATAGATAGCAGGGCAGATATTTTGTCACTTACTTTAGAGACTCCACGCCCAATTCCACAGGCCTGATCCGGTGCTCATTGAAATCCTGGTGCCATTTGCCCTCCTGGAGGAGCTTGCAATGGATTG
This sequence comes from Pelusios castaneus, assembly GCA_007922175.1. Taxonomy (NCBI): domain Eukaryota; kingdom Metazoa; phylum Chordata; order Testudines; family Pelomedusidae; genus Pelusios; species Pelusios castaneus. The sequence goes on along the minus strand of ML685954.1, from coordinate 2,388,907 downwards.
TGAGGATTCAGTTTGCTCACACCCAAACTCTAGTTGTACAGTCTGGCTACCCGGGGACCACAGGCTTTGAAAAATTGGTTTGCATGGCATAAAAAAAAGAGACCTGCAGAAGGATTCCAAACAGGGGCGTTGCACTGTCACCCAATGGGATGCCACCCCTTCCTCCCAGGTGGGTCTTAGCAACGAGTTTGCAGGCCTCAGACACACGGCAGTACAAGTTCTGGTTCAGACAGGCACCAAGACATTTCGAATCATATGTCAACCAGAAGTGGGACTTAGCCCCAGAGCCAAGACTTGCATGTGAGTTTCCACACAACCTGAAGAGGGTCCACACCTAATGTTCCCCCTCAGAGCCATCTTACAAGGGGTTCTGGTCTGCAGCTCCACTCTGGGTCCATCTCTTGACTCCGCAAGTTTCTTTGGAGGGCTATTCTGGTGTAGCCAAAACCAAACAGCCTCTTTTAGCATCTAACCTGTCTCCCATTGAAGAGTCACATCAGGCCTTTTTATTATTCCATCATATCTTCCATAGAGGTTTGTTTGGAAGAGTTATCTAGACCAGCAGCTCTCAACCTTTGCAGACTACTGTGCCCTTTTCAGGAGTCTGATTCATCTTATGCACCCCAAGTTTCACCTTACTTAAAGCGTTTGCTTACGAAAATACCAAAAAAGTGTCTCAGCACACTAATATTGAAAAGTTGCTGACTGTCTCATTTTTGACATATTATAAATCAACCGGACTATAAATATTGTATCTATATTCTAGTGCACAGTATATAGAGCAGTACAAAATTTTAGTTTGTACTGATTTTGCTACTGCTTTTATGTAGCATGTTGTAAAACTAGGCAAATATCTAGATGAGGTGATACCGCCCTGCTATCCCCAGGGGTGAAGATCTCAGCTATCCCCAGGGGTAAATGTGGCCCTGGTTCAGAGCCACTGCTCTAAACTATTTGAACCGGGGTGGGGGTGGGGGAGTCGCAGGTTACTTTTGGGGCCCTTTAACATTTTATTCCAACTTCTCCTCTGTCCCTCTGGGGGACACTTTGCAGACCTTCTACCAGCTGTGGAAGTTTTTTTCTTACTGCTACACTTTTAAAACTAGAAAAAGGCTTGAACTGCAACAAACAACATTCCGATATCTTGGCAAGTCTGATTTAAATCCATCAAAGCAAGGAAATCTCAAGTTCGGAGGGACTGTGGTTTCCTTCTTAACTCGGCCCTTTCTGCCTAGGGATGTGGCGGGTTGCCTTCCAAAGAGTGGGTGGTTTGCACACAAACATTTCTGCCTGGACAGGGAGTTTGCCAGCTTGGACAGACAGCCGGACCCAGCAGGCAGACAGCGTTACTGGAGCACACAATTCTCTGTCTGAACTGTTCTTTCCATCACTGTCACATCCCCTGTGGGAAAGAATCGACTTTTATGCACATCCAACTTGAAAAGACCCCATTCTAACATTAGTCCCTTCAGCTTTCCTGTGTTACAGCCAATTGTTTCCTGTGTCGACGTCTGTCTAATTAGAAGCAATCATTGTTTGGTTCCCTTCTTGCCAAGGAGAAGAGGCTCTTAATCCTCTGTGGCAAAACAATACATCTCTGTGGGTACTGGGCACAGACGACTAGGATGGAGGAGCAGGCAGAGGTGGAGGCTGGTTGGGAAAAACCCTCTGTACACATGAGCAGGTCAGAACTATTGATCCAGAGGCAGGAAGTAGGAAAGAAACCCTGCAAAGCAGATTAGCCATGTCAATACACAAAGCCTACAGGAAGAACGCCACCAGACATGACAAATCCCTGGGTGTAACATCAGCACGGCTTTTGTGGCTGAAGTGTCATCAGCACCCCAGCATCCCGATAAAAATTTGAGCTGGCGGAGCCCAAGGAAATTCTAAAATTACTTTCAGAGTGAAAACGCCACCTGACTCACAAAAAATAAAGCCATCATTTAATAGAGGTGAATGAGCCACTTCCCAGGGGCTAACAGTACCCACAGGAGAGCAAGCAGCTATTCATTACTTTACAAATGGAAAGGAGAGAGACAGATTTCAGAGTCATCTTCTTTGTAATCACTCAGAGCCCATAGTGATGGGCACATGCCCAGAGATTAATTCAGGGCAAGTCAGTTCAAAGTTCACAGGGGTAGCTCTGTGCTGGCCAAATCCCATATAGCTATATCTAAATTCCCCCTTCACCTTCACATAAGTACAGCACTATACCTCTTCACTTCCTGCCTAAAACTGTCGGGTAGTTCTGTGGCGCACAGTTAAACCGCTGCTGTGTTTTCTCCCAAAGAATGACTGCATTGCATCATTTTATAACGTACCGTATGGTTGTGGCGAGTGTGCAAGAGGGTGGGGACGGAAAAGCACCTGTACGTCCTAGATCTACCCTGAAAGGGGGTTGTGAGGCATAATTCATTTTGGGAAATGAGCAGAGTTTGAGGCAGCTCATATTTTATTCATCTCACTTAACCCCCCTCCCCTCCCTTAGGTTCCTCCCACGTTCTGCAGGCCATATTTCTCAAGCACGGAGCTGTGGACGCAGCATGTAGAACCTAAGAAGTCTAGTGTGCAGGGCCAGATCAACGCAGGGGTTATAGGGACTGAAGCCCCAGACCTGACCTAAAGGGGGGCTCATGCTCCGGCCCCTATGGCCCCTGCGAGATCCAGCCCCCGCCACCTGGTGCGGTGCTGGTGGGACCTGGGGAGGGGGGCCTGCTGGTGCTGGGGGGGGAGGCAGGACTGTGGGGCCAGACGAGTTGGACCAGGAGTGGCAGAGAGCAGACTCTTGCCCCAGGGTCCCAGGCAGTGGGGGGGAGATGAGGTGACAGGAACAGGGAGGCCCCCCCAGTGGTGAGCAGCCCAGGGCCCCTTAATCAAGCCCTGCTCATGTGTACATCAAAGGACATGAGAAGCACTTGAATCTCTGGTAGCTGGAGAGGCTGCAAGCAGGCCTCTTAAGTTACAGACAAACCGTAAAAATAGATTCAACGGGAGCCACTCTTCGGAACACCCTCCCATCCGGACAGTAAACATCAGTAATACTTCGTCAGGTGCTTGGGGGCTGGAAGTGAACCTCCGCAGGGATGGCCAGATCTGAGCTACGACTGCTGCGAAATATGAAAAAGGCTGTCGACAAGGAAGAGAACTGTTATAAATGAGCAACTCCCCTGACAAGCCAGAGAACTATTTATAGCAAGCTTGAACTCAGCTACTGGCTAGACCTACTGTGTTACTCTGCAGATGCAGAGGAATAAATTAAACCGTCTTTTGGATGGCAGGATAAATCCACCAGAGTTTAACAGCATTCGCAGGGCTCTGCTGCAGAAGCCAGCAATGGGGAAGAACCAAGGGCGTTTGGCTCACCAGTGCCAAAATGGACTCTTCCCGCTAGCGTGTTCTCTAGGATTTGCCCAGCGTAGTGTTCCATGAGCAAGGCTGATGGCTGAGATTGTTAGAAACACTGAGCTAGATGGAGGGAGGTGAGAGGAAATCCTGCAGATTGCTGGGGAAGACTCGTTGCTAAGAACAGTGGAGATGTAAAGGTAGGATATATAGGAGTAGGGCACCCTGTCCTCCATAAGCTGTGTGATCAAAGAACTTTGTCCTTCTCATAGCCCTTCCACCAGGGCTGGTCCTAGACCTAATAGCACCCCAGACAAGGAGACTCTTTGGCACCCCCGCATTGGTTAAACTTTTGAATACTTTTTGCTTTCCTTTTTTGCATTCGTAGCCCTTGCCATGACTTTGATGCACAATTTGTACGCATGATATATCCAGCCCAAGATGATAAATTTGCACACTAGGATCTGTATTTATTCATCCCCTATACAAGCAAATAAAATCCATTTCTTCTAAGCTTTTAAGTGCTTTTTAATTTTGAAGGTCTTGGAATTTAGTCTTCTCTTCGATACACTACCAGAGTCATGAATGTGCTTGGAGCAGCCCAGTGCCCTATGTGTTATAGACTAGGGTGGGAATGTAACACTGCAATTTGTGGTATACACTAGCTCTGTTCTTTGCCATAAAGTATTCCTTTTGGACAGCACTTTCGGTCTCAAACCCAGGCCTTCAGGGATGATGTATGAGTCATCAAGAGCCCAGCTTGATTTTCAGATCCCAGATGGAGATCACAGGACGTTACTTCCATTGCAAGCATGCTGGGGCAGGGACCATCTTTTTGCTCTGAGTTTGTACAGTGCCTCACGCAATGGGGGCCAGGTCTGTGGCTGGGGCCAGTAGGGACAACCGTAACGTAAACAAACAGTATTTAACTGAGCAGATTTGATCTGCAGACCCAGGACAGACAGTAACTAGTGGAACCCCACAGAATAATTTTAATCACTTTGCAGCACAAAACCTCACAAACTCATAGGTTAAATTCCTCTCAAGTGAACCACGTGGGACACGGAACTGCATGAATAACATCATTGTATCTGGTTCTGTGGTATCTGCTGGTGTGTAAAGGGCTGGAAATGGAATCACCCACAAGAATCCAATGTCCTTTACAACCTCCCGCCTAGGTTTCAAACACCCAGGCCACTTTGTATCTTTATCTGGCCTCACTCACGGATTCAGAGGGCACTGAATGCAAGATACAAAAAAGCTTTTAGGATCATAATGAAACTCTTCTGGTTTCTGGTTTCGTCTTTGAGCATGCGTCCTTGGCTGTGTGAACAAACGGCCTCATGGACAGAAGAGCTGCAAAAAAACAGGTTGGGTGCAAATGGCAACACCCAGTGGAGAATCACACCCATGACATCCAGTTTGGTGCAGGGCCCTCCTGGAAGTTGCACCCGTGCAGCTGACACAAAGGGTTACTAGAGGGAGTCATTTGAAGGGCACAGAAATGGGTCATTGGTCCTATGAAACCCAAGGACAACGGTACATGTTCTTGAGACCCCTCTACTGGCATTTTATTTGTTTACGCATAAGGGCACTATTCCAATAGCACCTTTGTCCTCTGCCAGATTTCCCCAGAGCTGATACTGGCCATTTAATGACAGATTCAGCTTGATCTGTTCTAGTCTCTGGCTAGAGACCCTGCTCAGAGCATTTTTATTTCTCGGGGGTCCTTGTATCGGTCTCACTAATGAGCCAACATGTTGATCCAGCAGGCCCAACAATCTCCCAAAGATGACAGCTGGCAGGGCATGGCCCCGTCCCTCCCCACACACACTCTTCACAGGACCAGACCGTACTCATTGGTAACTGTATGTTCCTGAAAGTCGGGACAGCCATGAACATTCTCCTCGCGCTATAAAAAGCCACGTCGGTTCTTAGTGGCATGAGGCACCCGACATACGTGCAGGCTTCTTCCAGGGAACATTAATCTTATCAAGTGGCTACTCAATATCAAGAGATTAACTAACACTAATCCCCACCGCCCTCCCCTTGAGCTGTGCAAGCAGGGTTAACTGTAGCTTCTTGGCTTTACTACAGAGGAAATATCACGAGAGGTGGGGCTCTCACTCAAAGAGAAGATTAGTTTACAGCCGCTCTGGCTAGGGCAGAAGTACACTGGGTGAATGCACCTGGTATCGGTTATGATTTTTCCGGTGGAGGACACCTTTAAATGGAGGCATGCTCCTTTCCTGGTGCAAAGGGAGCTAGGGTTGCATATCTGGTTGCAGAGGAGATACACATCGTATGCTCCCGCATGGTGGCGCTTCCGCTAGAGGTTTACGAGCAATAAGGGCCTGGCCTGGTAAAACACCTGGTCGCACGAGAAGTCAGAGGCACCACTCACAGCACTCGGGTGCCTCACATTACTGGTATCACTGTAGCCCTCAGAGGATCTCCGCAGACACGAGACCCCCATTGTGCTAGGGGCTGTTCATGCAAAGCGAGAGATAATCCTGCCTGCAAAGAATTTACAATCCAAACAGACCTGGCAGACAGAGGGCAGGACAGAAAACAGACACAAGCCGTAAGAATGGGAAACGGAGTCTGAGCCACGCATTTTTTCACTCCCATAACTGTCCTTCCGCCGGAATTATAGAAACAGGTGCTGAAGGATTGTGGGCACGCTTTACCAGCCAAAGAGCTTTAGGAAGCCCAGAGGTCTTAAGCCCAGCATCTAGCCTGAGTAGCTAGACAGCTATAATTGGGCTGTGTGAGGGGGGGGAGAAAAGGCCCCTCTTTCTCACCACCTCCCCTCCAGGCTGTGCGGCCAACTGCAGAACATACAAGTTTACATGGCTCCCAGCTTCGGGACCAGCCTGCGAACCAGCCAGGTCCAAACCTGCTCTGAGGTGTCCTCACAGAAGTGGAGCGGCCTGAACTGGAAGGCTGAGTTTGGAGCCAGCCCTCCACGGCAGCTGGAATCGGGCCCTATCTCTGACCTATGCGAATGCTGCACGTCACAGCGCCGAGAACGAAAGTTTCTGTCAACAAGCTACAGTAGCTGCATTGATCCCAAAGGCCGTCCCAACTGAGAAAACATCAGCTTTCTAACCCTGGCATGTGCTTTCCCCAAGATTAGCGACACCCCCCCCCCCAGGCTTTTATTTGCCAGAGTTCAAGGGCCTGAGGCAAATACTTCTGCTAAATTCCTCCTCTGCCCTATAAACCAACCCTGCCGTCCCGCTGCAGAGTGGCCCAGAAAGGGGAGACGCACTAAGAAAGGGACCAGTCTGGCTTGCAGGTCCCCATGTGGCTTACAGGAGTTAGGAGTCTTGGCTCCGTGGGAGACTTGCCAGTTCACGTCTGCTCAGGGGGGCATCTCCAGTGGGCAACTCCTAGTGCAGTGGGGGTTCCAGCCCAGCCCACCGTTGCAATGGGACCCCCCCACGCAGACCCTCCCTCCTTATGTCAAGGAGTCCAGCTGTAGGAGCGAGAGTGAAGCCAAGTTAGTTTGGCAAAGCGCCGCTCTCCCTGACCAACAGGCACAGCGTGCGGCTCCCACGCCAAACAGCGTCTCGGCTCCTACCTCGGCCAAGACTTCGCAACTGGGGCAGTGCTGAGGGCCACATGAAATAAGTCCACAGCTTTGTACCGACAGTGACGCTGGTGCAGGCCCCTTACAGAGCCAGGCCACGGTGGGGCACCGCAGGGCTCCCACTGGTGCAGCTGACTCTGGTGTGTCACTGGCCTGAGTGGAACATAGGGAGGGCCTTCATCAGCGCTGCAGCACACTACAAAGCTGTCACTTGCATGCTGGGAAATGTCATAGCTTGAATTAAACCGCACTTGCCATGCAAGCGCCCGAGCCTCTTCCGGCTCACGGGGTGCGTCTACACTTACAAATTAAGTCGACTTAAAGAGGCTTAAGTTGACTTAAACCACTCCACGTCCACACTTAAGGAAATGTTAAGTCAACTTAATAGCACCTGATTTAGGTCGACTTAAGCCAGTGTGGACGGGGATGAGCGCCTAAATCCACCTTGTTCAGTCGACTTAATAAAGTCGACAACTTTCGAAGTGTAGACACAGCCAGAGTCTCTCTGCTGTAGCATTTGCTCCCCCCTCAAATCCTGGCACTAAACGAAGTCCCTGCATTTAAACAGCAAAAGGGAAGGAAAATGCTTAGCTTTCTTTTTAGTGTCCAGGTTGCCTGGTGATCCTTAACAGACCCCAAATGGTTACCCCAGTGTCCTGTTTGTGTAACCATGAACGTTCCCGTGTGAGCGAACATCTCCACCCCGGTTAGCCCAATGCAAACAGGGGCCACAACACTAACCGCCGCGGCACATTTGCCAAGTTACAAAGAAGCCGAGGGGATTTTAACAAGAACGCTTTTGGATATCTCGCTTGCCAGGGGTATCTGTTCCGGGGACGCCGATGGACTGTAAACTTAACATCGTGTCTCCTGTTACTGAGAAAGTTCTTGCCGCTGTATTTCAACTCAAAAGACACGTGAGTGGTATGCAGGGGCCCCGCAAAAAGAAGTTTTTCCACGGCTAGTTTCTCATGTTCATTCATTTGTTGGGGGCATCCTTTCATTTGACCTACAGAGCTTCCCCCACCCCATAATAAATAAAAATAAAGCTTGGCATGTGGTTCATGGATAGGCAGGCAGCCAAAAATTCAGGTGGAACCTGTCAGAAATAATTCAAAGCCCTTGAAACTGCTAGAAAGTGTTTCCATGATCTCCGCACACTCAGACTCAAGCCTGGCAGGACATTCAAGAGAAGGCATCATGCTGGGATATTGCCCTGTGGCAAGGGGTTGAAGGATTCTTCCTTTGCAGCCAGCATCATGACCCAGCTGCAGCAATACACCAGCCAGGCAAGTCGGTTGTAATGTCCTCTATGCGAAGACTAAGCAGTAATTCTTACTCGCCACAGTAATTCTGCAGTGTTTATTCCTGAGGTCAATAAAGCCGGGCCCGTGACTGGTGCCAGCGATTGGCATCTGGGTTTGCTAGCCAGGGATTTCTTTGTTAAATCAGGTATCTTATGGGCAAACACTGATAAAACGTTGTGAATGAATAAACCTGTATGAGCCAGTTTGCATGTGCACTTTCCTTAATCTCTGAAGGGCAGGGTCAACAGCCTATCTGGTAATGGTTACGCAGTTGTCATCAGAGCCTCATGCTTGGGATGGATTTAGACTCTATCAACAATACTGCTTGGCTACCTGGATACAGCACTATCCCACTGTCGCCTATCGGGCCCAATTCTGTAAGATGCCAAGAACTTTTCGCAGCTAGCTAAGGGCCTTCAGCACTCTGCCAAACCCCCCACAGAACCAGGCCCAGAGCAGGTCACCCTCAATGCCGTCTTTGCACCTTGCTTCCTTTGAAGCATCTGGTACTAGCCCCAGTGGAGGTGGGAGACCGCTCTGACGCAGTGTGGCATTTCCCATGCGACAGCTCTCTCTATACATGTCTGCTTGGCTCTGGAGACAAGTGGGATGGCTGCAGTGCTGATGAGGATGACTCTGAACCACCGCTGCAAGAGCTCCAATAAACCTTCATCTCACTCCCCTGCCTTACAGAAATCTCCCTGGGAAATACATTCAAACAACCCAAGAGATGGGCCTGCCACTCACTCCACTGTCCTCTTCATGTCACAGGGGAGGAATTCATTCCTTAACCTGCAGCCTTCATTTTCTGTAGACCAGTAGTCTCACTGCTGTTAGATACAGCCCTCCTTCTCCCTCCCAGAGCCATGCCTGCAGCCCCTCAGTGCACCCACTTATAGGGGACTCAGGATCTGCATCAGCCCAAAAGAGAAACAGCTTGCAGCAACTTTACAGACAAGCCCCCTTCTTGGGTTACTGGGTTGTAGCAAGTTCCAGTAGCGTAAAGGGCCCTGAACCTCCTTCACCAAGCAACAACCAACTTTAGATCCCAGTTTAAAATAAACTTGAGCAAAATTCAAACTCACCCAGGCAGTCAGCAGCAACCAGGAAGAAAGCTTTTCTCCTTCTCCTATTGTGCAGAGATCACTTTTGAGGAAGCACCAAGACACCTTCTCTGCCTCCCTAGACCCTAGGAAATCCTAGCTGCCTTCCTGTGTCCCACCATGAGAACCCAGGGAGGAAGGCAGCTGTGCCTCATTGATTTTGATTGATTGCTAGCCTGTTGCAGCATCATTGATTCCAAGAACAAAGGGACCAACTAGTCTGGCCTCCTGCATAAGATAGGCCACAGAACTGCCCTGAAATCACTCCTAGAGCAGACCTGTTAGAAAAATATGCAAACCTGATTTGCAAATTGCCAGAGGTGGAGAATCCATCACCACCTCTGGGGAATTGTTCCAATTGTTATATTACCCTCACTGTTAATAATTTATGCCTCTACATTCATCTCACTTCAGCTTCCAGCCAAGACATTAGCACTTTCTCTCCTAGACTGATGAGCCATTCTCATATATTTGCTCCAAAGGGGTGGCCACGTTAATCTAGTTCAGCAAGATGAACAAGGAGTCTGGTTGCACTTCTAAAGGCTAACAAATTTATCACATGAGCTTCCATGGGAGAAAATCCCACTTCGTCTGAACTAAAAGTCACAGCCTAACATTTTTAACAGAAGAAACAAGGCGTCCTATGGCACTTATAAAGACTAACAAATTTTTATATTGCATTAGCTTTCGTGGGTCTCCCAGAAACAACCTAATAAGAGAGACACTTTAAACACTCCATGATTCTCTGGGTCGCTCTTTGGAACAGGGACTGTCTTATCTCGCACCATGCCCATTGTCGCCTCTAGCTGACAATTCAAAGACAATCATAAACAAGCCTCATTTCAGTGTCCAAAATGGAGTTAAGTTAAAAAAAACAACAAATGGCATCAAAGTGAAAAACGACTGAAGCCCGAGAACCCTCTAGAGCATGCATCACATACACCCCTCTGTGTCCAATCCACCAAAGACAGGATCCGATTTTTATGCTCAGCAAGAGAGGCTGTTTCATTAACTCAAACTGTGCTAGCTCACGCTTTTAGCTCTGCTGGCTCATGGTTCCGTTTCTGATAAATTGAAATAAATGGCGATCCTCACACAATCAAGCATTCATGGGCTTAACTTGGCTCATGTGAATTGTCCCCTTGACATAGCTGATCGGAGCCATTGATTTTAAAATCCATCCCATTTTAAGGACGGAAAAGTAACGTTTCATTAGTTACAAGAGTAGTTAAGAACCTGTACAGCACAGAACGATTCCGGAATGTGTTTACCATGTATCATTTTCCCTGAAAGCATCTTTTTAAATATACAGTTTAGCAGGCAAAACCGTGAAATGTAGCCAAATTTTTCAGTCACCGATCAGAAATAGCTAACGAAAGCTTTCATAAGACGCTGTCAAATATAAAGGTCATTCAAAGGGCTCAGACAATTTTATATGCATTTTTAAACTGCTGGGATTTTTTTTACTAGCATTCCTAATAAGTGTATTTTAGTTTTTTTGCTTTTTTGTTAGCCCAAATAATAATTGTTCTTTACTGGCCAGCTAGCAGGTGTATGTATTATTTTATGTCAGTGCCTGAATTCTTACTGCCCTTTTAGCTAAAAATGTTGAACCGTGTTTCAAGAAAAATAAACAAAGGAATCAGAATGTTGTGGAGTTAGAGGTAGAATTTTATTTTATCAAAACAAGGGGAGGTTTTCTCTAGAATTTTTTCAAGAACTGTTGTTCTAGGTGTTTCCTGAGGAAGTGACTAATTTTTTTCCCCCCATGACTCTTAGCCTCTGAGTTTTTCTTCAGCACAGTAAGATACAAACAGCCCAGCATGCTGAAGAGTAATTGAGTTCTGCTGTTGAATTTAAACGGGGCAGCGAGGGAGCCAGACATTTTGACTCTGGTTCAGCAAAGTGCTTAAGTGAGTAAGGGAGGGTTGTAAGCACATATTTAAAATTAAAAGCATGCTTAAGTGCTTTGCTGATTCCAGCTCCTGGGGCATGGGTGGGGTGAGTAAAAGTGAATTTCAGCCACCACTGTGCCATCTGTGTCCTGGGCTATACAGGGGCCTGCCTAGGCTCCTGGCTGTGGTAAGGAAGTCACCGGGAGAATATTATTTATGCGCTGTTGGACTGCTAGGAAGCAGACAATGCTCTGAGTGCAAAGTATGGTGGCCACACACCTATCAGACCGAAGTGCTGGGGGACGGGAGGCAGTGGCAGAGCCTTTAAGCACACACTACGCCAGCCCAGAAGGTCCCAAATAGTGGGGGTGTTCTCAGGGGCCCCAGTGTAGCAATCTCACAGAACTGGGGGAGGAAGCACAGGTGCAGAAGGGAAGAGTTTGGAAGAGGCACCACCCTCTTTAAAGCCTCTTTACGTTACCAGAGCAGCACATGAGAGCCTTGGCTTACCTGGGCAGGCCTGCAGACTCTGATAGGAGCCTCAGCTTCTGAGTCACCGATTATACATCAACCACTTTCTTTTGTTACCTTTTCTAACAAGTGATTCGTGCCATGAAAGCCGCAGCAGGCTACCATTTCTGAACTGGGTCCAAAATCCAGGGCTGTTTCAATTCAGGCTATCAGTTAGACCCACTATAGAGAGACCGGGAGTGGTTGGAAGGTCTGGTTTTCCAAGATGGCCAAAGTTTGAAGGGAAGGGAGTGCTCAGAGCCAGCTCTTGGTTTCAGCTGATCTGGGCATCTAATGTAAATCTATTCCATAATACATATGCTTAGGAAGGAGTGGGATAGGAAATAAATTTATTAAAACAGCCAACAAAGCCACCACAATCAACTAAACTCGTAGCTTTGCGGTAGTTAGCTTTTGAGATAATCCAGCCACTTGTCCTCTGCTTGAACACAGGGGTGCGGCTCCATGACATAGCACCTTCTTAGTGTTCACATCTTATATCTTTTGCCATCCACAGCCCATCTGGGAGCTCAGAATTATCCAAGGCACAGGAAAAAAACTTTGCTCCAAGCCAGCAGCTATAAATCTTCACTGTCCTTCACCCTCCCCCTGTGAAAACTGCTGTGGGAAGTGATTTCTTCACCTTCACGGTGCCTTTTGAGTCACTGGCACCTAGAAGGAGCCTGAGGTGGTTGTCACTAGCACTGAATCACACTCCCGTCGCTGGCAAGTTTCAATACCACGAACTTATCTTTATATAGCGACTCTTTCCCCAGTATCATTCCCTGATTCTGCAACCAACAGTGCATGGAGTGGCCTCTGAGCCCGAACATAGGCCCATTGACCTCGACATGGTGTGCGGGCAGGAAGACCATTCCAGACCTGAACACTTCATTCAGGCAAAGCTCCCATTAAAGCCAACAGGAGATTTGCCCAAGTTTGTCACCACATGCTCAAGCCCGTACACTTCCCTTATGTACCTTAGCAAAGCAGCCGGCTCTGGAGTAGAACAAAAAAAGCCGTTAATGGTGCACAACAACTCTACACAACGATGGAGGACAAGGAGTGAAGATGCCATTAAGTTCACTTTGCACAGCTAAAGCAGGTGCTAAGCCATTTTCAGAGGCCAGTTGAGGTGTCTCCTTGTTTTATACCAGCCCATGTAGTTGGACTTCAGTGGAATGACTCCAGATTTCCCATGGGATTGCCAAAATCAGAATGCAGCCGGCAATCTTCATCTTCACTGTGTCCTTTTCCTCAGAATTGGTGTGGCACCTCCCATACATTAGACTTTCATAGGGTTTTTTCATTGTTACTTTGCCTGAGTGGACTGGAGAACTCAGCAGAATATTGCCAAATCCCACAGTGACTTAAATTCTGGAGATGCAGGCCACATGTGCTAAATGGTAAACAGCTCTCGAGGACTGGCATGAAAAGGTCTTTATAGTTAGAGCAAACAAACGTCAACGCCAGAATCTAAATGAAATGGAGCTTTCCAAAAGCCTGAAACTGCTGAGATTTCAGAGCTCAAAATGCAGACTTATTTGTTTCTTAGAAGGCTCAAAATAGCAAAGTATTACCTAGAAGAGATATTGCCCTATCCTGTTCCCAGCAAAGACGCAGAGACTCTGAGTTGCTCCTAATTTAAAAGCACTAACTCTGACAAAAATCAGCCACCGTTCGACTGTCTGAATGGCCTTTTAAAGCTAGGCGCTCTTGATTGCTTTGCGAGTGGAGAGCCAGCTGAGAGAGTATTAATGGCGATAAAGCAAATGCCTTTTATTCCAGAACAGAGTCATGAGGATTAAAAAACCCCGCCCTAGCCACAGAGCACAAAGTAAGGGACTACTTGCACAGGAAACCTAGGGACTGGTTTATTGAAACACAGGCTCCCAAAGCTGTGCAGACAACCAACGGATACAAGAAAAGAAAGGGGTCGTTACATGTGGGGCTACTAGTCTCAGGATCACGGCCAACCATTTGGACTAGAGAGGATCCCGCTTCGGTGCCTGTGACAGGGTAGGTGTCGTTATTCTTCAGCCATCCCTGATAGAAGCCAGTCTTGAAGACCACCCGTGCAGTTCATTTCCCAGATGCTTATGGCAGCTAATTCTATTGTCCAAATGCCACCGCTATCCCGCAAGGGAGCCCCTTGGTGCAGGGGCCTGCCAGCCTGGAGCCCCTTACAGGATCAAGGTCTAATTGTTCCCACAGGGATAAAACCTCAGGCAAAATTCCCAGTTGACTTGAATAAGAGTTTTGCCTGGGTAAGGACTAATGAATTCCTGCAACACTTACCTTGGACAGCTTTTCATTCATTGAAATGCAGTTTTGGCTGCTGCAGCACAAGCCAATTACTGCTTGTGCTGTCTTCTTTGACTGTGCAAAATAATTAGCGCCTGGCCTCTTTGTGGCACCCGTTTGTACAGCTGTGGCCAATTAGCAGGCCTGGCCCTCCTGCTTCGCACCAGCACTGGTCTCCTGAAGTCAATGGAGCGCCTCCAGTGTGAAACTGGTTTGATGCAGCACAGAACCAGGTTCATTGTGTCTCCCCTCCGCCTTCTGTCACCTCCAGCCTAATCGTGACCTGTCTTCATGTCATTTCAAAATGCATTCAATGTTCTGTTATAAACCATAAATCGCACTTTGTAAAATGGGAGAACTGGGATGAAACATTTTGATTTCATCAAAACAGAATGGTTGGATTGACCTGAAACAAAATCTGTGTGGAAAATGTTGTTTTTCCAGAAATTTATGAAATGGAACAGGAATTCCACATTGCAACCAGCTTCAAGGTCATTTTACCCCAGTGCAAAACACTAGCAAATCACATACTTTGCACAGACATAAGCTATAACACAGCATCCACAGAGCCACACTGGCTCAAACTGTCCTAGGGTACACTCCTTATGGCTATAAATAGGTCAGATGATTAATAGGATATCAGATACTTCCTTAAAAATTACTTGATGATGACCTCTTTTGTTCATTCCTTCGGCAACACCTGACATTGGTCGGAAGACAGGATACAGGGCTAGATGGACCATTTTGGTTCTTAGGTGTGTCCCAGCACTGTGTTTTGAGAAACATCCCATCACCTTGGAAACTCTCCGACCGTCAGAGTCCATAACAGGGTGGTCTTACCTAAGTGGTCAGAGCCCATGGCAAAGCCAATGTTTTGGTCAGCTGTCAAAGGCCTGAGTCCAAAGCCATGTCAAGGGCAGAGCTGGGGCCATGCCAAGCCAGAGTTGGGTCAGCAGTCACACAAAGGGTCAAGCTGGAGTGAGGAAGCAAGAACCAAGTGCAGTGACAACCAAGTGAAGAGGCAGGAACTTGGGGGTCAGGTCAGTGGCAAGCCTAGCATCTAGCTGCCCACACAACGGATGAGCCCGAAAACAGGAAGCTTTATATCCGCTGGTGTCCAATCAGTAGTCTGCTGCTAGTCACCTGACCCAACTAAGTCCATGGGTATAGCCTCTGGGAGTGGGGCATTAGCCGCATTTCCCTCATTGAACCTCACAGCCTGGGGTTCAGAGGGTAAGACTCTTGCGTGGCAACCTCATCGCCCTCGATTTACCACCCACGGTGCCTGACAACTAACAGAGAGTTTGATTTGCCACAGCCAAGCTTGTAGTCAAATAACTCACAGTCCTTGGCTCTCTACAGCAGGACTTAGGACGTCAAACTGCTTCTAGGGATAGAAATCTGGCCGCTAAAGAGCAGGTCACATTCGGGCAATTTGAAAAGAGTTAGTAATTTTTTTTAATAAATAACATTGATTAATTCCTAGCAGATGGAAACCAAGATGTCATTCTTCTTTCCTCTCCCTTCCACCCCTATTTTTTTTTTGTCTGTCTTTTTTTCTATTCTTTCCTCATTATTTTTGGTGGAGGGGTGGAAATCAATATAAACCACTGCCCTTCGCACTAACGCTTCCTTTGGGGCAGTGTTGCAGTGTATTGCAGTGTATTAGAGGGAGTGGTCCTGCTTTTTAGCAGGGGGTTGGACTAGATGACCTCGTGAGGTCCCTTCCAGCCCTATTATTCTATGATTCTATTGTGCCTACACTTTCCCCAGAGAGGGGACATTCTGCACACTCCTAGGCAGAGACAGTGATGGGTGTGGCTTGCAGGACAGCACCTCCGAGACGGGCTGAGGCACGGTGCAAAGACATCTCTTTTCCATGGGGCTCCAAGCCCCTTCTCCATCTAGGGAGAACCAGCCCAGAACTCCACTGGTTCATCACCCTGGCCTTTCACTTTGGACCACTCAGTGCCTCATACTGAGCTGCTGTCAACTATTCTGGTGCACTCATTCATTTCTAGATGGATTTATAGGCAATATACAGATTCCCTGGGTCAGAGGCCCTCACTAAGAAAACCTTGTTAAGCCACATGAACTCTTTAGTTCTTTTATATCTTTTATGACCCAATGGGTGAGCAGGAAAGAAAAAAAAAAAGCACAGTTTACTATGGGCCTCATTTTTTTCCAACAAATTCTTTCCAGTCTTTTTTCCCCCAGGTTTGCACAGAGGACTAACTTAGAGAGCCCATTCCACAGCAGCCATTTAAGAAACACGCTAGGCTACTGTGAAATAAATTACTGATTTAACAGCCAGGCACCTAAAGATGTAATTGGGCCCCATTTGAGAGCAAATTAAAACAACGTGCATACCAGTCCCCAAGTCTGCAAGGGGTACAGCTAAAATGAGGCTTGGAACGTTTCCAGCGTGCACAAGGTTAGGAGAATCACAGCCTGCTGATCAGCCCAAAGCAGAAAAGAGCCAAAGCTGATGATGGATCAGCTAGGAGAGCTCCTGCCCATGTCATTTGGAGCCAAACTTCCTCCAAGGGGCACATGGGAGAGTGGGGTTGCATTTAGGGTTCTGCTTTGGGCCTGCGATGGGGCAGAGCCCTGCAGGGCAAGGAGAAAAGCCAGGTCTGCAGGATCAAGCCCTCAGCCTGCAAGCTGCTTGAGACAGGTATCTCACATCCGTCTAGCTACCTAGACATGGGCTGCCGCCTCTGTGGGACGTGTGCACGGAGTGGTCTAAGCGTTTGGTGAAGTGCCGTGTACAGTCGCGCAGCTTTGCCCTGCAAGTTCCCGGAGGACGCCAAGAACAGGGGACTAAATGGCAGAGTGGCTGGGTACGTGGTGCAGGCCACATAAGCAAGAGGACATGAGCTGGGGTATGTGGGGCTGCGGTGTATTGAATGAATGAACTATTGGCATTCTGCAGCCGGGAGCCCAACTGCCGAGGGCGGCTTTGTCTAAACCCATGTTCTCCATGTTGTGGAGGAAGAGCTTTTCCAGAGCCCTGTACAAGAAGAGGTGCACTTTAAAGCCATCTCCCCTGGCTGCTGGACAGTTTTTCACAAGACAATGTGGGGTGAGGTGATCTTTTATTAGGCCGACTTCTGTCGGAGAGAGAAACTTTTGAGCTTAAACACCGTAAATATATATTACCGCCTCCACCTTGCCTCTCTTGTATCCTGAGACTGACACAGCTACAATCACACTGCACACAGGGCTTCACAAAGGCACCCACGCCAGCAGACCCTCTTTACCTTCCCAGGCTTGCTCGCCTCGTTTACCCTGTGTGCGCATTAAGGAAAGAAGTTCCCAGACACGATAATTCAGCCCCAAAGCAGGTTTCTGACTATTTCGGTTCTCAGTACATCACTCCTCCATGCTACACTGCTGATGGAGGTGTTAGATGTATCTTCCCATAGTCCATTGGCTACCTAGCCACCCTTAATATCACCTCCAATCCTACCTTGTGCTCTAGGATTGACTGGTTTCTATCTTTCTTCCCTGAGTCCCCAAAGCTGTTGATTCAGGGCAGAAATGGGAGGCTGGCTTTGTTTTCTTTGGATGCTGATTTCTCAGACAGATGTTGATAATCACTTGAGTTGATCAGAGCCTGTATCAAAATACAGCTACCTTGTATTCTAGAGAGAGAGATAAATAACAGCCAGATAGACTCAGCCATTCCCCATCAGCGACAGGGAGTCTAGTAAAATGACTTTGACACGGGGACCTCTGCCTAGCAAAAGGAAAACCAAACAGCCGGTGTTTATGTGCTTTCCAGGGAGTTGTTCACTTCCGCTATATGAAACCAACGGTAAGCGGATCTGAAAACTGGAGGCTCCTCGCCTCACAGGTAACAGAGGACATGGTGACTAAACTCAGCACCTGCAGGCCCTTGGTGACAAATAGGGCATGCGGAAATTCTCAGTGAGTCCTTGGATCCCTTCACACTACAGCCCAGGAGACCTTAATATGGCATAATCACCTAGCTAAACACACAGTTTTGTTCTCATAAATTGAAAGAAGCTAATAAAGACTCTTTAAAGAACAGTCTGGACCCAAAACACCACAGAAGGCATTTAGGGAAGGGACAGTTGGGTTTGGTTGTTCCAGGTCTCAAGAAACTGAAGATCTTTGGAAGACAGAACAGTAGGTAACCACCAAAGCTGGGAGTGGATTGGGGACAGGAGGAAAGAGGTAGGACAAAAGAGATTTGCTTCTGGATTAACTCTTCCACTTCGCCCCTTCTCCCATTCCCCATTCACTTTTCTTTGCTTTTCCTGAAGAGGACAAAGGATGCAAACAAGTGTCCAGCTGAAAGGAAAACAAGAAAAGCCTAAAATTAAGCGAAGTAGTAATCAGGAGAATAGCTGAAAAATGAAAGTGCAGGATGGGAAAAGAAAGAAAGAAAGAAAGAAAGAAAGAAAGAAAGAAAGAAAGAAAGAAAGAAAGAAAGAAAGAAAGAAAGCAAGCAAGCTCAGGTATTCAAGGCTTCCTGTTGCCTAAGTGAAGCTGTCATCTGATTGTTTCTAATTTTTTCTAATTTCCCCTCTCTGAGTGAGCTAGTCCCTGATAGATTGGCAACAAATGAGACTTTATAGAAGAAAATCTTAGGATCTGAATTTTCTCTGCCCCACCAATAAGAATGGTCATGCTGGGTTAGCCCAATATGATGTCTTCTAACAGTGGCCAGTACCAGATCTTTGGGATGATCTGAATCCAAACATTATGGTTGTCCCTTAAATCCATACTAGGTCAATTAAAATGCCTACATCCACCTACTCCAAAATTTTGGGTTTGGGTATGAATCCCGCAGCTTAGTTCCAACTGCAGATGGTAGACAATGGAGCAAAAGAGACCCCTGTGCCCAATTCAACCCTCATTGATGCCGATAGCACCTAATGGGTTTGCAAGGGTGTGGCTGAGGGCACAATTATATTTTTAGAACTGGATTCAGAACTCCTATTTGGGCAGTGCAAAAGGATAGGCTTGACTAGTGTTGGTGCAGAACTTGATACCATAATAATCGTTGCCATTGGTTCTATTTCATATACTAAGCACAAAAGGCTCTGTTTTAAGTGAGGGAATGGTAGGGTGACAAGAACTGGGAAGAGCCAAGAAATTCAAAGCAAAGGCCTGGCTCTCTGTCTGGAAATCTCACTGTTTTGGAAAGAAACAAAAATACATTAACACGAGGTAAGAAAAGAGAAGGGTGGATTTCTTGCTAAAGTTCCTCAATTTTCCTCAACATTATCCAAAGAAAGGGGAGCCGGGGGAGTGGAAGGGGTGCTCTACGGAAAGGTTTCAAATTTGTTTTTCTTTCATTCAAGGGACCAAATCTGCTCCATTGAAACAGTTCTGGTGTCTTGGATAAAGACTACTAGGGTATGTCTACACTAGAAAAAGTTAAGTCAACTTTGTTAAGTCGACTTAATAAGGTCGACTTAAAGTCAACCTTATTAAGTCGACAACGAAGTGGACTAACTAGACTTAAAGTTAAGTCGACTTAGTGGATCCTGTAAAACTGAGGTGATACAACATGCCTTCCAGGAGTTTGTGACGATGAAGGAACACCTGAATGCTTTGTGTTGGCAGGCCTGGCTAAGGGGTGACAATTATAATCTGTAACTACCTACATGGGGAACAAATATTTAATAACAGGTTCTTTAATCTAGCAACGAAAGCTACATCACGATCCAATGTTGCTACATCACGATCCAATGGCTGGAAGCTGAAGTTAGACAAATTGAGATGGAAAATAAGGCATCAGGGAGGGTAATTAATCACTGAAACAACTTACCAAGGATTCTCCAGCACTGACCATTTTTAAATCAAAATTGGGTGCGTTTTCCTCAGGCTCCAGAAAAAAAAGGGATTCAGGGCACAGGCCCTGTGCCTGTCCCCACCCCAGCACCTCCTGGCTGTTCCTTCCCCAGGCCATGCGGCACATGCCGTGGCCCAGATTCCGACTCCTCCCCACTCAGGGGTCCTGGGTCTCTCCATCGGGGCCCATGGCCTGCACCCCAGTCTAGTTCTGGGCTCCAGGCAACACCCAGGGGCTTTGCACCCTGGCCCGGTCCAGCTCCTGGCCCCAGGCCCACGACCTGGCCCAGAAAGCTGTTGGGTCCAGGGCTTGCTCACCCTTCGTGCCCAGCTCCCCTTTGCCCGCCCTCTTGTCCAGTGGGGCCCATCCCCACTAGCGCTTACCCCACACAGCCACCTAGGCCACAGAGGGAGGGATTTAAATTTCCCTCCCCTTCTCTCGGCCTGGGCTACCTGCTGCAGGGTGGGAGGGGCCAGCAGGTAGCCACTGCTCCCAGGTGGAGCTCAGGGCAGGCAGGTTGTGTGCACCCGTGTGTGCCAGGCTCACAGCTCACGGCACCGGCTGGCACATTCGGGGCCCATGCCCTGTGTCCCCAATGCCAGCGACGCCCCTGGTTTTCCTGCAGATCTCCTCTAGGAATTCTCTGAGGGCAGTTCTCTAGCCTACGGTAACCAGGCGTTCTCGGGTGCCCTGTGGGTTTGCAAACATGGTCTAAGAAGGTTCTGGGGCAGGCGACCAGCCCCAGACACGGCCTCTTTCTTCTCAAGGTGGATTCAGCCAGATGGCAGGTGTTACATGTTTGGAAAAATTTTCCCCAACTGGAAAAACATTCGCGCAGGCAACTCTGCCTCGGAAGGGCTGTTTGCTTTTCCTTGCTTTGCGAGACTAGGGACTGTGCGAGATGCTGGAGTTACTCATTAGTTAGTGCTGTCTAGTGTTTAGCCAGACTGAGGGAAGGCCAGGGCTGTACAGCTGAGGCGTTGACGAAAAGCAACTATAAAGGCAAGCGTGCGATACAAGGGCATGAGCACAAAGTACCTGTGTGTTGAGATGGAAAAAAGGTAAAATATTGGGAGGTGGGGGGGACAACTGGCTGGGAAACAGGCAGGGCCTAAGAACAGGCCTGGAGATGCAGTGAGGATTTGGATATGAAAACACAGCAGCTGGTGAAGGAAGCACTCAGAGCGGCACAAACACTTCTTTGCCGCCAGAGAGGTTTGGAAGTAGACTCCTGGTTCTGGGTTGCTCTGCGCACCCCCAAGCCTGGGAGGGGAAAGCAACCCCCAGCCAGAATTCTAATGAAAACTGCAGCATGTCATTAATAGAAAACAATCCCAGCCAGTTCTTCCAGCCACATGCTGCTCCATTCAAATAGCAGCAACACGGGGCTGTTCTTAGGGCCCGCGGGTGCATCCTCACCTGGCCTTACTAGTGGAAAAGCTGGGGCTGTATGAGGTCGGGTTTGCGCAGGGCCTGCCCTACCTGCACATGCAAAAACCCAGGGGCATTTGGAACAGTGCTTTGGTTAGCAGTCCTCTTTACTGCGGCCGGCAAATTCATCAAGGCTGGATTGTTTGGCTGAATTCTTTCCTACACTGTCTCCTGACTCCCCTTTGTTGTCTGAAGGTAAAAGCTGCTCTTTTGTGCTCCCAAATGTAACTGCCAGATGGATCCCAGAAAGGGCCACACCTCTGCTGGCCTAGCTCCACTGTCCTTACTGGAGCTCAACCAGCTGAGAATTAGGCCTGAAATATTGGTTTAACTCCTCAACTCCCTCTAACAAAACACGAATGTGGTGCAGAGGGGAACCCTTCTCCTTGGGGTGAATCTCTAGCATGGATCGTTTGCCTTCTAATTTTGGTGGTATCTACTGCACATACACACCTGGGCAGTGTCCCGCTACCTCCTTGTGGCTGGAACCTTTCCCTACCACAGTGAAAGGCCCTGGCAGTTCCCTGGTGCTGGAGACTCTCCCTCTTGTCCCGCCCCTGCCAATCTTGCGGCTGCGAAAGGCCCCAGTGGTAGTGGGCGTCGGAAGCCTTCCCCTGCTTTCTCCCTCTTCCCAAGCCCTTCGCTAGCACGTGTAGCGACCTGCCGCTGAGTGGACTCAGCCTGCTTGGAGTGACGTGTATGCCACGTGCTGCTGCCCGTGGTGTGCGTTGGAGATGTAGTCCCAGTGTGAGGACTGCAGAATACGGCTGTAAGTGAATCACAACATACCCAGTTAAACTACGCCTCTTTCTCTATGTGTGTCCCCTCGTTACACACGTTTAAAACCATCGAGCCCCACTCTAACTGTACTAAACCTGAACCGTAGCAGAGCTGTAGACGACAGTGTGCATGAGACATTTTTATGACCGGGAATACAAGGAAAGGTGTGTGTCAGGATCATTATTCACCTCTGATGACTGCAGAACCAGCACTCGAGGAGTTGGAAAGGCAGAACTGAGAATGGGGATGACACAGCCTGGCACAGAGTATTCCCATCTCCTTGCGCTGCCAGAACAAGCTATTTCCCTGTATTAATGACAGGTGAAATAACAGGGTTTTTAAAATAACGTTAAGAATTTGGTAGCCTGCATGAAAAAAAATAGCAGTTTTTCTTTGTGGATACTAAACATTCGTGCTCCTTCTCATGATTGGTATTCATAGCCACTGTCCAGTGCCATAGATGCGCATAGCCCCTGACAGACACAGACAAAAGGGAGTCCCCTGCCAGCTTGGATTTACCATTTATGAGCCAGATTATTCCTGCCCCTGGTGTACAAGGAAGGGGAAAGCCAGTCTCTCTCTATATCCTGCAACATTAAGGCACAGAGAGGTGAACTGACTTGCTCAGCATCATACTGCAGATCTGTGGTAGAGCCAGGAACAAAACGCAGGTTTCCTGCACCCTAGGTGTATGCTTTAGCCCAGTGTTTTTCAAACTTTTTTCCTTGGGACCCAGTTGAAAAAAATAATTTATGCCCGTGACCCAACAATTACATCTTTGAGCAACGCGTTCCCGTCTTTTGGTGGTGGCGAGAGGGGTGCCGTGACCCAGTCTGCGACCGTCCTGGGCCTGACCCATGGTTTGAAAATCACTGCTTTCACCATCTGATCATCCTTCCCCTCAGAGAATGGTCCTCCAGACAGCCCGTGGATATCAAAATGATAAGCAGGTTAGAAACACTTAGCCTCGTGCCAGACTCTATGCAAAACAGATTTCTCTTACCTGCTGCCTCCTCCTGTGTGCTATGGCTTCCTGTTTGACTGTGCTGAAGGTGAATTATGGAGAAATCAAAGCTGAAACACAGACATATAATGGTGTAAACCTACAAGAGAGAAATTAAGGGCAAGATTTCAAAAGCTCCCCACCCCCTTTTTTTTAAAAATTGGGGCTACCAGGTGCTGAGCACTTTTGAAAATCTAGACTGAAAGGATTTGCCCAAGATCACCCAGGAGGTCTGTAGCAAAGCAGGAATTTAATCCAGATTTCCTCAGTCCCCTGTCTAGTGCCTTAATCACAATACATTTGCACATCTCACCAATTTCATATTTGGATGCTTCAAAATTAAGCAATGTGATTTAAACAGTGAAGCCACAGTACAGTATTATCTTAGACGTGCTGAGATTCTTAGTTCCAGTCTGCTTAGGTTATTCACCTGCAGGACTTTCCCAGCTAACTTCTGCTTCCGTAAACTGGCTCTCATTCATTTCAGCAGTAGAATGCATGATCAAGGTGTGGGCATACCATGGATTTATTATATAGAGACAATATGATATTTTCTGTCTTACTGTCTGTCCCTTTCCTAATGGTTCCTAACATTCTCTTAGCTTTTTTGACTGCCACTGCACACTGAGTGGATGTTTCGGAAAACTATCCACAGTGACTCTTTCTTTATATAGCAGATTGCATCATGGAATGGTCCGCCCAAATACCCAGAGAAAACCTGCTTCAGTACAGAAATAAAACCTCCTGTGGCCACACACCACTCAATGTCACATGCCACCCCCACAATGGAACCCATACAGGATATCATCAAGCAACTACAACTCACACCCGATGAAAGAAACCTTTCTTGAACCCCCACTTCTGGACTTCAAGCAACCCCCTGACCTCTCCAAGTTCATCATCAGAAGCCAGCTCCCCACAGGCCAAGACACATAACTCAAAGCCTGTGGCCTTGCCAGAGCAACACATGTAAAACATGTAGATTTTTCTCCACCGTTACAATGATCAACCCCCCCCATGCCACACTTTCTAAGATCTATGGATCCTACCCATGCCTGGAGGTCAGACTAGATAATCACACTGATCCCTTCTGACCTTAAATTCTATGAGTTTATGAACCTATCACAACATATGGTGCATCTGATCAGCTGCCCTAAACGCCCCATCAGCAACTATGTGGGTGAAACTAGACAATCAGTCCACTCTCCAATGAACTCACAAAGATAAATAATAAAAAGAAAAAAAAACCTTATTTCCTGTGGGTGAACACTTCACAAAGCCATTACTTTATATTTGACCTCTCAGTCCTCCTTCTCAAAGGAAACCTGCACACTTCCAAAAGAGGAGCCTGGGTGTTTAAATGTATTAGTCTGCTAGACACTAAAAATCAGATTGAAGAGACACTGGATTTTGGCTTATTGCAACCATTTATAACCCACAAACACCCTCTTTTTGTCCTATGACTGCAGAAATGTTAACCGATCACTCTCCCTTGAATGGTGCCTTACAATATGTGCTAACAATTTATGCTAAACTTTCCCAGATCGGAACCAGAGCTCTGTGTGGTTCGAAAGTTTGTCTCCTCACCAAGAGAAGTTGGTCCAATAAAAGCTATTACCTCTCCCACCTTGTCTCTCTAATATAGATCTCATCATTTTGTATGTATAGTTGGGATTATGGACTCCAAAACGCATTACTACTTTGCATTAATCAACATTAAATTTCATTTACCATTTTGTTGCTTGGTCACCTAGTTTTGTGAAGTCCCTTTGCAACTCTTCACAGTCAACTTGCCACTTAACTATCCTGAGTAGTTTTATATTGTCCGCAATTTTTCCCACCTCACCATTTACCTTTTTTCCATACCATTTAAGAATATTGAACACACAAGAACTGCAATGATTATGAGCTAGCGCAAAATACTATTTGAGTCAGTAGGAAAAATCCTGACACTTCAGAACAACTCCATGACATTCACTGGAATTCACAGAATTTTGCAATAAATCTCATGGTAACTATAATTATGGTACGTCACTCCAGTATAAAAGTTTTACTTCTATAATGACATGTAACTACCTATAACTTTCTGCACATGTCCTTGCAAATTACTGGGTAATTATATGAAGCAGATTCAAAAATAAATACCACGTGACTTTCCCTCATGTTGAAAAGAAGTCACTGCGGAGAAAACAGGGCTGATTCTAGACCAGGGGGAAGGAGACATGCGAGACTCCTAAATTATACATCTATATCACTGCACAATTCAAAAATCCCACTACAAACTCACGCATTTAGCCCTTGGTATCTCTGACCGACAGACACAAATAAAAGACGGTTTGTCCCTGAGACCATGCGTTTATCCTCACTCTTCATACTTGTGTCCTTACGCGATAAAATAACAAAACTTTAAAAGGACCAAATTGAAATATAACCAGAAGCCGCAAGACCAAATGAAGCAGTGTGGCACTAAGCCGCACTGGAGTTTACTTCCCGTTGCTCTCTAGACCCCACCTCTGGCCAAAAGAAAGAGGGGCGGGGAGAGCTGTCCCTATCTGACACCAATGGGGCCCTGCTGACACTCCACTGGGGCTGAGTAACCCCCCGAGTTCCAGGTCTTATCTCTCATGTCCCAAATCTGCCATGTGCATCCATGTTCCTTCCACTAAATAAGGAAAGGGGATAATATTATACTGCTATTAACATGCTTTACAAAGGTGATGTCCATGAACCCTATTTTACAGAGGGGGAAACTGAGGCACAGAGAAGGCCAGTGATTTACCGAAGCTCAGAGGGCGAGTCAGTCGCAAAGATATCAGCAGCATTCCCGTGTCCTAAATCCCAGTGCCCTACCCGCTGTAAAACATTGCCTCAGAGAGGCTGTTTACACATTGCCACCTATCATGTTAGAAACAGATAGGGTGTGTCTACACTGGTAACGTAGGTCGACGTAAGGACGCTGGATCCAGAGTCTGCAGCTTGAACCCATTTCCAACTGGTCTCCTTTAAAGCAGCCTGTTCGTTTGTCCTGTTTGCATCTCCTTTTCCTTCTGCTTCTCCAAAGGTTTTGCAGCAAAGCTGTCTTCCCAGGAAGCCCAAACCTGATTTTTAAATGACCTTTGAAAACAGAGGTTAAAATATGCCATTTTCTGCACCAGGCCCCGAGGAAACAGGAGGGAAATTAACGAGACCATAGATGTCAGCCTTCAAAGGAATAAGTTTGTTTCAAAGGAAAATTCTGCCTTTGTCTTGTGAAGTTGAGTTTATGTGTATATAAAAACCGCAACCCCCAGAGGCACGGGGTGTGTGGGGGTGGGTGTGTGAAGGGCAAATTAAAGTGATTCAACTCCAGCGTGCTGGGAACACTTGGTACCTGAAGCTTGAAACAAAACCACAAATAATAATAAAAAGAAGCTACCCAGAGGTATATTTCAACACACACTTCATGGAAATAACCAGTAGAGACTGGCCCGATGGGGGAGCAGGCAGTATGCAGGGGCCAAGACCCTTTGGGCTCTGCTGAAGAGTAGCAAAGAAGGCTGCAGCCGTGAAAGCTCTGAAGAGAAAAGGAGCACAAGGTAGTAATTAGCGAGGCAGCGTAGTCTAGTGGATAGAGTGAAAGCCTGGGCCCAGGGGAACTGTTCACTCTCTGCGTCTACCCTGCTGTGGGACTCTGGGCAAGTCACTTCAGTTTTTGTGACTGTTTCCCGTTTGGGGCAGGAACGTCCTGGAAAGCCCCAGTTTGGACCAGCACAGAACTCGGGGGGTGGCTGAGCCTGCCGCCGGGATGGTAGGACTGAAGTGCAGGACAGGGGGCTCTGGAGAGGGGGCAACTCGTGCATCACCTCCCCACTGCATGATTGACAGCAGCCCAGAACTATTAGACACTGACTCTATGAGTATTGAAAGCCCACAGAATAATATTTATGTTTAGGGTGTCGGACGAGTCAGGGACACAGGTTATGGGTGGCAGCAGGTGCAGAAATGCCAATGCTGGATGGGACCGGTATGATCCTCTAGCTGACCTCCTGTCTGACACCTGCACAGACCAGGGCGGCATTAACGCCAGTAGAGAGCACCCAATGATCCTCCCCCAACAGTCTCCGGATCCTGCATTCGGCATCACAGAGCCGATCCCCAGATGCTATAAATGGACACAGCTGTATTGTAGTCAATGGAACACTATCGACATACACTAGCTGAGGACCCAGCCCCAAAACAAACTGTGCCCATGGATAATGAAGATATTGCTGCGCAGGCCGTATGCAATTAACCAGCCTTTTCCCAGACAAGTTCTTCGTTTGGGAAGCATTTCTGCTTTTGCCTTACGGAGAGCTCCATCAATAGATTATCCCCATTCAGATTATCTGCCCTGACGCCTAGGACTCAGAAAAACAACCACTGCACTTGCTGAAACGCATCACAGACATGGGGACATGGGCACCGCAGAGCACCAATGCCGTCAGGTCTGGCTTGTCCCTTCAAACAACAGAAGTGAGGCATTTTCATATAATCTGGAGCAGCTCTTTGAAGAATGAAGGTTGATGAGAACCCATTGGTGAAAAAGAATCTTCATTGGTTTGGTTTGATTTGGTTAAGGTTATGTTCTTGGGATACTGAGACACCAACAATGAGCTGTTGATTTCTGACAAAGTGGGGAATCAGCTCATCGTTGGTGGCTCAATATCCAGGGAAATACGACCCTCTTCCTCACTCAGAACCTGAGATAGGAAGAGAAGGGAAGTGGTGACAGTTGCTGACTGAGACAGGCACCAGCTATCCAGGGACTGGCTGGAGGGAGACATTTTTGTGGATTGGGGTTCAATGTTACTACATTGGATCTGCTTTTGTGCTAGGTTTGGTCCACCAAGAAAAAGGCTTTGTTGTCTTATCGAGGCCTTCCCTTGACAAGTGAATAGCACAATTGCGAGGTGTTCTCAAGGTACCAAAGACAGTAACAAGCAAAGAATATTTCAGATTCTTTCTCTCACTTCCAGGCCTGGCTTGGAAACACTCGCAGAGTTCCAAAGCTCTGAATTCTAGAAAAGAAATTGCTGAACAACTAAACGAAGGCAACTCTTTACTTTCCAATCCCCTGCCCTGATCCTCAGTTGCTGCAAATCAACAAAGCTTCACTGAAGCCAGTGGATCTGCCCTGATTTACACCAGGCCCTATGTGTATAAACATTTCAGTTGCACACCACAAGAAATTGTGTCTGGCCTTAGAGGCCAGGGAAAGGGATAAAGGAATAAAACATTTGTGAGTTGATTGGACAGGGGAACGTATTGGCATCCATCTTATAAAGAGCAAACAGGATGCATACATTATTGTTGCCTTTGAGCAAAAGCAGAGCAAGCGGTGACTGTTTATTCCCCGAATTGCTGGAATATTTACTCTGCCATTGAACAACCCTACCGATGCCCTGCAGCGCATTTACCTCAGCATTCTGAACAAAGTCTCCAAAAGAGTTCAGAGGAGAGACGGAAACTAAGCCAGAGCTTGGCCAGGCTTCGATTAAAAGCTGGCCCTTAAGAGGTGGATCAGTATTCATTCTGTATGTGAAACGCACAGCTGCACTTAAGGCAACACACTGATTTTTAAAAAGGAAGGCAAGTTCTCCCCAAAGGTGCTGGGTTGAGGGCCCCAGCGTCACCTGAGGAACTGTCCCCAATTCTCTGTTTACTTGCAGGTGCAGCACAGGCGGTAAAGGCCTCTCCTGTGCTGCTCATTCCTGTAGACCCTCCTCTCCAGATCAAACCAGATGGAAAGGCTCTTCAGTGAGACTGTCTAACAACGTCAGGTCTGAGAGAGGGTGGTGCTAAAATATCCGAAATATAATTCCTTTCCCCAAGTTCAGAGACTGTTCTGGTTGCATGGTTAAGCCAGAGTCAGGACATACTAATGGGACAGGAGCCTGAAACATCTGCAGCTGTTTTGAACACCCAATTTTGAAGGCTCCACCCACTCATGCCAGCCGTGGTGTTTTGCACCCAACTCTGCCAAAAGCAAGCCTTTGTCTGCAAGCGAGTTCTTCTTTATGTCCACCCTGGAATGAACTGAGTAGGGCCTTCGCTCTACTGAATGACTGAAACGGAATCAACAGAGTGGACAAACAAGCCGTGCAAATCTGCTAGCATGGCTTGTGTTTGCTCAGACATTTTTTCACCGCAGCTGTCAGGAAGTTCGTCACTGCACCTTCGGCCCCATTTTCACAAGGAGCCGATGCCTGCAGCTCTCCACTAGCCACAGCAGCCAACCCGGTCTGCAACCCGCAGCCGCTCTTCTCCAAGTTCATTTGATAGCTGTGACCTCTGTGTTATCTCTGATTTTCCTCCCCCAGGACTGGTTGGGTGTGCGCACCGAGTAAGCCCACTCTCTGGGTTACACACCCGGCCGTGCGGCACTACAGCATAGACAGCCAGATCCCAAGGCCCCTGACGTCAATGGGAGTCTTTCCATTGATTTCAATAGGATTTGGATCATGAGGTATTCATATGGTGCCCATAATACTACCTGAGCACCTCCCAAGCTTTAAGGTAATTATCCTCAGGGCCGGTCCAACATATAGGTGACCTAGGCAGTCGCCTAGGCGCCAGGCTTTAAGGGGCACCAAATTAAATGGAAGAGAATTTTTTACTCTTTTAAAAAAATATATTAATATGTTCTGTCTTATAACATGTGGAGAAGGGGCCGCCAAAATCTTAGTTCGCCTAGGGCGCCAAAAACCCTTGGGCCAGCCCTGATTATCCTCAAAACACCCCCTGGGGTGGGGCGAGGCTATTATACCAATTATAGAAAGGGGAAACTGAGCTTCCCAGGCCCAGTATTGCAGTGCCCAACTGATTTAGGAGCCTACCTATCTTTCCCAAAAAGGATTTAGGCACTTAGAAGCCAAATTCCCAATGACAGTAGATAGGGTATTAGCTCCTGAGTACCTAAATCCCTTATGAAAATGAGCTTTGGGCTCCTAAGTCAGTTAGGTGTTGAAATGCTGAGCGCAGCGCTGCCTTGAGACCGTTAAAAAGCCAGGCCAGAGAGACTAAGGCCCAGCTCCACATGGAAATCAATGGGCGTTAAGAAACTAAGTGACCTGAGGAAGTCTGGGCTAAAGGAGGAAATGGCACTGAAATGTCCCAGGTGCTAGACAAGCACACTAACCACTAGACCATCCTTCCTCAAGCAAGTTCTTATTTCTGTGACTCCACTGGTACAAAGTGCAATGCTCCTTGCTTCCTTTACAGAGCGCGGCGCTCTGCAGAGCTGGTGGGAAGAAAGGCCCTTGCCCCGAAAAGCTTCTAATCTACTCTGTAGACAGAATAGAATAGGTGCAGGTAATGAACGAAACAGCAGGGAAGGACGGGTTGGACAGCAATGTTCTGCAGGGGGCCGAGTTGGGTGTCAAGTCATAAGTGGAGAGGAAAAGACCATTGTATTCCAAGCAGGAGACGCTGAGCGTCTCATCTGCTTCCCATCCCTTCTCCACGGCTGGTAAGAAGATACACTTGTCAACCTCATTGGCCTCACCATGGAAGAAGAGAGGTTGGAGGGGACCTTGAAGGCGGGTGAGTTGGTTAATGGCCCACAGCAATGCTAAGAACGGAGAGGAAGCGAAGACGGTGGCAGCCAGCTGAAACCGTGGGCGGGGCGGGGAGTTCCCTTGGCAGGATGCATGTAGCGTTTATCCAGGACACTGGGCTGACACTGTGTTTTTGGAAAGAGTGCCAAAGGATCTTAAACAGCCACATGTAGTCAGAACCTTTTGTCTCCATCTATCCCACAAGATGACATCTCCAGTATCCAAGCGCTAATGGATTTCACACATTGGGAATAGCACCCCTACTGCACCACCACCAGCAGGAGGGAAACAGCTATGATTGAAGCAGCAAGAACTTGACCAATATCTTTGCAGAGTATTCCCTACCCTGCAGGAAGAGGCCTGCAAACTTGGCTTGCCTGCAGTTAGCATGTGAGAGTTACAGAAGAACTCTGAAGTTTCTCTCCAAAGCTTCCTGGCAGCCACCAACTCAGAGGCTGGGGGGAGGAGGAAAGAAGAAATTCAAAAACACTCTTTCCCCTGTCAGAGGAGCACACTGGAAACAGCTCTGTCTGCCAGATCTAGCAGCTCAGCCAGCCGCACAACTCAGCCATCCAGGATCAACAAACTCCACGTTCTGTATTCTCACCAGGGCCAACATTATTACTGCCACAACTTAACACCTGCGATCTCAGAAAACAGCCCAGCTGAGAAGGCTGCACTGAAAAACGAGACAGCAAGTGCGGTGAATGGCGAAGGACGGACAAGAAAGCCTGGAGGCTGCTATAGAACTGGGCGATCGCACCAATAATTTGGCTGAGGCAAACTCTTTCCATTTCATTATATGTGGAAAAAAATCCCTGCAGTGCACAGATGGGCAGGAGAAGGGGCATGGGAAGGAAAGGGACCGGTTTTCCTTTCAACATTTCAGACTTCTGCTCTTGGATCAGACAGAATTAATGGCTGTCCCGTCCTAACCAACTACTGCTACTGAAATGCAACGTTGGATTGTGGAGACTCCCCACACTGACCTCTCCACAGACTCAGTGCTGGGGGAAGGGAGGGCATTGGACAGGTCATCGGGAAGATGATGCTCTGTGGCGTATTCATTGGCATCAGCAAGACCACAGAATATCTGTGAGAACCACCTCTTCTCTGGCTTCCCTGGTTCTCCCCTCTCCAGCCCATATCTGCCATCATCAGCTTCCTCTCCCACTTCACCAAATGTTCCTCAAAGCCCTCACCTGGCTTTTTCTCCTTATCATGAAGGCTAGAACTGTCCTCTGTTACCCTCGAGAACAGCCTAGCTCCCTCCTCTTTGGAGCACCCCTTCAAGTAGTTGAAGGTTGCTATCAAATCTCCCCTCAGTCTTCTCTTCTGTAGACTAAATAAGCCTAGTTCCTTCAGTCTCTCCTCATAAGTCATGTGCCCCAGCCCCCTAATCATTTTGTTGCCCTCCGCTGGACTCTTTCTAATTTGTCCACATCCTTTCTGTAGTCAAATGGCAGAGAGAAAAATAGAACCCAGGTCTTCTGAGTCCCCGTGCTCTGCTCGCTGGGTCACCTTACCTCCCACAAAGGGGATGCACAGTGGTGGGAAACAGCAGCAACTGCCCGTCTCTAGCCTATATATCACTCCTGCGGCATGGGTGGGAACAAGGCAATACGTGCATATAATGCTGCTCTCTCAGAGCCCAAATGAGGATGCTCCCGGCAGATCTCACCCGATGGGCCTGCATGGGGTTTTAAGTTTCCCTGTGGTTTGTGGAGTTAGTACAGACTATACCGACCAGGAATTGAGCTGGTACAATTACCTGGAACCTGGATTGGCAAATGAAAGAGACTGGCAATGCAAGCAGTGTAAGTGAGGTTTTCCAGCCAATTTGGTTAATCTCCCTCTCTGACCACTGTGCTGGGAGGGAGGAAGTTTAGTTCTCAGAGTTGTTTAATTGGCAATTCTTATAAAAATGGGGCAAAGGCCAGGAGTGATCACTTGCAAGCAGCCTCTTAGATGGGTTCCACATAAGGAAACTCAGGTAAACACCAGGCAGTGGTAATTATTCTGATCGCTGGAGTGAATTATACACTCTCTGTCTTCTTGATGATCATCTTGCCATTCCAGAAGAAGAATGGTTTCTCCCTGCTGCTGGCTCTTAAAAGAGAAACCCCAGCTGGGTGTGTTTTGACACAGTGGAACTGATCTGCCAGGGTTCACGTTTCAAAACATCCAGCTTTCTAACTGGACCAAAGCATATTCCGAGACATCAGATCACAGAGGCTGGTATGTGCTAACGTTCAGACTAAAATGGCCATCACCCAAGTGGTAATTATAGTTCGTTTAGACTGTGAATAAAACTGTGTGTCACACAGATACCCATAAAATTGCAGCATCTGCAAGCAACGGTTTACTTTTAATTATCTTTAACGTTCCATTAGCCAACAAAACATAAGCAGTTACAGAGGCTTTGCAGCTCGGCTGCCTGTAGGGAAAATAATTGCTTTTTCTGCACACGAGGTGGGTGGGCCACACAGGCTGGCTGAGATAACAGGACAAAGTAACAGGTAAAGACCACAGAGGGCTGAGTCACTGTGGCATCTGCAAATCAATCGATAAGAGGCCGCAGCAGACAGAGGAACAGGAATGAATGGAGGAAAAGAGAAGATCAAGTCACATAAGGATTAAGTGTTTTCCTCCCACCTCTGATCTCACAGGTTACACCAGGGGAATTATAGTGCTAATCAGGGGATGGCGGGGAATCCTTGAGAGGGTCCATAAATGCTGTTGCTTGGTCCATGATGTTTAGAGAGAACTGGGTGGCTGAATGGATTAGCACTGGCACTTCTGTTGCCGTCTTTCACCACTGGTTTGACTCCAGTCTGTTGTGACCACCCAATGACAGGCCTCGACAAATCTGTTTCTGGTTGCCATGGCTACCAGTTTTAGTAGCCTGTCTCCTAGCTCCACTGCAGAAATGTAACGGAGACATGACCCCTGGTGACCAAAAGTAAAATTGCTGGCGCCTAGTTGTGAGCCAATTTTGTCAACCCCTGCCCGATGATTGTCCAATGGTCTACACAAAACTAGTGGGAGCCCTTATTCCAGTTCACAGAGCACAGCCATCTGCATTCTGAACCTCCCAACTACGACCTCAGCACAGATGCTAAGGTTGAACGAGTCCCTGAAGACTGGACTATCCAATGCAGCAGTACCGGTCATGGAGGCTAGAACTGTTATCTGAGCTGCAACTTCTGATGCACAATATAGGGCTCCAATCATCTAGCACTTTACAAACAGAAAACCACCAAAGAAGAGGGGGTAGAGAAATGTAATTCATTCAATAAGAACGACGAGAAGACCCAGAACAAGTGGAGATTTAAAGGTTTGATGTGGAAAAGACATTTTAAAAGTTGGGCGCGTGTCCTTTCTTGATGATAGGGAGAGAAAGACTGAAGGATTTTAGAAGGGAAAAAGGGGGGTGAAGAGCAGCAATTTTGCTTGTTCTTTACCTTAGAAATAGTAGGAATGTCGTGTCTGAACACCTGTGGACATCATGGTGTCTCATTGATGGTTCTGTTAGATGAAAGGTAAAGCTGGGGGAACAAATGTGAATAAAATTAGGGCTGACCAGAGCCCTCACCAAACTCACCAGTTGCTGTCATAGATAGTGTGCCACAAACCATCCTGCAACACAGTTGGCTCATGCAGGGCAGCTAGGAGCTGGCCATGTTCTAACCCTGTCCCCCTCAGTCTGCAGTCTATACCTCACACTCAGACCCACCTACATGCTGTGCTAAACCATTATTTAACTGCAGCAGAGGAATTCCCTGCTTCACTGCCTTCCTCCAACTACAGGGGAGACTCTCTTCCCCGGCGTGGCCTCTATACACCTCTGTGGAGGCATAGTGAGGCTGTCAGAACACCACCAAGGGCAGGAAGAAAATTCCCTTAGAGCTGGCACAGTTTTGGGCTGAATGTAACCAGCTCTACACAGACCCACCTTGCCAGGGACCAGGAGGCAAGCTAGGGGGAGAAGCAGAGGCGTGTGGGGTATGCCTGTGTAATGTATGGTGCTACAGAGATGTCGGACAGCTACAAAGCCCATCTGCCGGGCGTCCGCACTTCACAGCACAAAGGGTGAAGTTGTTACATGCTACAGCTGGCTCAAGATCCCTCGCTGAGACTAAGCTTCTAACACCAATGTTTTTAAACAGGGCAGCACAGCTCGCTGCAGTGTTTTGAGAGGGGAAACCAATTTAGGAATCCTCGCATGCATCAACACATCCCACCTGTCCCCTCTGGGGTTGACACTTAAAGGGGAAATTATTTGTAATGATCTGTTAGCAGTTTGCTCCAGATTAATGCAGCTTGCATAATGTTACCTCCCTCCTTGTTGGGTTCAGCAACAACAAAGAGCATTCCAGGGACTGAAGCAGCCAAGCGCATTGGGACTTTAATAGGAGATTCTCTCTAGCAGGCTCAATTCTTTTGGGATATGGCTGCTCACGCTAGTCACCCGGTGGTCTCCAACCTTTCGTCAGCAGATGGTGCAACGTTCATAGGTTTCAATGGCAGCTGCTCTTCAGAAGTAGATTGCGATCTACTGGATGGGGACCATGAGTGGTGAAAACCCCTCAATGGCTCCGCTTTGGGATTTCTTTTTAGGTTTACAAAGAGTATTTCTCTTTGGCAAACTTATGGCCTTGTCCAAAGCCCACTGAACCCAGTGATTAAACTCCTGGTTCCTTCAGGGGCCTTTGCATTAGGCCAGACAGGCACACACACAGACTAAAACGGGAATTTAATGATTTTCTGATGGAAAATGCAGTTTCTGCAAAATCCCAAATCAAAATATTTCATTTTGTTGAACTGAACCCAAACTTTTAGTTTTGAATCAGTTCAAGAAAACATTAAACTGCATTTCCCTATCATGCACATGCCCTGGAGCCCAGACACTCACCTGGAGTCTGAGGAGAGAAAGAGAAGATCAAGGAAACTAAATCCTCACAGAGAGGAACTGAAGCTCTGCAGCAAGGAGAAGTAAAATACCCGCCTGAGGGCTGTGTCTGCTTGCCTTTCTCAGATTTAAAGGCCCAGCTACCAGGAAAACATTCTGGGAAAGGCACCTGTAAATTGAGCCCTGCAAATCTGCATAAAGCCACAGACCATTCTTGCAAGATCATGAATCAGATGCGCATACTCCACTTTCCTGAACACCTGAGATCAGCATCCCCCCAGAATGGGAACCTCTACATGCCTGTGAGCTAGGCATGTAACTCTGGTTTAGCTGTGAGTCTATGTTGATATCATCTAAAAGGGATCTGAACCGAGATAGCCAGTTCTTTTGCCTGAATTGTATTTTTATCCCTGGGTCTTTCATCTCTAAGGCCAGACATCTGAATGCAGCTGACACGCAGATGGAATCCAAATCAGTCACCTTAGCTGAGTCCCTACAACACCCTAAGCGACCGATTCTGATCTCACTTGCACCACCGACTTCATGAGCGTTACTCCTGATTCACAGTGCTGTGTGTGAGATCAGAATGGGGCCATGTCCCCTGGGATGACGCTGGCGGAGAGGGTTCTTCCCACTTCAACCCAGCTGGCAGGCGAGAAGAAAAGAAGGCGCAAGTGCTAACAATAACCTGTTGCTGACAAGGTGCCTCAGTCCACGTCATGCTCGAGGGACGTGCCAGGGCACTCGTGTCGCAGCTGTCTGCACCACGTCTGGGTCACCAGAAGACTTGACTCCCCATTGACGCCAGCCCGGCATCCTTTCTGAACACAAAACACCGGTCTTCTCCTGCCTCCCCACCCCATCCAATTACAGGGAGTGCTAATGTAACGCTCTGCACCATCAGTGCTGGGCAAGTGGCAATTCACACGGCCAGCATCTCCATGGGGGGAGGTAAGCAGTGTTAAAAATAAACAGCCCCACTGAGATGAGAAAGTTAGGTGTGATCGGAGCTAGAGGAGGGCGAGTTGTGTTGCACCAATCACAGAACCATCAGCCTTTAAACCAGGGCTGTGTCAAACATGCAGCGGGCGGATGCAGCCCTCGAACCTCTTCCATCTGGCCCATGACTGCACTCTGCGGGACCACACTCTCTCCCTAACAGCGAGAGAGAGAGAGAGAGAGTCTCGCAGAGCGTGGTCTCACCCACACAGCACTCTGTGATGCCGTGAGGGTGCCCTTGTATTTCAATTCACAGTATGTACAGCCCACCTGAAGTGCATTTAAGTCAAATCTGGCCTGCCATAGCAAATGAGTCTGACACCCCTGCTTTAAACGAAAGCACAGCTCCCTGCAATACTCAAACTGCCCCAGAACGTTCTGATCCAGCTCTGGGATTGAAGCCGGGATCGATTCACTGCCTGAATCGATACCTGAGGGTTTTTTTGCACAAAGCACTGCTAGAAATTATTTCTGGAGGATTCTGCTTCCCTGCAAACACGCTCAGGGCTCAGTTGATAGCCTAACAAAGTCAATGGGAGACTTATGTGTGGGTTTGCAGAGGTCACGGGAGTTTATGACTAACTTCGAATTAATAAGGGAAAAGAAACATTGGGTAACGAGCTTCGTTCTTATGAAGAAAAAGTCCCAGAGCAGAGCAAAGTAGTATGGGGACTGGTTCAGTAAACTAACTTTGAACCACATTTATTTTGAAACCCTCCTTATAAATTCCCAGTTCAGTACACACTTTAAGGTCTTAGAGTGAGACTGTGAATGTAGGCTCTGGAACATACCGTACAATGTGGTATTTACGGCACCCTTTTTTTTAACCCGGGGACCAAATGTTTTTGGATTGTGGCAAGAGAGGGCTGTACATCTGGAAAGCGTCAGATTTAATGCCCAAAGCCAACAGCACAGGTCAGCTAAAAGTACATGTTTACTTCCAGCAACAGCTGTGCAAACTCCTGCTGCCTTGGTTCTGCTGGGCTTATGGAAAGACTCCTCAAAGACAGTGCCTCTCTGTGAGCCCGGAGCACCACTGATCCCTCGCCATTCCAGCCCCAGTTTCAAAAGAGCCTGGCCTAAAATGGCACTCCCTGTCGTAAACAGATGCAGCTCAGCCTCTGTCTGAGGCAGCATTCATTTCACCATGAAAAGGAAAACATCAGCGTTTAGGGCCACACTGATGTCCCTCGGCTGCCAATTAGGCATCGTCAACTGTTTTTACAACACCCCAGCTAGTGTGGTGCAGAAAACAAGCGACACCTTTCCAAAGGGCCTAGCAGGTCTGTCTGGAATAATACAGCTCATCGGTGTCGCAGAGAAGCTTTAAGCCACAAGCATTGATTTGCTCCCTGGCTTTTCTGAGGGCATCTGATTTAAAGTATCACCCAGTGAGGAGTTTTTTCCCCCTATTTTGTACTGATTTTTACTGACCCATTATTTCTGCATGAACGTGTCATTTCCAGTGCCGCAGCAGCAGCCAGCCATGAGCAACCACCCACCAAATGAAATGGGAGCTTCCTTCTTTGGTCAATACTTCTTCATCCCAAGTGGACTCCACAGAACAGCTGAAGTGAGGAGATCGCACATTCTGCTACAAACCAAGGGCCAAATGCCGCAGTGCCCCCTCCTTGAGAGTTTGCCTCAGTAAGCTATGAGTAAACACTGAGTAAGAAACTCAGGGTGTGTTCCTAAGGGGCAAATGCACCCCCTCTCCGTAGCCACACTGCTCTGCAGCAAGTGTGGGTCAGGTGCACAACACAGGAGGCTGAACTGGGTGGAAGGCTTGTGGCTATGTACACAGGATACCCTTACCGTGCGCTAAGGCAGAGAGCTGTACACACGATAATCTTGCTTGTTGCACTGCAACAGCCCCTCTGGCACTAGCATCAATGTCTCTCCCTTTCTCTGCTTATTGCAAGGACCTCAACAGGCGGCCCAGGCCTCCCAAGACTGGATGTGACCACGACTTGGACAGCCACCGTCCCTGGGACCTGGCATACAACAGCCATGTGCGAATGAATTGCTGCTAAAAAAAAAAAAGAGGCAAACCGTGCAGAACTGGAAATGCGACCTCGGTGCCTCATTGAGTGACCTGTAAGAAATAAGATACTGACATCCCACAAAATCCCAGGACACTGAGCTGTAGGCTGTCTTTCACCAAGAGAGGTGGTGAGGTCATCAAAGGACCACCTTTGATTTAAGAGTGGGAACCAAAGGCCAGGTTTAGTTTGGAGGGAGCCTCCTGGAAGAGGACAGCTTTTTCAACCACCGGTTCACTCATAATGTGCATAAATCCTTTTCTCATCATACCTGGTTTTAACTCATAACATGCCTTTTCTCCTCTTTGCACCACGTCAGGCCCATCATAGGCAATCGAAGACTTGCTGCTCACCCTTCCAAACCTCAGCCCACTAGCTGAGTATCAGTGATCATAAAACATCTAGAAAGAAAATACATTTGCCATTTAGTGTCAGCCATCACAGGAGGAAAGAACGAGTCATAAATAAAAGACAAATGCAACGTCATCTCCATAAACTAGCTTGGAATATAAACGATTATCTTCTGCATGACAGCAATTAACTGCTGAGCTCAAGATTTTCAGTCTTGATGACACTGGCTAATGTTTTAAATGTCTCCCCACAGACACCTCGATTCTTCCACTTAAAAAGAAATGTTAGAAAAAATCTGAAATGGGTTTAATTTTCTTTATTAGGCTTGTTCTTCCAACAATCACATTTTTCTTGCGTTTTAAAAATTGCAGTTTGGGAGAAAATCTTCATCTGGAAAACTATTTACTTTCTGAAAGGGGATTGAATTTGTCAGGATAGCTTTTGGCATGTTCCTTGTATCGCTTGTTTTTCTTTGAACAGCCCGAGAACAGAAGCTTCTTTCCCACTGAGATATTTTTCCCTTGCTTGTCACAAAACTAAGTAGGCTAGAAAAACAGAAGTGGGAAACATAGTATATGGCTATGAATCAGGCCATGCAAGCAATACAGTACGAAGCCATCCAGGGGAGCATTCATTCTGAATAGAGACATAAGGGGGGAAGGCAGTTAGTTCAGACATCTTAGCAAGCTCAATGTTGTCCTCATGATCTCCTGGCTTATCCTTTAGGATTTTACTACTTGGCACTGTTTCATCACCAAGGTTTAGGGCCCAGGTTTCCCCTTTTATGACATTCACTCAGAGCACAGACAATGTTTTATTTGTGAATGAAAAGAGAATATCAACTGGAAACACTGCAGAAACATGAACCATGCATTTTAAAAAGATGGCTCTTTTGAGACGCCACACCCTGGGTTAGATAACTTAATTGAGTGTGTTACTTGATTTATTTATTTTTAATTATAAACGGGAGCCAAAGCGGTCCAGTTAACCAACATGCATTTTAACAATGGCATGCCTTTCATGCTCTTGCTGGAGGCTTTGGTAATAGAAAGGAATGAATGACCCAGAGGGAGATTGGCACAAGATCCATTTTAGATCAAAGTTCAACTCTGATTCCATACACAGCTAGTTTTTGGCTTTTTGAAAAGTGCTGAAAGCCTGGAGCTCCCATTGACTTCAACGGAGTTGAATATGGCTCAGGACTTCTGGAAATCAAGCTGAGAAACTTTCCGCAGAAACAAAGCTCTCACAATCCACCAGCTACTTCATTAGATCCTGGAAAGTGATCTAACTCTTTACAACAGTGCAGTGGTTAGCCGTACCTTATTCACCCTGGCAGCACCAACGTAGCGATTGCTCTTCTTTGAATTGGACCTTGCATTGCATAATAATAAACACAACACATTACTCAGTTTAATAGCTAAGTAGTGATGCAGGGGCCACTGCAGACCAGGAAACAAGGTAAAGAAAGGAGCAGCAACAGCGAAGGGGAAAGTGCCACTATGGATGGCATTCCCAGATGCCCAAACTTAGAATGGCAGGAGATTGGAGCACTCAGGGATTAATAATATGATACACAGTCTTTCACCTCTAGCTTCCCACTTTGAATCACAGAATCATAGAATAATAGGGCTGGAAGGGACCTCACGAGGTCATCTAGTCCAACCCCCTGCTAAAAAGCAGGACCACTCCCCCTAAATCACCCCAGCCAGGGTTTTGTCTAACTGGGCCTTAAAAATCTCCAAAGATAGAGATTCCACCACCTCCCTAGATAGCCCATTCCAATGCTTCACCACCCTCCTAGTGAGAAAGTTTTTTTCTAATATCCAACCTTGACCTCCCCAGCTGTAATTTGAAACCATTTTCCTTGTTCTGTCCTCTGTTACCCTCGAGAACAGCCTAACTCCCTCCTCTTTGGAGTACGCCTTCAAGTAGTTGAAGGTTGCTATCAAATCTCCCCTCAGTCTTCTCTTCTGTAGACTAAATAAGCCTAGTTCCTTCAGTCTCTCCTCATAAGTCATGTGCTCCAGCCCCCTAATCATTTTTGTTGCCCTCCGCTGGACTCTTTCTAATTTGTCCACATCCTTTCTGTAGTGGGGAGCCCAAAACTGGACACAGTACTCCAGATGCGGCCTGACCAGTGTCGAATAGAGGGGAATTATCACATCCCTCAATCTGCTGGCAATACTCCTACTGATGCAGCCTAATATGCCATTGGCCTTTTTGGCTACAAGAGCACACTGTTGGCTCATATTCATCTTCCCGTCCACCATAACCCCCAGGTCCTTTTCTACAGTGCTGCTATTTAGCCGATCGGTCCCCAGCCTGTAGCAGTGCATGGGATTTTTCCGTCCGAAGGACTTTGCACTTGTCTTTGTTGAACTTCATGAGGTTTCTTTCGGCCCAGTGTTCCAATTTGTCCAAGTCTCCCTGAATCCACCTCAGCTGGTCCTGAGTGACCCAAAGTCCTTGTTTACTGGCTATTTGATGGACTATTTGAGATAAGCTGGGAGTCAAATGCCTGCTGTATCACGTAACCGAGAGCACTGCCTGGCGGAATGGAGACTTACTAAGTCATCTTCCTAGATGTGGCGCCCGAGTTAAGCCCACTGAAAGCCAGTCTT
The DNA here is from genome assembly GCA_007922175.1 of Pelusios castaneus. Classification (NCBI taxonomy): domain Eukaryota; kingdom Metazoa; phylum Chordata; order Testudines; family Pelomedusidae; genus Pelusios; species Pelusios castaneus. Next base: position 2,347,302 of record ML685954.1, on the reverse strand, counting down.
TGTGCTGGCTCCCCAGGGCTGTGGATCCGTCCCACCAGGTCTGAGGCACACTGGGAAAAGGACGGCATGCAAGCAGTTCACATTGCCACTGCCTGGACTGCACCTGTTGTGGTAAGAGGGCGGATTCCCCCTGCCAGGCAGCACAGCCTCCAGAAATTGGCACTGTAAGCCCACAGAATGTATCTAAGGGATTTATATGCCTCCCCCATCACCTCGCCCTCTTTTAATCTAGTTAGCCTCACTGCACCCCTGAAGGGTCAGGCAGTGGTATCACCCCCCTGGAACAGATGGGAAACCGAGGCACAGAGAGACTAAGTGATTTGCCCAAGGTCCCACGGGAGGTCTGTGGCAGAGGAAGGACTTGAACCTAGAGCTTCCGCGTCCTAGGTTAGTGCACTAAGTGGCGAACCAGCCGCCCTCCGGAACGAACAGGCCCCTTGGCACGAACTGTCTGTACATCAGGCAGCACTTAATACTGTCTCTTCTGAAACGGTTCAGTGCCATCATTCAAGCCTGGTTCTATCATTTTAATCTCCTGGCTCGGCGTCAGAGAGCACGCATCCAGGTTGCGTCGCGCTCCCATCCAACGGGCAGGAGAACAGTGAAGAAATCTAAAACACATGGCTGTAATTCCCAGGCAAATGAAAGGGGGATGGTTTGTCCAAGCAAGATCTTTCCATGTGAAAGAATTCATAATCTCCCTTTCCACAGGCAGCGTTAAAACGATGGCCTCGCGAGCCTGAAATCTAGCACCTTATTAGCATTTGGTAACTCCTGATTTATGGCTGCTTGCGCCGTTGATTGTCCCCCAAGATAACAGCACAGCAATTCTGACAGACACGTGGAGGAAATTTCACTGGCTAACTGGCAGGAGCCTTTGCTGAGACTTTGGAAGGCATATTTTGACTCGAGTGTGTAACACTATACGGGTCCTCAGAAAACAGTCTGCAGACAGCATATATGCTCCACTGAGGGCCGGATCCAAAGTCCAATGACGTGAATGGAAGTCTTCCCATTGACTTTAATGGGCTCCAGATCAGGCCCCTGCCTTGGAACGCATCTTGACTTTCTTTTATAGCTTGGCTGCAGCCTGCACTGTACAGCTGCCGCAATCAAAACTCAGAGCCAGGCACTGTGGCCATCCAACTTCAAGGAAGTTATTTAAAGATAATCTGCTCTTCCAAAGTAACAGTGGTTCGTGCCTTGTCTTTGATCATACAGGATGGCAGCCTCTTTGCTGTATTTACGGGAAGTCCAGAGCAATAGAAGGAAATTTGTTTCCTTTTGACTTGAGGTTGTATGATAGGGTGCTATCCAGACATTTTGGGGTGCTAAAGGGGACCTCATGATTTTGATATTTCCCATCTCCTCGCCTTTCCCCCTTCCTCTCTCCAATTTTGCCTAAAGTAGAAAGACATTTACCTGATGAAGGGAAGCTTGGACTCAGAGGAACCATCACAGGTGGTCAGTGGGAAGAAGGCCATAGGTTAGGTGAGTTGGACGGTAAGAGGGTGGCTGCCGATGGGGCAGACCGACAGATCAGCTCTCCACTCACTGAGAGGGCTCCTGAGGCCCAAACCTATATATTGTTTTGTGGAGTTGCTGGAGTTTCTGATACGCAGGCTGCCTGAAAAGAAAGCAGCAGGCCGGTTTCTGAAAGAGAGTGCTCTGATTTCCTGGTGAAGCGTGTCTGCTTGTTTGGAAAAAGGCTCTTTTGAACTGAGCTCTGCCTTATGCAAGAACTCTCTGTCTCAGTGCCTTTTCCAGGTAAAACACTACAAGCACCTGATCCAGTGCTGCCGTGCCCCAGTGTCGAGCGAGTGTAAACAAGCCGCCATCTTGAGTCACTGGCATTTCACACTTACTTTGCACGGGTGCACGCCACGCCACAACGTGCACCACCGGGAAGAATCAGCCCCAACATATTGTACGCCTGGTCCTCTCCAATCCTGCGGTTTGCACACAGAGCTACACCCTCTTGGCTCCAGCCATCAAACAACGCCAGGCAAACACACTCCGCCTTTTCAAAAGGAACCAAGGAGCGCTACATGTCCAAGTCATTTCTATTGGGACAAGTTACGTTGTGGGTGTTCCCAAAGGATCAAGTTTAATGATGAGCCGTAATGGAAATTCCTAACATTCTTAACATTTTGCCACCCAGCCAGCTTCAGGAGAAATCCTGATGTAGGTGTTTGGATTGTTTCTTTCTTCTTTCCTAACTCTATTTGTCTTTTGAGGCTGGGAACAGGAATAGGAACCTTAGCACGTGATATTGACATCCTGCCATGCATGTCGGGCTATAATCTTAATATACTAAAATGGAGCTGAGAAAGTAGCTAGAGAAATAGGAAAGACCATGTCTGAGGTCTGGATTTTCAGAAAGGCAAGACATGCTAACATGCATACACAATTCTGTGCAAATAATCACTGCAAAATCAGCTTTTGTTCATACCCTGGACCAGATTCTTTGCCACATCCAGCTCCCCACTAAATGGCACAAAGGAAAAGAAGTGTGCAAGCACTCAGTTTATGGATACAATCATGGCAATTTTGTATGCACAAATTCGACAACTTGCACTAGCTGCCCCTAGCTGTTCTTCATCATTTGATGGGTGCTGTGAACAATTGCTATCTACCTGTATTTATGTCTCTCTGAAATAAGCCCTGAAGTCTTTATTGAGTCTGGATTCAGACAAATACTCCGTATCAGACTTTTACACCATAATTGGATGTGCACAGTGCCTAACACAATGTGGTTCCAACATGGTTCCGGGCTTCTAGGAACAATGGTCTTACAAATGAATACCACCACCAATAATATGAGTAAGTGTCCACATGCCATACAAACAAACACTAATATCCACAGTGCACAGAGGGTGAACTGGGGGCCCCACGCTATACTTATGGTTGCTTGACATTTTCCATTACAAGACCTGGTTTTCACTTGCTTATAACTTTCCGGACTGGAACAATTAAGGCTGAAATTTTTCATGCCTGGTGTCTGCCTCAGGCTGATGTGGGAAGCCGGGGAGAAGTTCAGCAAAAACAGTTCAGTGCTTACTCAGAACAAGCTTAGGATGCTTCATAAACATGAATCAATTTGTTTTTACAACATCCCTGTGAATGCTTATCCCCAAGTCACACATGGGAAACTGAGGGGCAAATAAATAAAGATCAAAAGTGTCCCTTCAGTGGGGGTTCTCACTTTGAGCTATTTAGGGTTGATTTTTTCCCTGAGTCCTTAGTGTTCTTCGAGCACTTTATACGCTCAAGCCACAGCTCCCACTGACTTCATTTGCACCTAAGAGTCCTCAGCAATCAGTCCTCAGGCTGCCAAGTTTGGCATGCAGAAAATGAGGGACACATAACTACCTGTGAAAAGTCTGGTTTAAGTGACTTGCCCAGCATCACACAGGAACTCTGTGGCAGAGGGAGGCTAGACTCAAAATTCTTCAGGGCAGAACTGAACTGTTTTAACCCTGAGCCCATACGTCTCTTCTCGCAATCCCCTGCCTCATTCGCTGAAGACACTGGCAGCATGTCTGGTTGTGACTAAGATAGTAAGGGGCTAGAAGTGTGCTACGCACCATCAGGTTTTCCATGATATCATCTAAGGATTACAGACCTGTCTCCCAGCTCACCGCAGGTGTGTAAAGCCTATTTCTGGATTTATCTACGAAGAGACCCACAGAGGGTGCTAAAAGTTTTCCCAGCAAATATGCACCCGATGCCGTCACTTAGACTGAAGATGCCAAGCAAACCATACACTCCCCTGCATTTAATTTCCTCCCACTCTGTAACTTTCCTATCTTCAAAGCATCTGACGAAGTGGGATTTTCTCCCACGAAAGCTCATGCGATAAATAAATCTGCTAGTCTTTAAAAGTGCCACAGGACTCTGTTGTCTTCCATGACAGCCATGGACTTTGACTGCGCTCTGAAATGCCTGTTGACAAGTTCCAAAGGGGTGGCCCTGTCAGTCTAGGTCAGCCAAATAAACAAGGGGTGCACTTTTAAAGACTAACAGATTTATTTAGCGCATGAGTTTTCGTGAGAGAAAATCCCACTTCGTCAGACATGGGATTTTCTCCCACAAAAGCTCATGCGCTAAATACATGTTAGTCTTTAAAAGCACCACAGGACTCCTCGTTTGTTCTGAAATACCTGCATCACACGCTGTACAGTCTCCGTGGCTAGATTTCTCTCCCATTTTAAAAGCAAAACATCATTAAATACACACCTTCAAACTTCTGCAGTGGATGAGGTAAGAGTCCTACAGGCAACAGCTTCCTTCACTTCTGGATCCCAAGTCACCCTTAGCGCACAGATCACCCCGGTTACTGAATGAGGCTGGAGTTCTGTGGGAAAAGGCGCATGGGATAAAAAGCGGCAGGGTAACACACTGGTCTTGCTCACAGAGAAAGCAAAGAAACGTCTCCAAACCTGAAGACCATTCTCAGTTCTTTGCTTGGGCAACCTGCTCATTTAAGGTGGCAGCAGGAGCGCTGAGTGTCGCTCAGTGTGCTTCATTTCCTCTTTGACTCAGCAGTGAAAACTACAGCAGTCAAAGAGAACACCCGGACTAACCTACTCAGGCTCCCGATGAGGCAGCAGTGCAATACACACACTAGCAAAGCAGAAGTAGGGACCCTTTGGGGTCCTTGTTAAGTGTTTTATTGTCACCAGGCATGAGTGAAAGTCTGCTGGATAATGCCATCAACCCACATCGATCCACGCTGGGCCCAGCCTCTTTTGCCATGCACCAAATTCATGCATGTTTGTGCCAGGTCCTGAGACAGAGATGGACGTGGCTTCTTTAACATCAGGTCTCACTCAGTTAAGGCAAAGGTCACATCTATAGGGTGATGCAGACACTCTGGAACAGGAGACGCTGTCTCACCCCTTCTCCATAGCCCAAGTTTGTTGCCTCACTCCCTTTTCCCTCACACACCCTTGCACGGCGAGCCCGGCGTGTTCTCCCAAGTACAGACTCACCAGTTCTGGAGGACCGGTTGATTACAAACAAGGAGTCCTGTGGCACTTTTAAAGACTGACACATTTATTTATTATTTGCTGAACTAGACTGACACAGATGCCCCTTTGGAGCAGACTCAGTTGAATGTTGAAGGGTCACATTAGCAGGCTGGGGGAATCCTCTAACTCCGTAGGTGCCAAGCCCGGGGCCTAATTTATGGAAACTCTGACCTTCAGTCCCTCTTTGACATTTGCAGATCAGCTGTATTGTGAGTGGGACATTAAAGCTCTTACAGTAACAGGCTTTAAATCAATCTGCATGACCCGATGATTGGCTGGGTTTGATGAATGGGTCAGAGGTAATAATTCACTGAGGTTATTGTGTGGGCTGTTTGCTGGCTATTTGACATTTATAAATCAGCTACATTTTTCTGCAATGCTTGGTGCATACAAATCACCATAGTTAATCTGAGCAAAGTACTTCATTTCAGCAAAGGGTGGCTTTGGGCATCTCTGACCTAGCCTTTGACCTGAACTTGAATTAACCTAATCAAAGATAGTTTTACTGATGGCCAAGTTCCCCTAACACCACATTAACTGACTGGTGGTGACTGGAGAGGGCTGTGTGTGGGCTCATTGCTGATTTGGGCTCAGACTCTGGTGTCCTGTACTCATGCTGAGTAGTTTACTCCCCCGAAGCCACGCAACTAGGAAGGCTGATGTCAGTGGGCCTGATTCTGAACTCAGTGACAGAGTAAAGCAGGGCCAGGGCCAGAAAAGCTGCTGGCGTTATATGAGTATCAAACTGGGCATAAGGCCCATATTTTTAATGGTACTTAGGTGCCTAAAACCCACTGATTTCAAGGAGAGTTAGGTACCTAGGTGTGTTTGAAAATCCCTGTAGGCATGGCCATGACTTTTCAGGGGCCTAAACAGCTTTAAAACTCTGGCACTATTCCGTGGGAATCAGGGTGGCAGATCCAGCCCTTGGAGAGTAAAAATCAAAGCAGTAAATACGAAAAAAATCATACTTTAAAAAAGTCCTTCTGGAAGCAGCAGGATGGATCCTTAACCTACCACGTCAAATGCTGTGATTTTTATGTTGCATCCCTTCTCCTTTCCTTATCTATAGGTATCTACCTCTGGTCCTGATCTTACAACGCCTCAGTATAAGACGAAGTCTCTACTGCAGTAACTAGCTCCCCTCACTTTTTATTCCAATTTACAAAAACATCCCCTTGTGATTTTTGCTTTACCGTTGTGCCAAGGGGGCAGAGGACTCTGATCGAGGTCCTGGGTCCCACTGTGCTACATGCTTTATACTATTAGGGCCAAGATGTGATATTCTTAGGCACCGTGACCAGTCCTGTTAAAATCTACAGGCCTGATTGTGAGGCAAGATCCTATTTAGTGCAAATAAAGGAGCTGCAATCTGCTGGATTACAAGCAGTCCCTGCCTCAAATTCCTCCCCATCTAGGTTCTACAAAGAGGCAAAAGGTGGCTGAGGAACATACGCGTGGGGGGTGGGGGGG